>CM026401.1:10642650-10731652 GCA_014843695.1 Archivesica marissinica | reverse complement strand
TCTGTGTTGCAGTTAGCAGCTGTCAGCTTAGATGTGTTATTTCTGTGTTACAGTTAGCAGCTGTCAGTTTAGTTGTGTTATTTCTGTGTTACAGTTAGCAGCTGTCAGTTTAGTTGTGTTATTTCTGTGTTACAGTTAGCAGCTGTCAGTTTAGTTGTGTTATTTCTGTGTTACAGTTAGCAGCTGTCAGTTTAGTTGTGTTATTTTTGTGTTACAGTTAGCAGCTGTCAGTTAAGTTGTGTTATTTCTGTGTTACAGTTAGCAGCTGTCAGTTAAGTTGTGTTATTTCTGTGTTGCAGTTAGCAGCTGTCAGTTTAGTTGTGTTATTTCTGTGTTACAGTTAGCAGCTGTCAGTTTAGTTGTGTTATTTCTGTATTACAGTTAGCAGCTGTCAGTTAAGTTGTGTTATTTCTGTGTTGCAGTTAGCAGCTGTCAGCTTAGATGTGTTATTTCTGTATTACAGTTAGCAGCTGTCAGTTTAGTTGTGTTATTTCTGTATTACAGTTAGCAGCTGTCAGTTAAGTTGTGTTATTTCTGTGTTGCAGTTAGCAGCTGTCAGCTTAGATGTGTTATTTCTGTATTACAGTTAGCAGCTGTCAGTTTAGTTGTGTTATTTCTGTATTACAGTTAGCAGCTGTCAGTTTAGTTGTGTTATTTCTGTATTACAGTTAGCAGCTGTCAGTTTAGTTTTGTTATTTCTGTATTACAGTTAGCAGCTGTCAGTTAAGTTGTGTTATTTCTGTATTACAGTTAGCAGCTGTCAGTTAAGTTGTGTTATGTCTGTGTTGCAGTTAGCAGCTGTCAGCTTAGATGTGTTATTTCTGTGTTACAGTTAGCAGCTGTCAGTTTAGTTGTGTTATTTCTGTGTTACAGTTAGCAGTGTCAGTTTAGTTGTGTTATTTCTGTGTTACAGTTAGCAGCTGTCAGTTTAGTTGTGTTATTTCTGTGTTACAGTTAGCAGCTGTCAGTTTAGTTGTGTTATTTCTGTGTTACAGTTAGCAGCTGTCAGTTTAGTTGTGTTATTTCTGTGTTGCAGTTAGCAACTGTCAGTTTAGTTGTGTTATTTTTGTGTTACAGTTAGCAGCTGGTGATGTGTTATTTCTGTGTTACAATTAGCAGCTGTTGGTTCAGATGTTGTGTTATTTCTGTGTTACAGTTAGCAGCTGTTGGTTTAGCTGTTGTGTTATTTCTGTGTTACAGTTAGCAGCTGTTGGTTTAGCTGTTGTGTTATTTCTGTGTTACAGTTAGCAGCTTGTGGTTTAGATGTGGTGTTATTTCTGTGTTACAGTTAGCAACTGTCGGTTCAGATGTTGTGTTATTTCTGTGTTACAGTTAGCAGCTGTTTGTTTAAATGTGTTATTTCTGTGTTACAGTTAGCAGCTGTTTGTTTAGATCCTATGTTAATTCTGTGTTACAGTTAACAGCTGTTTATTTAGATCCTATGTTATTTCTGTATTACAGTTAGCAGCTGGTGATGTTGTGTTATTTCTGTGTTACAGTTAGCAGCTGTCAGTTTAGTTGTGTTATTTCTGTGTTACAGTTAGCAGCTGTCAGTTTAGTTGTGTTATTTCTGTGTTACAGTTAGCAGCTGTCAGTTTAGTTGTGTTATTTTTGTGTTACAGTTAGCAGCTGTCAGTTAAGTTGTGTTATTTCTGTGTTGCAGTTAGCAGCTGTCAGTTTAGTTGTGTTATTTCTGTATTACAGTTAGCAGCTGTCAGTTTAGTTGTGTTATTTCTGTATTACAGTTAGCAGCTGTCAGTTAAGTTGTGTTATTTCTGTATTACAGTTAGCAGCTGTCAGTTAAGTTGTGTTATTTCTGTGTTGCAGTTAGCAGCTGTCAGCTTAGATGTGTTATTTCTGTGTTACAGTTAGCAGCTGTCAGTTTAGTTGTGTTATTTCTGTGTTACAGTTAGCAGCTGTCAGTTTAGTTGTGTTATTTCTGTGTTACAGTTAGCAGCTGTCAGTTTAGTTGTGTTATTTCTGTGTTACAGTTAGCAGCTGTCAGTTTAGTTGTGTTATTTCTGTGTTACAGTTAGCAGCTGTCAGTTTAGTTGTGTTATTTCTGTGTTACAGTTAGCAGCTGTCAGTTTAGTTGTGTTATTTCTGTGTTACAGTTAGCAGCTGTCAGTTTAGTTGTGTTATTTCTGTGTTACAGTTAGCAGCTGTCAGTTTAGTTGTGTTATTTCTGTGTTGCAGTTAGCAACTGTCAGTTTAGTTGTGTTATTTTTGTGTTACAGTTAGCAGCTGTCAGTTTAGTTGTGTTATTTCTGTGTTACAGTTAGCAGCTTGTGGTTTAGATGTGGTGTTATTTCTGTGTTACAGTTAGCAACTGTCGGTTCAGATGTTGTGTTATTTCTGTGTTACAGTTAGCAGCTGTTTGTTTAAATGTGTTATTTCTGTGTTACAGTTAGCAGCTGTTTATTTAGATCCTATGTTATTTCTGTATTACAGTTAGCAGCTGGTGATGTTGTGTTATTTCTGTGTTACAGTTAGCAGCTGTCAGTTTAGTTGTGTTATTTCTGTGTTACAGTTAGCAGCTGGTGGTTTAGTTGTTGTGTTATTTCTGTGTTACAGTTAGCAGCTGGTGATGTGTTATTTCTGTGTTACAATTAGCAGCTGTTGGTTCAGATGTTGTGTTATTTCTGTGTTACAGTTAGCAGCTGTTGGTTTAGCTGTTGTGTTATTTCTGTGTTACAGTTAGCAGCTGTTGGTTTAGCTGTTGTGTTATGTCTGTGTTACAGTTAGCAGCTTGTGGTTTAGATGTGGTGTTATTTCTGTGTTACAGTTAGCAACTGTCGGTTCAGATGTTGTGTTATTTCTGTGTTACAGTTAGCAGCTGTTTGTTTAAATGTGTTATTTCTGTGTTACAGTTAGCAGCTGTTTGTTTAGATCCTATGTTATTTCTGTGTTACAGTTAACAGCTGTTAATTTAGATCCTATGTTATTTCTGTATTACAGTTAGCAGCTGGTGATGTTGTGTTATTTCTGTGTTACAGTTAGCAGCTGTCAGTTTAGTTGTGTTATTTCTGTGTTACAGTTAGCAGCTGTCAGTTTAGTTGTGTTATTTCTGTGTTACAGTTAGCAGCTGTCAGTTTAGTTGTGTTATTTCTGTGTTACAGTTAGCAGCTGTCAGTTTAGTTGTGTTATTTCTGTGTTACAGTTAGCAGCTGTCAGTTTAGTTGTGTTATTTCTGTGTTACAGTTAGCAGCTGTCAGTTTAGTTGTGTTATTTCTGTGTTACAGTTAGCAGCTGTCAGTTTAGTTGTGTTATTTCTGTATTACAGTTAGCAGCTGTCAGTTAAGTTGTGTTATTTCTGTGTTGCAGTTAGCAGCTGTCAGCTTAGATGTGTTATTTCTGTGTTACAGTTAGCAGCTGTCAGTTTAGTTGTGTTATTTCTGTGTTACAGTTAGCAGCTGTCAGTTTAGTTGTGTTATTTCTGTGTTACAGTTAGCAGCTGTCAGTTTAGTTGTGTTATTTCTGTGTTACAGTTAGCAGCTGTCAGTTAAGTTGTGTTATTTCTGTGTTACAGTTAGCAGCTGTCAGTTTAGTTGTGTTATTTCTGTATTACAGTTAGCAGCTGTCAGTTTAGTTGTGTTATTTCTGTATTACAGTTAGCAGCTGTCAGTTAAGTTGTGTTATTTCTGTATTACAGTTAGCAGCTGTCAGTTAAGTTGTGTTATTTCTGTGTTGCAGTTAGCAGCTGTCAGCTTAGATGTGTTATTTCTGTGTTACAGTTAGCAGCTGTCAGTTTAGTTGTGTTATTTCTGTGTTACAGTTAGCAGCTGTCAGTTTAGTTGTGTTATTTCTGTGTTACAGTTAGCAGCTGTCAGTTTAGTTGTGTTATTTCTGTGTTACAGTTAGCAGCTGTCAGTTTAGTTGTGTTATTTTTGTGTTACAGTTAGCAGCTGTCAGTTAAGTTGTGTTATTTCTGTGTTACAGTTAGCAGCTGTCAGTTAAGTTGTGTTATTTCTGTGTTGCAGTTAGCAGCTGTCAGTTTAGTTGTGTTATTTCTGTGTTACAGTTAGCAGCTGTCAGTTTAGTTGTGTTATTTCTGTATTACAGTTAGCAGCTGTCAGTTAAGTTGTGTTATTTCTGTGTTGCAGTTAGCAGCTGTCAGCTTAGATGTGTTATTTCTGTATTACAGTTAGCAGCTGTCAGTTTAGTTGTGTTATTTCTGTATTACAGTTAGCAGCTGTCAGTTAAGTTGTGTTATTTCTGTGTTGCAGTTAGCAGCTGTCAGCTTAGATGTGTTATTTCTGTATTACAGTTAGCAGCTGTCAGTTTAGTTGTGTTATTTCTGTATTACAGTTAGCAGCTGTCAGTTTAGTTGTGTTATTTCTGTATTACAGTTAGCAGCTGTCAGTTTAGTTTTGTTATTTCTGTATTACAGTTAGCAGCTGTCAGTTAAGTTGTGTTATTTCTGTATTACAGTTAGCAGCTGTCAGTTAAGTTGTGTTATTTCTGTGTTGCAGTTAGCAGCTGTCAGCTTAGATGTGTTATTTCTGTGTTACAGTTAGCAGCTGTCAGTTTAGTTGTGTTATTTCTGTGTTACAGTTAGCAGTAGTCAGTTTAGTTGTGTTATTTCTGTGTTACAGTTAGCAGCTGTCAGTTTAGTTGTGTTATTTCTGTGTTACAGTTAGCAGCTGTCAGTTTAGTTGTGTTATTTCTGTGTTACAGTTAGCAGCTGTCAGTTTAGTTGTGTTATTTCTGTGTTACAGTTAGCAGCTGTCAGTTTAGTTGTGTTATTTCTGTGTTGCAGTTAGCAACTGTCAGTTTAGTTGTGTTATTTTTGTGTTACAGTTAGCAGCTGGTGATGTGTTATTTCTGTGTTACAATTAGCAGCTGTTGGTTCAGATGTTGTGTTATTTCTGTGTTACAGTTAGCAGCTGTTGGTTTAGCTGTTGTGTTATTTCTGTGTTACAGTTAGCAGCTGTTGGTTTAGCTGTTGTGTTATTTCTGTGTTACAGTTAGCAGCTTGTGGTTTAGATGTGGTGTTATTTCTGTGTTACAGTTAGCAACTGTCGGTTCAGATGTTGTGTTATTTCTGTGTTACAGTTAGCAGCTGTCAGTTTAGTTGTGTTATTTCTGTGTTACAGTTAGCAGCTGTCAGTTTAGTTGTGTTATTTCTGTGTTACAGTTAGCAGCTGTCAGTTTAGTTGTGTTATTTCTGTGTTACAGTTAGCAGCTGTCAGTTTAGTTGTGTTATTTTTTGTTACAGTTAGCAGCTGTCAGTTAAGTTGTGTTATTTCTGTGTTACAGTTAGCAGCTGTCAGTTAAGTTGTGTTATTTCTGTGTTGCAGTTAGCAGCTGTCAGTTTAGTTGTGTTATTTCTGTGTTACAGTTAGCAGCTGTCAGTTTAGTTGTGTTATTTCTGTATTACAGTTAGCAGCTGTCAGTTAAGTTGTGTTATTTCTGTGTTGCAGTTAGCAGCTGTCAGCTTAGATGTGTTATTTCTGTATTACAGTTAGCAGCTGTCAGTTTAGTTGTGTTATTTCTGTATTACAGTTAGCAGCTGTCAGTTAAGTTGTGTTATTTCTGTGTTGCAGTTAGCAGCTGTCAGCTTAGATGTGTTATTTCTGTATTACAGTTAGCAGCTGTCAGTTTAGTTGTGTTATTTCTGTATTACAGTTAGCAGCTGTCAGTTTAGTTGTGTTATTTCTGTATTACAGTTAGCAGCTGTCAGTTTAGTTTTGTTATTTCTGTATTACAGTTAGCAGCTGTCAGTTAAGTTGTGTTATTTCTGTATTACAGTTAGCAGCTGTCAGTTAAGTTGTGTTATGTCTGTGTTGCAGTTAGCAGCTGTCAGCTTAGATGTGTTATTTCTGTGTTACAGTTAGCAGCTGTCAGTTTAGTTGTGTTATTTCTGTGTTACAGTTAGCAGTAGTCAGTTTAGTTGTGTTATTTCTGTGTTACAGTTAGCAGCTGTCAGTTTAGTTGTGTTATTTCTGTGTTACAGTTAGCAGCTGTCAGTTTAGTTGTGTTATTTCTGTGTTACAGTTAGCAGCTGTCAGTTTAGTTGTGTTATTTCTGTGTTACAGTTAGCAGCTGTCAGTTTAGTTGTGTTATTTCTGTGTTGCAGTTAGCAACTGTCAGTTTAGTTGTGTTATTTTTGTGTTACAGTTAGCAGCTGGTGATGTGTTATTTCTGTGTTACAATTAGCAGCTGTTGGTTCAGATGTTGTGTTATTTCTGTGTTACAGTTAGCAGCTGTTGGTTTAGCTGTTGTGTTATTTCTGTGTTACAGTTAGCAGCTGTTGGTTTAGCTGTTGTGTTATTTCTGTGTTACAGTTAGCAGCTTGTGGTTTAGATGTGGTGTTATTTCTGTGTTACAGTTAGCAACTGTCGGTTCAGATGTTGTGTTATTTCTGTGTTACAGTTAGCAGCTGTTTGTTTAAATGTGTTATTTCTGTGTTACAGTTAGCAGCTGTTTGTTTAGATCCTATGTTATTTCTGTGTTACAGTTAACAGCTGTTTATTTAGATCCTATGTTATTTCTGTATTACAGTTAACAGCTGGTGATGTTGTGTTATTTCTGTGTTACAGTTAGCAGCTGTCAGTTTAGTTGTGTTATTTCTGTGTTACAGTTAGCAGCTGTCAGTTTAGTTGTGTTATTTCTGTGTTACAGTTAGCAGCTGTCAGTTTAGTTGTGTTATTTTTGTGTTACAGTTAGCAGCTGTCAGTTAAGTTGTGTTATTTCTGTGTTACATTTAGCAGCTGTCAGTTAAGTTTTGTTATTTCAGTGTTGCAGTTAGCAGCTGTCAGTTTAGTTGTGTTATTTCTGTATTACAGTTAACAGCTGTCAGTTTAGTTGTGTTATTTCTGTATTACAGTTAGCAGCTGTCAGTTAAGTTGTGTTATTTCTGTATTACAGTTAGCAGCTGTCAGTTAAGTTGTGTTATTTCTGTGTTGCAGTTAGCAGCTGTCAGCTTAGATGTGTTATTTCTGTGTTACAGTTAGCAGCTGTCAGTTTAGTTGTGTTATTTCTGTGTTACAGTTAGCAGCTGTCAGTTTAGTTGTGTTATTTCTGTGTTACAGTTAGCAGCTGTCAGTTTAGTTGTGTTATTTCTGTGTTACAGTTAGCAGCTGTCAGTTTAGTTGTGTTATTTCTGTGTTACAGTTAGCAGCTGTCAGTTAAGTTGTGTTATTTCTGTGTTACAGTTAGCAGCTGTCAGTTTAGTTGTGTTATTTCTGTGTTACAGTTAGCAGCTGTCAGTTTAGTTGTGTTATTTCTGTGTTACAGTTAGCAGCTGTCAGTTTAGTTGTGTTATTTCTGTGTTGCAGTTAGCAACTGTCAGTTTAGTTGTGTTATTTTTGTGTTACAGTTAGCAGCTGTCAGTTTAGTTGTGTTATTTCTGTGTTACAGTTAGCAGCTGGTGGCTTAGATGTTGGCTTTTATCTTGACTCAAAAATAACTGACGATTTAGAAAGAGTAATACAAGAACACGGGGACCAAGTTATTGAAGCAATCAAATATAGGGCAGCGGTAAGTAGGCATATATTTACTAATAAAAAATCAATTTGCTGAAAATTGAAATGTCCCAAAGCTATTTACGGAAAATTACTTGGGTCAAGGTAATATTCTGTGCTTGTGACTACATTTATCGGATTTGGCTTCAGTGCCTATATGTATGCAGCGTATATAAAATTAATAGTGGAAATCGTGATAGCACAGTGGATGCATGTTCGCTTCAGGTGCGAAAGGTCCGGAGTTCAAGCCCCGCTGGAGCCATTACGATTGTGCCCTTAGACATTCCACATTGCCTCTTCTCTCTCCTTCATGGCGATGGATTCCATCAGGAATGAGGTCTCGAGAGTGATTAATATAAGTTGAAAGAACTTGTTTCGCAATCGAGCTAAAATATATTTGTACAAATTAAGTAGGCATATCATAGGTGAACAAGTTCTAGATTATACAAATTCATTTTTAGCTTTATTGCGAAATAAGTTCTTACATGCTGTAAGTTTAATTGATCTCGAGATTTCATGCCTTGTGGATGGTGCACCCAAGTACTGGTTAACCGCTGGAGCCTGCCCAGGAAAGGTGTTGTTAGGTAAACTGCCCGCCGGCGATATAGCCCAAAATGGTGCTGATGCAGGCGTAAAACCCGAATCATAACATAACAATGCCTTGTGGAATCCATTGTCATGCGGTAGAGAGAAGAAGCATTGTGAATTTAAAGATCTGGCCTAAGGACACCACCACTGTGGTTCTACCAGAGCTTGAACTTACTACTCAGGGATCATTCTAGAGGGCGATGTGGGCGAAAGTGTCGCTCTAGGGACCCCACTTCTCCGTAAATAAAAATAATTTGGTTTTTACAATTTTTTCAAACAAAATGTTATCTAGTAAGATACACTGGCCCATTATAAAGCACTCCTTCTATTCAAATGTTGTATTTAATGGTTGTACTGTGCATTTTGCAGAAGTATATTAAAGAACACCATTTAAGGAAGCGATCACGCGCTTTCTCACTTCTCCCAAAATTTCTGACCTAGAATGAACCCTGCTACTCCTTGGTTACGAGGCGGGTGCTGTATCCATATCACCATGGAGGCACCACTAACTAGGTCCCCTTGGTTACGAGGCAGGTGCTGTATCCATATCACCATGGAGGCACCACTAACTAGGTCCCCTTGGTTACGAGGCAGGTGCTGTATCCATATCACCATGGAGGCACCACTAACTAAGTCCCCTTGGTTACGAGGCAGGTGCTGTATCCATATCACCATGGAGGCCCCACTAACTAGGTCCCCTTGGTTACGAGGCAGGTGCTGTATCCATATCACCATGGAGGCACCACTAACTAGGTCCCCTTGGTTACGAGGCGGGTGCTGTATCCATATCACCATGGAGGCCCCACTAACTAGGTCCCCTTGGTTACGAGGCAGGTGCTGTATCCATATCACCATGGAGGCACCACTAACTAGGTTAGGTAATATAAATTGAATAAGTATTTAAAGACGTTAGACGAATCAATGTTGAGATCTCATTCCTGATGGAATCCATTACCAATCCAGTACCGTAGCTAGAGGCAAATTTCAACCGAGGAAATCTAGGGGGGTCGGGTGCATGTTCCCCCTTAAAAGTGTTGGGGTATGGAAGCGATTTTCTGATTTAATGAGTTTAATTATGTACTATGTCCGTCTCCGTGGTCGAGTGGTTAAGGTCGCTGACTTGTATACCACTGTAACCTATTATCACTGATGGTCACGGGTTCGAGCCCCGCTCAGGCCGTGTTTCATTTATATGAAAAAGTTGGCAGTTTCTTACGGAAGTTGGTGCACCCAAGTATTGGTTAACCGCTGGAGCCTGCCCAGGAAAGGTGTTATTAGGTAAACTGCCTGCCTGCGAAATAGCTCAAAATGGTGCTGATGCAGGCGTAAAACCCGAAATATAACATAACATAACATAACCTTCAGCTCTCTAGCACAGCAAATGGATATTTTTACATTTATTCATTTTTTTTGGGCTTTGGAAATTTTAACCGAGACAGCTGCCTCAGTGTGGTTACGGGCCTGCATTCAGAAATTCCGTACCATAATAATATGTAATATAACATATAAAAATAGTAATCCACATCTATTCTCCTTCAAGATATATAACTTACTTTATATATAGTTTTTGTGTAATGTGTAAATTATTTGTATTTTTGGTTTGTACAAATTTTCATGATTTGATTTTAAATTATGGATATATAGTCAAACCTGTGTTAAGCAGCCAGCCAAGGAAATCACAGTGTGTTAAAGTGTGTGGAGGCCAAATGCATCCAAGCTAACTTTAAGCACAGCCAATGTAGTTCATACCCTGATGGAAACTATTAACCTGTGACTTATATTTACATTAATTATTCTTTAATGACACAACAATAATAGTTTCCATCGGTGTATGAACTACATTAGTCATGGTTAAAGTTTGTGAAGGCCAAAGGCATCCACGGTAACTTTAATCACGCCCAATGACGTTCATATCCTGATGGAAACTATTAACTCGCGATTCATTACTTATATTTACATTAATTATTCGTTTCAATGACACAAAGAAAACATAGCACACTTTGCATTTAAACTATTTTTAGTCCAGATTTGCAACTTACCGTGTACCGGAACAGGTAAATTGATCATCCTTGGAACAGCGTAAACTGTAAGACACGCCTTTTCACTGCCAATGCGCATGCCCGTAACTTGGAGTGCGCATGTCAGCTGCATATCATTAGTTGGAAACCTCATGCGAAAATGTATACAATCAGGGCGCATACGTTCATCGAAGGAAATGCAATAGCGATGTAAATATTATGTAATGAATGTATTGGTAATTCTTGTTTGTACAGTTTAACTTCTTGCTCTTGTATTTGTATTATGTAGGATGACACCTGGAGACCAATGAACCTCCAGAACGAGACTGAATGCAACAAGTTTGTGGAAGATATGGCTTGTGTGGGGCTAGATGTCAAAGATAGTATTTATAGTAAGTCACGGTTTGAGCTAGTGGACGCAGACGGATCTGTAGTCCAGTGGCAACACACTGGACTAGTAATCCAGGGATCGCAGGTTCGATCCCCCGTCTGACCCTTACAAAATTAACAATCTTTCAGATGGGTTTTTAAAACCGAGGTCTTGTGTCGGTGCTGTACACCGTGCACGTAAACGAACCAGAGGAGACTCTGGAATGGGTCTCTGTCTGTATCATTGCACTATCCTCCGAAAATCTGAAATGACTAATATCTTCAGGAGGGCGTCGCTCATATGGGTAGCCGGTAGCGACGATAAATAAACGTAAAACACACATATCTATTGTCTAGTTTTCTAGGGTTAGTTGCTATGTGGAAATGTCAGAAAAGGGCAGGTTGGGTCAGAAGGGGGCAGGGTGGATCAGAAACGGTCAGGGTGGGTCAAAAAGGGCAGGGTGGGTCAGAAAGGGGCAGGATGGGTCAGAAAAGGGCAGGGTTCGTCAGAAAAGGGGACGGGTGCATTTTGAGCCGCAATGAGATGTGGGAGGTGGTAATTTGATGTTAGCCCCTAGAAAACGCTGCTAAGTGATGGTGATTGATCAAAGGGGCGGTTTTGAAAAATTCTAAAGCGGCGCAATTCGCGTTGAAACGAGCGTTCTGATTGGATTATTAGAATGTAACAAGATGTTTTTTTATATATGAAGAATAATCATAATCCAATCAGAACATTCGTTTCAACGCGAATTGCGCCGCTTTAGAATTTTTCAAAACAAATTGAAAATGCTACGAAATCTCTTTTTGATGTACATTTTTGCCGAATAAACCTACACGTTAGTGGAAACACATTTTATTGATAATGTTATTCACAGTTAAAACTCTCCCGACGAAGATTTTTTTTGTTGCTGACAGAACCCGTGTCCTAGTACGGAAATGTGACCTGCTATGGCCAATGTTTGTGGCAATTGTTTGCAAAGTATACATGCATGCAGCTTAAAGTTGTGTTTTATTTGAAGAACAATATAAAGACTCGGGATAGGCGTTATATTTGGACAGCTTTGTACAAAATTGTCTCAGATAGGGCCATTTTACTGATCGATGCGAAATCAGACATCCCACAGAGTAGAATCCCTGTACTTAAATATATATACTAGTACCACCAAATGTGCCGAATCCCTGTGATCTCCTGTAGGGGATATCAATTTGCTTATTTTCGTTGATTTGCAGACGGATGTTTTATCTCACTGACTATGAACACGGCTCAGTTCTGTAAGTCGTGCATGGTAATGGCACAGAGTCTGCTGTTGATCCACAGCACGGAGAGGGAAGCGTTGATTACAACTACACTCGTCAATATTTTCAAAGCACAAGTTATACATCTAGAAATCTCTGTGAAATCGGACAAGTTTAAAGCGGAAGTAAGTACTATATCGCATGAAGCTTTGTATGTACATGTAGGTTTAAAGCGGAAGTAAGTACTATATCGCCTGAAGCTTTGTATGTACATGTAGGTTTAAAGCGGAAGTAAGTACTATATCGCCTGAAGCTTCGTATGTACATGTAGGTTTAAAGCGGAAGTAAGTACTATATTGCCTGAAGCTTCGTATGTACATGTAGGTTTAAAGCGGAAGTAAGTACTATATTGCCTGAAGCTTCGTATGTACATGTAGGTTTAAAGCGGAGGTAAGTACTATATCGCCTGAAGCTTTGTATGTACATGTAGGTTTAAAGCGGAAGTAGTACTATATCGCCTGAAGCTTCGTATGTACATGTAGGTTTAAAGCGGAAGTAAGTACTATATCGCCTGAAGCTTCGTATGTACATGTAGGTTTAAAGCGGAAGTAAGTACTATATCGCCTGAAGCTTCGTATGTACATGTAGGTTTAAAGCGGAAGTAAGTACTATATTGCCTGAAGCTTCGTATGTACATGTAGGTTTAAAGCGGAAGTAAGTACTATATCGCCTGAAGCTTTGTATGTACATGTAGGTTTAAAGCGGAAGTAAGTACTATATCGCCTGAAGCTTCGTATGTACATGTAGGTTTAAAGCGGAAGTAAGTACTATATCGCATGAAGCTTCGTATGTACATGTAGGTTTAAAGCGGAAGTAAGTACTATATCGCCTGAAGCTTCGTATGTACATGTAGGTTTAAAGCGGAAGTAAGTACTATATCGCATGAAGCTTCGTATGAACATGTAGGTTTAAAGTGGAAGTAAGTACTATATTGCCTGAAGCTTCGTATGTACATGTAGGTTTAAAGCGGAAGTAAGTACTATATCGCCTGAAGCTTTGTATGTACATGTAGGTTTAAAGCGGAAGTAAGTACTATATCGCCTGAAGCTTCGTATGTACATGTAGGTTTAAAGCGGAAGTAAGTACTATATCGCATGAAGCTTCGTATGTACATGTAGGTTTAAAGCGGAAGTAAGTACTATATTGCCTGAAGCTTCGTATGTACATGTAGGTTTAAAGCGGAAGTAAGTACTATATATATCGCATGAAGCTTCGTATGTACATGTAGGTTTAAAGCGGAAGTAAGTACTATATCGCATGAAGCTTCGTATGTACATGTAGGTTTAAAGCGGAAGTAAGTACTATATCGCCTGAAGCTTCGTATGTACATGTAGGTAGGTTTAGGGTAAATTCAGACCTATATCGTGACAGTAAGCCAGCAATTTATTTCTTCAATCAATGCATTTTGGTTTGGGGTTAACAGCGCACTAACAGCTTTGGCGGTCCGCCTCTGTGGTCGAGGTCACTGACTTGTATACCACTGTAACCTATCATCACGGGTTCGAGCCCCGTTCAGGCCGTGTCTCATTTATATGAAAAAGTTGGCACTTTCTTACGGAGGTTTGTGCACCAAGTACTAGTTTACAGCTGGAGCCTGCCCAAGAAACTATAACTCGACCACGGTGTTAAATTATTCTATTAAACCTGTTTAACTATATATATTACTTAATTGCAAATGGTGTTTTTCCAAGAAAGGGAGGTAACTCATGCATATAATAATTCAGTTAATTTTGTTTAGGTGGTCACCACTATTAAGAAGCCAACTTGTATTAAGTAACCAGTTACCAGAATAATATTGGATGAATTAGTTTATACAAATTTATTTTAGCTCGATTGCGAAACAAGTTATTTCAACTTATATAAATCACTCTCGAGACCTCATTCCTGATGGAATCCATCGCCACGAGGGAGAGAGAAGAGGCAATGTGGAATGACTAAGAGCACAATCGTAATGGCTCCAGCGGGGCTCGAACTCCCACGGATGAATTACTATTGTTATTGAATTTATTTTCATGTTTTCAGTTGAAGTTTATCTTGAAGAATTGTCAGTACATTCTGGAGGTACAGATGGCTAAGATAGAACACATGTACAAAACACAGAATGTCTTGTTTCCACACCAGCTAGTTACAGTAAATGGAGAATACAGACGACTGAAATCCCTGGTTGCAAACATCACTAAATGAAAGCATCAACTGGAGTCTGCCTAACCTGCCGACTCATTTAGGAAGTCCACATTGAAGAAAATGTATAATTCACGGAGGCGTTGCCAATTGCTAACTGTGTTTTACTCTATAGACATTGCCCAGTATGAACTGATGGCTGTTGCGTATTGAATGGCAAATACACTGCTATAATTCATGATCAAATTGACACTTGTAGGGTTGATTCTAGAGCAGAATAATGGTAGGGTGGCGAGCAGCCCCTTTTAGCCCCGCCCTTTTGCCCATTAGCCCCACCCTCTTGCCCATTAGCCCCGCCCTCTTGCCCATTAGCCCCGCCCTTTTACCCCGCCCGCTTGCCCATTAGCCCCGCCCTCTTGCCCATTAGCCCCGCCCTTTTGTCCACTAGCCCCGCCCTCTTGCCCACTAGCCCCACCCTCTTGCCCATTAGCCCCGCCCTTTTGCCCAGTAGCCCCGCCCTCTTGCCTTTTTAAATTAAAATATTTTTTATATAAGCCTCAGCATGTGGCTTTGGGCAGGCAGACATATATAAATTAGAACTTGTCCGTCCTTTCATCAATATGTATTGTCTTACTGCCTCCTTTCATAAATCACCTTACCGGTAATTTAGCAATATTTTCTGGGGGCTAACACCGTACGTAGTACCCCCTCCTGCACCTCATCGCGGCTCAAAATCCACCCTGCCCCTTTTCTGACCCACCCTGCCCCTTTTCTGACCCACTCGGCCCTTTTTTCCACTCTAGAATAAACCCTACGTTGCTTGTATTGCATGTGCAAAAATAGCTAGTTTTACTTATTAAGTATAATACCACTGTCTAGTGCTAGAATAATTGAATGGGATCGTGCAATAATCCTTCAGCTACTTTAGATCCACGGGCTGTTCTCTTGCTATGGTAGACTCCAGTCAGAGATGGTTTCTTTTGCTGTTTATTGAAATATTTTACAAATAATAATGGGGGCCACAGTGGCTGAGTGGTTACGGTAGCTGACTTCAAATCACTTGCACCTCACCGCTACAGGTTTGAATTCCTCTGGGGTGAGTAAGCTGTCCAGCTGGCTTGCAGAAGGTCGGTGGTTCTAGCCGGGTGCCTGTCCTTGCCTGAAATACTGCTCGGATTGGCAGCCGGGGTTTTCATCCACCAATAATTGCTGGAGAGTCGTCATATGAGCTAAGCTGTTGGTGCGACTTTAATCTCCAAAGACAAAATAAATAATAACACACCGAGCTGTCTGAGGATATAGCCTTGCTCGAAATAAATAATGTTTTACTAACTCATTTGTTCACACATGCACACGCACTCACTCACTCACTCACTCACTCACTCACTCACTCACTCACTCACTCACTTACTCACTCAATCACTATGGCATCATCAGTACATTGTTTTGAGGTATTCAACTTTTCGTATCTTTTCACGGCTCATTTTAGAGGGCGATTTGGGCGAAATAGGCGCCATAGGGACCCTGACCCAAGGGGCGCCCACTTCTCCCTAAATGTTTTTTTTTTACAATTTTCATACAAAATTTTGTCCAGTAAGATACATTGACCTATTATAAAGCACTCTATTCAAATGTTGTATTTAATGGCATTTTATCCATATTTTGTTGGATTTTATTAAAAAACACCATTTAAAGATGTGAACACGCACTTTCTCATTTCTCCAAAATATTCTGACCTAGAATGAGTAGAATATAAAACTTTTCTCCAATCTCAAACTCAGTCTTGAGCTTCTGATTGGTTGAGCCAAGAGCAAATAACCAATCAAAATTCTTGAGCTCGAGTTTGAGATCTGAGAAAAGTTTTATGACCTCGGGCCTAGATCTTTTATTTTTTGCCTTTGGTTATTGTTTCAATGTGTTTCAAGACATTAACCATTTACTGCACATAGACGCCATACAACACTTTTAACGCCATACAGCACTTTTAGCACTTCCCACATATAGCCATAATTCTATACCGTAATCTATTCCCATACATATTGTGTATGTGTTCATGTTGCTTATCAGCAGTGTGGAGTAGTTATTGGCCGCTTCTGTTAGGATTAAAGCGACATTACATCGCAAAAAGCAAATAAAATGTATATTATTTTTTCACGTATAAATGCATTGCTACTACAAATTCTTCTGAATACATTCGAACACTAATATTGAATCAATAAACAGTGTTTTTGTGGTGTACAAACTTTCAAGAGTGAAAATAGGATTTTGTATAACGGTCATCCACGCTCCTGAAATGACGTTTGTTGTCATTGAAGTCAATACTAAACACGCGATACTTTCGTTTAAAGATAATTTAACTAAGATTAGTCTACAAATAAATATCATAGGCACACATGTGAGATATCACGGTAAATATGTAATGTACCATAACGCAGGATAAACGCTTTGTATTACGCACGAATATCGACCCTATTTACATTATTTTGTTATGTTTAAAACCGTGTTTACAACGTTTGTTTATTTATTGAAATACTCAGTTTTTGAGGCAAATATTTGGAAAACAATTATACTATATAATAGCAAATTACATTCTGAGGACATTTGCATTTTCACCGATGTAGTGTCGCTTTAAAGAATTTGGTTTAACCATATTTTATTCGAATGAATAATTATTGGCCACTTCTGTTAGGATTAAAGAATTTGATTGAAGCATATTTACTCCTGACCTTTCACACCTGAAGTGAACGCGCTACCACTGCGCTATTACGACTTCCACTACATTAGATAGACGCATTATGAACATTTAACCCTTCCCCTCATAGAAGCACCTCTTGACGCCATTACCAATACGACATACATTGATAATGTAGTAACCAAACCAATGTTCATAATAAAGACCAGAATCTCATGTAGTCTCAGTATGGAGGTGGGATAGATATGGCGACAACTTATCCACTGCATGATAGCTAAATGGCTGTCGTTTGTATGCAGATATAATAGTATATTAACCTAAATCTCTATGAAGGAAAGGGTTAAATGGGTGTCGTTTGTATGGAGATATAATAGTATATTAACCTAAATCTCTATGAAGGAAAGGGTTAAATGGGTGTTGTTTGTATGGAGATATAATAGTATATTAACCTAAATCTCTATGAAGGAAAGGGTTAAATGGCTGTCGTTTGTATGGAGATATAATAGTATATTAACCTAAATCTCTATGAAGGAAAGGGTTAAATGGGTGTCGTTTGTATGGAGATATAATAGTATATTAACCTAAATCTCTATGAAGGAAAGGGTTAAGTGGCTGTCGTTTGTATGGAGATATAATAGTATATTAACCTAAATCTCTATGAAGGAAAGGGTTAAATGGGTGTCGTTTGTATTGAGATATAATAGTATATTAACCTAAATCTCTATGAAGGAAAGGGTTAAATGGCTGTCGTTTGTATGGAGATATAATAGTATATTAACCTAAATCTCTATGAAGGAAAGGGTTCAGTAACCAACTCTTAAAACACCGGTTATTTCTGTTAATGTTAATGTAGGGAGCATGTGCCATTCAGTGTTGTGACATCTTTCTTGTTGAAGTATGTACATTGGTAATTATTTCATACTTTCAATAAAAAAAATTAAATCTTAACCTGCTGAATAAATAAAACGGAATGTGCAAACAACATAGATCCGGATCAGCCACCTCTGATCAGGATCTATGGTATTTGCTATTCAGATAAGTGTTTTTGCTACACTATCCGAATAGCAAACAGCATAGAGCCTGATCAGACGGCGTCTTTAGTCGTCATTAATGATTAGCAGGTTAACGGTTAATTCTGAGTGCAAAATATGTTATAAATATAAAGGAGCTAAAACTAGAGAATAATACTGATTAACAATACTGATTAACAATACCGATTAACAATACCGATTAACAATACCGATTAACAATACCGATTAACAATACAGATTAACAACTTCTTTATTTATTAAACAAAATATGTAGCTGTTATACAAATGATGTAACTAGAAGGAGATGAATTAAAACAAGCATTCATTGAATGTTTGAAATATAATAATGTAATCATTATTTTGTCCTGTATATTTATCGTATGTATATAATGCATGTGATACTGTTGTTAACCCGATATACGACTGTTTAGAACTTTAATACAAGTATACAATGTCCTATGATTTAATAAATCTATTATATATTACAATGCCTGTTGTTGATAATACACACTGATATGCAATATGTTGGTTTGGTTTAAACATATTTATTCGACATTATATAACATAATTTACTACAAATAATTATGTACACAATAAATACAAGTGGATTGAAATGAAAGCTAAACACTTGTTGAATTTCACTCCACATATGTTGGTTTCTTATACCAGAGTTCCAAGAATTATGAACACAGTACATAAACAGATGTCCTTTGAATTAATTCGACTGTATATTGCCCATGCTTGCAAATATATTCTAAGAAATGGAAGTTACTGATGCTTTATTGAATTGCAACTTGGCAGTTTCTAACAAAGGTAGGTAACCAATTCCATACTTATTTACAAATGGCAGATTCCAACAATGGGAGATAACTCCTATCAAACTTAATTACAAAAGTTTTTCTAATGTTAGGAGGTGGCGTGTATTTTAATTAATTAAATTATTTCAAAGGATTTAGTTAATATTTTACTTGGTGTGCGTGGGGAAGTAACATTGGTTTTACCTTGTCCAGGCTACGTGGAAGTCTTGATAGCACAGCGGTAGCGTGTTTGCTTCAGGCGCGAGAGGCCTGGAGTTTGTGTCCAGCTGTAGTTCATTGGTATGATGTATAGTTGAGCATGTTGTAATCCCGTTCAGGTTGGGTGATGTTTAGCAGATTTACGACACTTTGAGAGAAATGTGACTCCACAAAGCTCGGAGCTTCAGCTGCAAAACCTTCTGTTGGATTTTACCCGACTTGACCGGAAGCATTCTTGTGATATATTTGCCAGTATCCCAGTCTTTTATCTCAAACTTTCAAGAATCAAATTTAATTAAAAACGGGATAACTTTGAGCCTGTTGCATACAGCTTTAGAATTTTGGAGGATAGTGCAATGATACAGACAAACAAAGGCCCATTCCAGAGTCTCCTATAGTTCTTTTACGTGCACGATGTAAAGCACTAATTTTATTAGGGTCAGACGGGGGATCGAACCTGTGATCCCTGGATTACCAGTCCAGCGTGTTACCACTGGACTACAGATCCGTCTGTAAGTTGTCATTGTCTGTTATAGCGATGACATGATATATAAACACTAAACATATTCTATTTAATATATATAATCCAGCACATAAATGTAAATAACATTTAAATAAAACAAATGTCGAGTGGTTAAGGTCGCTGACTTGTATACCACTGTAACCTATCATCACTGATGGTCACGGGTTAGAGCCCCGCTCAGGCCGTGTCTCATTTATATGAAAAAGTTGGCAGTTTCTTACGGAAGTTGGTGCACCCAAGTACTGGTTAACCGCTGGAGCCTGCCCAGGAAAGGTGTTGTTAGGTAAACTGCCCGCCGGCGATATAGCCCAAAATGGTGCTGATGCAGGCGTAAAACCCGAAATATAACATAACATATAACATTGACAAAACGAGTGTGAAATACATAATGGTGTGACCAAAAAATAAGTTTGATATAACGAAATTTGACATAAAAGAATCAGTTATATGTAAAATGATAGTATTTGAAACGGGACTTTGACACGACTTCGAGATAACCGGAACATTTGACATAACCGACTTTGATATAACGGATGTAGACGGTATTTGATTGATACATAATCCATCAAGACTACCGGCAGTGATGTGTAGCGGAAGCAGATAGATACAAGGTAGTACTGTATGTATGTCCCATTAATGTCAAACCCCTTGCTGGGACCTGGGCATGCTTATCTATCAATCAACCTATCTATCTTCCTCTAATGTCAAACCCCTTGCTGGGACCTAGACGTGTTTTCCTGGGCAGGCTTAGCTGACCTAAGCGGTTAACTAGTACTAAGCAGTGTGTGTGAGGTGCCTTGCTCAATGACACTACATACGTGGCCTGACTGAGTATCAAACTAGGGGTCGTTCGATTCCAAATCCGACACTGGACCAAGGGCTCCACACTTCATAATACTACACAATTGAAATGGATTTTTATTGTGATGGCATTACGTATTTCATTTTCGTGATATTATTACTCTACAGAATCAACACTGGGTTGCATGTTTTGCAAGAACATTTTATACGTACACATTGCGTCGTTCGTAAAGGGGGCATAAACGCAAAATGAATCACAATGACAGAAAGAGTAAACCGAGATGGTGCTGGACCTGTGAAGACCCGCCAGGCAGGTACAGTGCCGGTTCCATACCTCGAAGGAACCCATCCCTAGCTACTGGAGGTCACCCTAAGCCGCCCTGTGGAGCCAGGGGACGGCAAAGGACAGCTACTGGCCGAAACGTGAAGCAGAAACCTCTTGTGCTCATGCAGTGGAATGCTGAAGGAGTCTTTAACAAAAAGACTGAACTGGAGCAAGTACTACAGGACAAAGAGGTAAGTGTTTGCTGCATACAGGAAACACACCTGAACAAAGACAAGACGTTCAAAGTACAAGGCTACCAGTGCCTCCGAGCAGACCGACAAGACAGACACAAGGGTGGTGTGCTCACTCTAGTCCGGAACAACATCAATGCGAGCGAAGTGAAAACCTACCTTGAAGGAGCGGAATACCAGGAGTTCAAGATCAATACCAAATCATCTGAGTTGAGCCTCGTCAACTACTACTGCCCAAATGAAAAAGCCCTTGCCATTGACACTATTGAAATCTCAAACAGTCGATACATGGTTGTTGGTGATTTCAATAGTCATTCCCAGAGTTGGGGATATGCACAGTCTGATAGGCGTGGGGATGAAGTGGAGGACTGGCAGGATGAGCACAACTTGATCCTTGTCCTTGTCCTTGCCCTATGATGTACCAACCTTCTACTCTAGGCGATGGCACACTACTACCTCTCCAGATCTAGAATTCTGCACAGAGGACATCCAGAAAGGTACGGTTAGAGAAGTTGGCGATCAACTTGGTGGAAGTGACCACAAACCAGTGTTCCTCACAATCAGTAGTGAAGTGATACAGACAGACCATCCCTACCCTAGATGGAACTACAAGAAAGCCAAGTGGAGTCTCTGCTATTCGGTCCAATTCTCTTACTCGAGGCATACAGGTACAAGGAAGAGATGTTAACAACGTGGTGAAAGAGTTCAACAGCTGCATACTCAAAGCTGCCCATGAAACCATCCCTAGAGGTGCGAGAAGAGAATACAAGCCCTACTGGACCAATCAGTTGCAGACCCTCCAAGATGAACTCACTAAAGCAAGGAACAGGGCAGAAGAACAGCCATCACAAGAAAACCATGAACAACTTCAGAAAGCAAAGGCACAGTTTCAAAAATCTAAACTGGACGCTACACGACGAAGTTGGAGGGAGAAAACTGCTGCCCTGAACCTTGAGAAGGACGGGAGGAAGTTGTGGAGGCTCACGAAACAGCTAAATGATGAAGAAAATAGCAGACAGAAAATCACGTTGGATGAGGATGGGAAACTGTTGACCTGCAAAGAGACGCAGACTGTCTCGCCAAAGCCTACCAGAAAGAGGGCAACATCAAAGTCACACGCCAACAGCAAAGAGAGGCACGGAAGGAACAGAAGGATAGAAGTAAAAGACATACGGAACAAGACTCCATGAAACTTCCACTTACATACCAGGAACTGTACACAGCGCTCAGACAACTGAAGAAGAGGAAGTCACCAGGACTAGATGGAATCTCCAATGAGATGCTAACTCATCTTGGATGCTCAGCCATGCTGAAATTTCTTGACATCTTAGCTGGGAAGAAGGCATAGTTCCGCAGATCTGGAAGGAAGCCACCGTTATCCCAATCTACAAGAACGGCAAATATAGAAAGAAAGCTTCCAGCTATCGCCCTATTAGTCTCACTAGCTGTGTGGTCAAGACAATGGAGAGGATAGTTAGCAAGAGACTCATGTGGTACCTTGAGACAGAAAACCTCCTATCCAAGGAACAAGCAGGATTCCGACAGTTCAGATGCACAGAGGACCAGGCAACATACCTCGCTCAGGAAGTTGAGGATGCATTCCAAGACTGGAAGTTTTTGCAACCTGGATAGACCTCCAGAAGGCTTTTGACAACGTCTGGACTGATGGGCTGTTGGTCAAGCTGCAACGATGTGGAATTGCCGACAAGATGCTCCGATGGACCAAATCCTTCCTACACAATCGCAGAGCCAGAGTACTTGTTGACAACCAGAAGAGCAAGCAATTCCTCATCCGACACGGTGTTCCTCAATGAGGAGTGATCTCGCCTACGCTGTTCCTCATCTTCATCGATGACTTGCTTGCAGAGCTGCCACATGGTATCAAAGCAGCACTCTATGCTGACGACTTGGTCATGTGGTGTGTTGAAGAATATGCAACGACTGCCACATACATAATGCAGATGGCCGCAGACAAGCTCACAGCATGGGCAGAAGACTGGTGCATCTCTATTAATAAGGAGAAGTCGTCAACCACACTCTTCACACTTTCCACCAAACAGAAAGCTGGAACCATCAAAGTCGGTGGAACTGCCTTGAAGACGGACAACGAGCCAACATACTGGGGGTGACATTTGACAGACGGCAGACATGGAAGGCACATATCCAGAAAGCAGAGGCCAAAGCCAAGCGCAAGCTTGCAATCCTTCGGATCGCATCTTGAAGACTATTTACCAAGGTGTGGTCAGGCCTCACCTGGAATATGGATCCACCGCCTGGACAACATCAGCCAAGACCAACCAACAGACACTTGACAAGGTTCAGAACAAGGCGCTCAGGCTGATCACATGTGCAATGAAGAGCACTCCAATCAAGGCCATGGAGAAAATTACTTCCATCCAGCCACTGCAAGAACGTCGCGACACAAGAATTCTTCTACAGACAGAGAAGTTTCGATGTCAGGAAGAACAACCGATGAAGCAGAGAGTTGAGGCACTAACGAAGAATCGTCTAAAGCGCAGCAGTTTCATCCACCAGTCGAAGAAGCTTGCTCGAAAGCACACCAGCCATCTCCCAGCCAAGACATTGCCTCCAACGCCATATCTATCCAAGCCATGGTTGACCAGCGATGAATCCAAGGTTACCATCTGCAGTACAATCCCATACATGACATCCAGAGATAGACAACATGATGACGTCAAACGTGCCCTCACACTAGCACACATCGACAAGAGTTATCCTGGAGAAGCATGGATACAAGTCTACACAGATGGTTCAGCCACAAAAGCAGTAGCAAACGGAGGAGCAGGAGTGTATGTCCGACACCCAGATGGACACACACAGTCCGTTGTTCTACCTACTGGAGTACACTGCAGCAACTATGGGGCAGAAGTACAGGCCCTTGAAACAGCAGCATCTCTAGTACACAACACTGTGGAGTGTGCCCAGGTTGTCTTCCTGACTGATGCGCTCTCAGTTCTGGATGCCCTGTCTAACAACAAAGAACCCCACCTGATGGAAGCCCTTCGAACAGTCAGCATAACTAAAAGAACTGTCCTCCAGTGGGTACCTGCACACATAGGCATCCCTGGCAATGAAGCCGCTGACCAGCTTGCTAAGCAAGGTTCTACCGAGAGGCAACCAGACAAAGATTTGACTTACAAGGAGAAATGCACCATAATCAAACTGCATCAAAGCCAACAGTCGAGAAGGATGACTACCACCTTCTCACCAGACAGGAGCAAGTCACGATATTCCGGCTTAGAACAGGGCATAACCGCTTGAACTTCTATATGTGTCGGAAGCTTGGACTAGCTCCATCAACTGCCTGCAGCTGCAACGTAGGGGACCAGACTGCAGAACACATCCTCCAGGAGTGTCCCAATCTTCATGGGCAGGAAAACAACCTGGCCAACAGATACTTCTCTCCAGACGAAGTTACATGGCTGCCGGGAGGATCTGAGGAGGACGGCCCATTTCGTGTTTGCTGCCGGCTTGTCCTTGTGATTCGCGAACGACAAGAAGAAGAAGAAGTAAAGGGGGTAAAGTAAAATTTATTTGCAAAAGCAGGGTTTTCACTAAAGGGAGGTAACTCTTGTATTTTTCGAAATGCAAATGTCATTTTCTATCAAAAAGGGAAGTAACATGTATTGGACTAAATTGTAAATGGAGTTTTACAAAAAAGAGAGGTAACTCTTTTTTTAATTGCGTTTGCCGAAAAGTGAAGGTCACTCATAAGGAGGTAACTGATATATTACAACAAATGGCGATTTCCAGTTCATACTTTCTGAATTGCATATGCCTATGTCCACTACCTCAGCTTGATGTTAGTAACTGACTGATGATGGTTTACCGGACTGATGATGGTTTACCGGACTGATGATGGTTTACTGGACTGATGATGGTTTACTGGACTGATGATGGTTTACCGGACTGATGATGGTTTACTGGACTGACGTTGGTTTACTGGACTGATGATGGTTGACCGGACTGATGATGGTTTACTGGACTGACGTTGGTTTACTGGACTGACGATGGTCTACCGGACTGATGATGGTTTACTGGACTGATGATGGTTTACTGGACTGATGATGGTTTACTGGACTGATGATGGTTTACCGGACTGATGTTGGTTTACTGGACTGATGATGGTTTACTGGACTGATGATGGTTTACTGGACTGATGATGGTTTACTGGACTGACGTTGGTTTACTGGACTGATGATGGTTTACTGGACTGATGATGGTTTACTGGACTGACGTTGGTTTACTGGACTGATGATGGTTTACTGGACTGATGTTGGTTTACTGGACTGACGTTGGTTTACTGGACTGATGATGGTTTACTGGACTGATGTTGGTTTACTGGACTGACGATGGTTTACTGGACTGATGTTGGTTTACTGGACTGACGTTGGTTTACTGGACTGATGATGGTTTACCGGACTGATGATGGTTTACTGGACTGACGTTGGTTTACTGGACTGATGATGGTTTACTGGACTGATGTTGGTTTACTGGACTGATGTTGGTTTACTGGACTGATGATGGTTTACTGGACTGATGTTGGTTTACTGGACTGACGTTGGTTTACTGGACTGATGTTGGTTTACTGGACTGATGTTGGTTTACTGGACTGATGATGGTTTACTGGACTGATGATGGTTTACTGGACTGATGTTGGTTTACTGGACTGACGTTGGTTTACTGGACTGATGATGGTTTACTGGACTGATGTTGGTTTACTGGACTGACGTTGGTTTACTGGACTGATGATGGTTTACTGGACTGATGTTGGTTTACTGGACTGATGTTGGTTTACTGGACTGATGTTTGTTTACTGGACTGATGTTGGTTTACTGGACTGGTGATGGTTTACTGGACTGATGATGGTTTACTGGACTGATGTTGGTTTACTGAACTGACGTTGGTTTACCGGACTGACGTTGGGTTACTGGACTGATGATGGTTTACCGAACTGACGTTGGTTTACTGGACTGATATTTGTTTACTGGACTGACGTTGGTTTACTGGACTGATGATGGTTTACCGGACTGACGTTGGTTTACTGGACTGATGATGGTTTACCGGACTGACGTTGGTTTACTGGACTGGTGATGGTTTACCGGACTGATGATGGTTTACTGGACTGACGTTGGTTTACCGGACTGACGTTGGTTTACTGGACTGATGATGGTTGACCGGACTGACGTTGGTTTACTGTACTGGTGATGGTTGACCGGACTGATGTTGGTTTACTGGACTGATGTTGGTTTACTGGACTGATGTTGGTTTACTGGACTGATGATGGTTTACTGGACTGACGTTGGTTTACTGGACTGATGTTGGTTTACTGGACTGACGTTGGTTTACTGGACTGATGATGGTTTACTGGACTGATGATGGTTTACTGGACTGATGATGGTTTACCGGACTGACGTTGGTTTACCGGACTGATGATGGTTTACCGGACTGACGTTGGTTTACAGGACTAACGATGGTTTACCGGACTGACGTTGGTTTACTGGACTGACGATGGTTTACTGGACTGATGATGATTTACCGGACTGATGATTGTTTACTGGACTGATGATGGTTGACCGGACTGACGTTGGTTTACTGGACTGGTGATGGTTGACCGGACTGATGATGGTTTACCGGACTGATGATGGTTTACTGGACTGACGTTGGTTTACTGGACTGATGTTGGTTTACTGGACTGACGTTGGTTTACTGGACTGATGATGGTTTACTGGACTGATGATGGTTTACCGGACTGATGATGGTTTAATGGACTTATGATGGTTTACTGGACTGATGATGGTTTGCCGGACTGATGATGGTTTACTGGACTGATGATGGTTGTCCGGACTGATGATGGCTTACCGGACTGACGTTGGTTTACTGGACTGATGATGGTTTACTGGACTGATGATGGTTTACCGGACTGACGTTGGTTTATTGGACTGACGTTGGTTTACCGGACTGACGTTGGTTTACTGGACTAATGATGGTTTACTGGACTGATAATGGTTGACCGGACTGGCGTTGGTTTACTGGACTGATGATGGTTTACCGGACTGACGTTGATTTATTAGACTGACGTTGGTTTACCGGACTGACGTTGGTTTACTGGACTGATGATGGTTTTCTGGACTGATAATGGTTGACCGGACTGACGTTGGTTTACTGGACTGATGATGGTTGACCGGACTGACGATTGTTTACTGGACTGGCGATGGTTTACTGGACTGACGTTGGTTTACTGGACTGATGATGGTTTACTGGACTGATGATGGTTTACCGGACTGACGTTGGTTTACTGGACTGACGTTGGTTTACCGGACTGATGATGGTTGACCGGACAGACGTTGGTTTACTGGACTGATGATGGTTGACCGGACTGACGTTGGTTTACCGGACTGATGATGGTTGACCGGACAGACGTTGGTTTACTGGACTGATGATGGTTTACCGGACTGACGATGGTTTACCGGACTGACGATGGTTGACCGGACTGACGTTGGTTTACTGGACTGACGTTGGTTTATCTGACTAATGATGGTTGACCGGACTGACGTTGGTTTACCGGACTGACGTTGGTTTACCGGACTGATGATGGTTTAGCGGACTGACGTTGGTTTACCGGACTGACGTTGGTTTAGCGGACTGACGTTGGTTTAGCGGACTGACGTTGGTTTACCGGACTGACGTTGGTTTACTGGACTGATGATGGTTTACCGGACTGACGTTGGTTTACTGGACTGATGATGGTTTACCGGACTGACGTTGGTTTACTGGACTGGTGATGGTTTACCGGACTGATGATGGTTTACTGGACTGACGTTGGTTTACCGGACTGACGTTGGTTTACTGGACTGATGATGGTTGACCGGACTGACGTTGGTTTACTGTACTGGTGATGGTTGACCGGACTGATGTTGGTTTACTGGACTGATGTTGGTTTACTGGACTGATGTTTGTTTACTGGACTGATGATGGTTTACTGGACTGACGTTGGTTTACTGGACTGATGTTGGTTTACTGGACTGACGTTGGTTTACTGGACTGATGATGGTTTACTGGACTGATGATGGTTTACTGGACTGATGATGGTTTACCGGACTGACGTTGGTTTACCGGACTGATGATGGTTTACCGGACTGACGTTGGTTTACAGGACTAACGATGGTTTACCGGACTGACGTTGGTTTACTGGACTGACGATGGTTTACTGGACTGATGATGATTTACCGGACTGATGATTGTTTACGGACTGACGTTGGTTTACTGGACTGATGTTGGTTTACTGGACTGATGTTCGTTTACTGGACTGATGATGGTTGACCGGACTGACGTTGGTTTACTGGACTGGTGATGGTTGACCGGACTGATGATGGTTTACCGGACTGATGATGGTTTACTGGACTGACGTTGGTTTACTGGACTGATGTTGGTTTACTGGACTGACGTTGGTTTACTGGACTGATGATGGTTTACCGGACTGATGATGGTTTACCGGACTGATGATGGTTTAATGGACTTATGATGGTTTACTGGACTGATGATGGTTTGCCGGACTGATGATGGTTTACTGGACTGATGATGGTTTACTGGACTGATGATGGTTTACTGGACTGATGATGGTTGTCCGGACTGACGTTGGTTTACTGGACTGACGTTGGTTTACCGGACTGATGATGGTTTACTGGACTGATGATGGTTTACTGGACTGATGATGGTTTACTGGACTGATGATGGCTTACCGGACTGACGTTGGTTTACTGGACTGATGATGGTTTACTGGACTGATGATGGTTTACCGGACTGACGTTGGTTTATTGGACTGACGTTGGTTTACCGGACTGACGTTGGTTTACTGGACTAATGATGGTTTACTGGACTGATAATGGTTGACCGGACTGGCGTTGGTTTACTGGACTGATGATGGTTTACCGGACTGACGTTGATTTATTGGACTGACGTTGGTTTACTGGACTGACGTTGGTTTACCGGACTGATGATGGTTGACCTGACAGACGTTGGTTTACTGGACTGATGATGGTTGACCGGACTGACGTTGGTTTATTGGACTGACGTTGGTTTACCGGACTGACGTTGGTTTACTGGACTAATGATGGTTTACTGGACTGATAATGGTTGACCGGACTGGCGTTGGTTTACTGGACTGATGATGGTTTACCGGACTGACGTTGATTTATTAGACTGACGTTGGTTTACCGGACTGACGTTGGTTTACTGGACTGATGATGGTTTTCTGGACTGATAATGGTTGACCGGACTGACGTTGGTTTACTGGACTGATGATGGTTGACCGGACTGACGATTGTTTACTGGACTGGCGATGGTTTACTGGACTGACGTTGGTTTACTGGACTGATGATGGTTTACTGGACTGATGATGGTTTACCGGACTGACGTTGGTTTACTGGACTGACGTTGGTTTACCGGACTGATGATGGTTGACCGGACAGACGTTGGTTTACTGGACTGATGATGGTTGACCGGACTGACGTTGGTTTACCGGACTGATGATGGTTGACCGGACAGACGTTGGTTTACTGGACTGATGATGGTTTACCGGACTGACGATGGTTTACCGGACTGACGATGGTTGACCGGACTGACGTTGGTTTACTGGACTGACGTTGGTTTATCTGACTAATGATGGTTGACCGGACTGACGTTGGTTTACCGGACTGACGTTGGTTTACCGGACTGATGATGGTTTAGCGGACTGACGTTGGTTTACCGGACTGACGTTGGTTTAGCGGACTGACGTTGGTTTAGCGGACTGACGTTGGTTTACCGGACTGACGTTGGTTTACTGGACTGATGATGGTTTACCGGACTGACGTTGGTTTACTGGACTGATGATGGTTTACCGGACTGACGTTGGTTTACTGGACTGGTGATGGTTTACCGGACTGATGATGGTTTACTGGACTGACGTTGGTTTACCGGACTGACGTTGGTTTACTGGACTGATGATGGTTGACCGGACTGACGTTGGTTTACTGTACTGGTGATGGTTGACCGGACTGATGTTGGTTTACTGGACTGATGTTGGTTTACTGGACTGATGTTGGTTTACTGGACTGATGATGGTTTACTGGACTGACGTTGGTTTACTGGACTGATGTTGGTTTACTGGACTGACGTTGGTTTACTGGACTG
Source organism: Archivesica marissinica (assembly GCA_014843695.1). Taxonomy (NCBI): domain Eukaryota; kingdom Metazoa; phylum Mollusca; class Bivalvia; order Venerida; family Vesicomyidae; genus Archivesica; species Archivesica marissinica. The sequence goes on along the minus strand of CM026401.1, from coordinate 10,702,020 downwards.
ATGATGGTTTACTGGACTGATGATGGTTTACTGGACTGATGATGGTTTACCGGACTGACGTTGGTTTACCGGACTGATGATGGTTTACCGGACTGACGTTGGTTTACAGGACTAACGATGGTTTACCGGACTGACGTTGGTTTACTGGACTGACGATGGTTTACTGGACTGATGATGATTTACCGGACTGATGATTGTTTACTGGACTGACGTTGGTTTACTGGACTGATGTTGGTTTACTGGACTGATGTTCGTTTACTGGACTGATGATGGTTGACCGGACTGACGTTGGTTTACTGGACTGGTGATGGTTGACCGGACTGATGATGGTTTACCGGACTGATGATGGTTTACTGGACTGACGTTGGTTTACTGGACTGATGTTGGTTTACTGGACTGACGTTGGTTTACTGGACTGATGATGGTTTACTGGACTGATGATGGTTTACTGGACTGATGTTGGTTTACTGGACTGACGTTGGTTTACTGGACTGATGATGGTTTACTGGACTGATGTTGGTTTACTGGACTGATGTTGGTTTACTGGACTGATGTTTGTTTACTGGACTGATGTTGGTTTACTGGACTGGTGATGGTTTACTGGACTGATGATGGTTTACTGGACTGATGTTGGTTTACTGAACTGACGTTGGTTTACCGGACTGACGTTGGGTTACTGGACTGATGATGGTTTACCGAACTGACGTTGGTTTACTGGACTGATATTTGTTTACTGGACTGACGTTGGTTTACTGGACTGATGATGGTTTACCGGACTGACGTTGGTTTACTGGACTGATGATGGTTTACCGGACTGACGTTGGTTTACTGGACTGGTGATGGTTTACCGGACTGATGATGGTTTACTGGACTGACGTTGGTTTACCGGACTGACGTTGGTTTACTGGACTGATGATGGTTGACCGGACTGACGTTGGTTTACTGTACTGGTGATGGTTGACCGGACTGATGTTGGTTTACTGGACTGATGTTGGTTTACTGGACTGATGTTGGTTTACTGGACTGATGATGGTTTACTGGACTGACGTTGGTTTACTGGACTGATGTTGGTTTACTGGACTGACGTTGGTTTACTGGACTGATGATGGTTTACTGGACTGATGATGGTTTACTGGACTGATGATGGTTTACCGGACTGACGTTGGTTTACCGGACTGATGATGGTTTACCGGACTGACGTTGGTTTACAGGACTAACGATGGTTTACCGGACTGACGTTGGTTTACTGGACTGACGATGGTTTACTGGACTGATGATGATTTACCGGACTGATGATTGTTTACTGGACTGATGATGGTTGACCGGACTGACGTTGGTTTACTGGACTGGTGATGGTTGACCGGACTGATGATGGTTTACCGGACTGATGATGGTTTACTGGACTGACGTTGGTTTACTGGACTGATGTTGGTTTACTGGACTGACGTTGGTTTACTGGACTGATGATGGTTTACTGGACTGATGATGGTTTACCGGACTGATGATGGTTTAATGGACTTATGATGGTTTACTGGACTGATGATGGTTTGCCGGACTGATGATGGTTTACTGGACTGATGATGGTTGTCCGGACTGATGATGGCTTACCGGACTGACGTTGGTTTACTGGACTGATGATGGTTTACTGGACTGATGATGGTTTACCGGACTGACGTTGGTTTATTGGACTGACGTTGGTTTACCGGACTGACGTTGGTTTACTGGACTAATGATGGTTTACTGGACTGATAATGGTTGACCGGACTGGCGTTGGTTTACTGGACTGATGATGGTTTACCGGACTGACGTTGATTTATTAGACTGACGTTGGTTTACCGGACTGACGTTGGTTTACTGGACTGATGATGGTTTTCTGGACTGATAATGGTTGACCGGACTGACGTTGGTTTACTGGACTGATGATGGTTGACCGGACTGACGATTGTTTACTGGACTGGCGATGGTTTACTGGACTGACGTTGGTTTACTGGACTGATGATGGTTTACTGGACTGATGATGGTTTACCGGACTGACGTTGGTTTACTGGACTGACGTTGGTTTACCGGACTGATGATGGTTGACCGGACAGACGTTGGTTTACTGGACTGATGATGGTTGACCGGACTGACGTTGGTTTACCGGACTGATGATGGTTGACCGGACAGACGTTGGTTTACTGGACTGATGATGGTTTACCGGACTGACGATGGTTTACCGGACTGACGATGGTTGACCGGACTGACGTTGGTTTACTGGACTGACGTTGGTTTATCTGACTAATGATGGTTGACCGGACTGACGTTGGTTTACCGGACTGACGTTGGTTTACCGGACTGATGATGGTTTAGCGGACTGACGTTGGTTTACCGGACTGACGTTGGTTTAGCGGACTGACGTTGGTTTAGCGGACTGACGTTGGTTTACCGGACTGACGTTGGTTTACTGGACTGATGATGGTTTACCGGACTGACGTTGGTTTACTGGACTGATGATGGTTTACCGGACTGACGTTGGTTTACTGGACTGGTGATGGTTTACCGGACTGATGATGGTTTACTGGACTGACGTTGGTTTACCGGACTGACGTTGGTTTACTGGACTGATGATGGTTGACCGGACTGACGTTGGTTTACTGTACTGGTGATGGTTGACCGGACTGATGTTGGTTTACTGGACTGATGTTGGTTTACTGGACTGATGTTTGTTTACTGGACTGATGATGGTTTACTGGACTGACGTTGGTTTACTGGACTGATGTTGGTTTACTGGACTGACGTTGGTTTACTGGACTGATGATGGTTTACTGGACTGATGATGGTTTACTGGACTGATGATGGTTTACCGGACTGACGTTGGTTTACCGGACTGATGATGGTTTACCGGACTGACGTTGGTTTACCGGACTGATGATGGTTTACCGGACTGACGTTGGTTTACAGGACTAACGATGGTTTACCGGACTGACGTTGGTTTACTGGACTGACGATGGTTTACTGGACTGATGATGATTTACCGGACTGATGATTGTTTACTGGACTGACGTTGGTTTACTGGACTGATGTTGGTTTACTGGACTGATGTTCGTTTACTGGACTGATGATGGTTGACCGGACTGACGTTGGTTTACTGGACTGGTGATGGTTGACCGGACTGATGATGGTTTACTGGACTGACGTTGGTTTACTGGACTGATGTTGGTTTACTGGACTGACGTTGGTTTACTGGACTGATGATGGTTTACCGGACTGATGATGGTTTACCGGACTGATGATGGTTTAATGGACTTATGATGGTTTACTGGACTGATGATGGTTTGCCGGACTGATGATGGTTTACTGGACTGATGATGGTTTACTGGACTGATGATGGTTGTCCGGACTGACGTTGGTTTACTGGACTGACGTTGGTTTACCGGACTGATGATGGTTTACTGGACTGATGATGGTTTACTGGACTGATGATGGTTTACTGGACTGATGATGGCTTACCGGACTGACGTTGGTTTACTGGACTGATGATGGTTTACTGGACTGATGATGGTTTACCGGACTGACGTTGGTTTATTGGACTGACGTTGGTTTACCGGACTGACGTTGGTTTACTGGACTAATGATGGTTTACTGGACTGATAATGGTTGACCGGACTGGCGTTGGTTTACTGGACTGATGATGGTTTACCGGACTGACGTTGATTTATTGGACTGACGTTGGTTTACCGGACTGACGTTGGTTTACTGGACTGATGATGGTTTTCTGGACTGATAATGGTTGACCGGACTGACGTTGGTTTACTGGACTGATGATGGTTGACCGGACTGACGATTGTTTACTGGACTGGCGATGGTTTACTGGACTGACGTTGGTTTACTGGACTGATGATGGTTTACTGGACTGATGATGGTTTACCGGACTGACGTTGGTTTACTGGACTGACGTTGGTTTACCGGACTGATGATGGTTGACCTGACAGACGTTGGTTTACTGGACTGATGATGGTTGACCGGACTGACGTTGGTTTACCGGACTGATGATGGTTGACCGGACAGACGTTGGTTTACTGGACTGATGATGGTTTACCGGACTGACGATGGTTTACCGGACTGACGATGGTTGACCGGACTGACGTTGGTTTACTGGACTGACGTTGGTTTATCTGACTAATGATGGTTGACCGGACTGACGTTGGTTTACCGGACTGACGTTGGTTTACCGGACTGATGATGGTTTAGCGGACTGACGTTGGTTTACCGGACTGACGTTGGTTTAGCGGACTGACGTTGGTTTAGCGGACTAACGTTGGTTTACCGGACTGACGTTGGTTTACCGGACTGACGATGGTTTACTGGACTGACGTTGGTTTACCGGACTGACGATGGTTTACCGGACTGACGATGGTTTGCCGGACTGACGTTGGTTTACCGGTTTGAGACCCATTCCAGAGTCTCCTCTGGTTCTTTTACGTGCATGGTGTAAAGCACCGACACGAGACCTCGGTTAACGTCCCATCTGAAAAACTGTTAATTTTATTAGGGTCAGACGGGGGATCGAACCTGCGATCCCTGGATTACCAGTCCAGCGTGTTACCACTGGACTACAGATCCGTCTGTCCCAAAATACCAAAATATATTGTACATGTATTTCCCAATTCTAAAAATAGCTAACAATAGAATCACACTATGTATACGTCTGGTTTCCTAACAGTTATATGTTTGAATATATATATATACAAATTGCGGATGGGAACCAGGTTATTCGGAAGCCATTTATGTGATCAATTATAAAAGGCCGACCATATTTTGAAAACAAACTTACAATTAGCGCTATTTATGGAGCTTCTTTTATGAAATTTAGCATGTAAGTGATAATTGCCGTGATGCGACAGATACTATGTTGTTTGTTACAATTGAAATGCGTAATTTATCAGATGTTTTGACTTTGATGTATTGAAAACATAAATCGTTAAATGTACGCAATTGTCTAGATTTGCATAATCTGGGGGATTTTAACACATTGTGCTGGACCTCAGAGTAAAATCAGTGACTTTTTTAAGCAAACATAAAATCTGTGTTTAGTTTCAGACTGATATATGTATACTGTATAGTTATATGTATTAAAAAGAAGGTGAATTTTCAATGCTTTGAGTCAGTTTTAGAATTTGTTGGAATATTTACCGAAAGTACAATTGTACATAGGATCCCCATTCTGTATACTCTGGGAGCCGGACAAAACACCCCCCGGACTAAACACCCCCCGCTCATTTTTGTATAGGTGGACAAAACACCCCTCATCATTTTTACAAGGTGGACAAAACACCCCCTACGGTTTTTACAAGGCGGACAAAACACCCCCTACGGTTTTTACAAGGCGGACAAAACACCCCCTACGGTTTTTACAAGGCGGACAAAACACCCCCTACGGTTTTTACAAGGTGGACAAAACACCCCTTAACTAAAACACCTCCTAATAATGAGGTTACAATAATGACAAAATATTTTTCAATATTTTATTTTTTATTTTATTACACCTGTTTAATTTACACAGAAAATAAAACATTCAAATGGATTTACATAACAGAATAAGATATCAGTTTTCAACTGATTGTCAAATTAAAGGTAACACTTTGAAGTATTTAATCACTATTAATTGCTTACAAAGTGTTACCTTAAAATTGACAATCAGTTGAGACCAATTTTACATTAACATTATATTTCATTACCAAAGAAAATTTAAATTTATTCAATATAAGCTACACTTAGCACATAGTTTTTAGCACCTAAAAAATGTTTTGTCCATTTTAATGCAGTCTGATGCACTGTCCCATGGTGTGCAGAAACTGGGCCAGAGTCTTCTGTCCGTTGTTGAGTTGAAGGCACAATGTCTTAAGGCGCTTCTGGTGTACGAGAGTGTTTTTTCTTTTTCTCTTGAGAGCTGGTTGCCCCTGCTGGTTACTGTACACTTCTGTTTCTACCAGTGCGGCGTCCCTCTTTTTGCAGTTTGCATTTCGCAGTTTTATGTGTAAAAATAATATAATTGGCAATAACCATTCATATTATTCTATGATATCAGTTATACATGATAACAGCTAATCAAGGAATTCCAACAATAAAAAACTTCCTAATTAACATTAGCAGAAAAAAAGAAACCATAGGGGTGTTTTGTCCACCTTGTAAAAACCGTAGGGGGTGTTTTGTCCGCCTTGTAAAACCCGTAGGGGGTGGTTTGTCCGCCTTGTAAAAACCGTAGGTGGTGTTTTGTCCACCTTGTAAAAATGATGAGGGGTGTTTTGTCCACCTATACAAAAATGAGCGGGGGGTGTTTAGTCCGGGGGGTGTTTTGTCCTACACTCGTATACTCTATTTTCAAATCAGTATGAACCACCGACTATAAACTGACTATTCACGCATTTCCAGACTTCAAAATGTTGAACCTACCTAGAACAACAATCTCTCTACAACAACCAATCTCGATGTATCCTGATGGTGTTCGCTCTAGAGAGGTTTGACTGTATATCCGTTGCTATGTAGTCGATTATATCGGCTTTACAAAAGTAATTGGAGAGGAATTAATATAAGTTTTCTGAAAACTTGTTTTCCAATCCAAACCATTCACAATTTATGTAATTTGTAACATTTTTTGTGTTATACATGTAAATTTATTGGAATAAATACTGTTTAAATCAAAAGTACAACATTGTATATACAGTAGAATGAACAATACATTTATTACAACAAGGTGTACAATAGATTTACAATAACAACGTGAACGCAATACATGTGCTGTGTGAATGGATGTCTACACTACAATAAAGTTTACACTGACACGGTGAACGCAATACATGTGCTGTGTGAACGGATGCCTACAATACAATAAAGTTTACACTGACACGGTGAACGCAATACATGTGCTGTGTGAATGGATGTCTACACTACAATAAAGTTTACACTGACACGGTGAACGCAATACATGTGCTGTGTGAACGGATGCCTACAATACAATAAAATTTACACTGACATAGTTAACTCTATGAACGTGTTGTGTGAACTAACGGATGCCGACAATACAATAAAATTTACACTGACATAGTTAACTCTATGAACGTGTTGTGTGAACCAACGTATGCCGACAATACAATCACGTTTACACTGACATAGTGAACGCTATTAATAGGTTGTGTAAACCAACGGATGTGTACGATACAATAAGGTTTCCAATAATAGAGTGAACGTTATAAATATGTTGTGTGAACCAACGGATGCTTACGATCTCGTCATTCTGGTTCTATTTCTCATCTCTGACAATGACTGTTGCTGCGTCTGCGTATGCACAAACATAAAGATAACGCTTTGTGCAGTCAGATTTTTAATACATTATTTTGTCACGCTCGGACAAATCGTAATAATACTAGTGACTAACGAAAGCACGAGTAACGTGATCGACTCCATGACACCCACTTCAAAATCATTATACCACGCAGCTGTTGTGATGTTCTCAATTTTCGGTTTCATCGCGTGTATGTTTGTATTTTTAGCATGTTTAATTCGATGCGATGGGTTGAACGGTCATTTCTTTGGCACTAGGGCGTGTCCTACCCATCGGAGCATGGTGTTTCCACTATTGATTCTATCATGTACTATGATGTTGACCATGGATATATTCATGTTCATTTTCACGACAGTATATGGAAAACAGCAAGGTGAACAAGTCATAGATTTTTCCAGTTTCGGAGATGGATTTAGAAGTTGTATGTTTCTAGTTAGTATATTTGACATTGTACATGCTTCGGTGAGCATACTTATTGTGATACTATCTAGAAATAATGTACTAGCTAAAATCCTCCCAGGAGAGTCCACGGGGACATATCTAGAAAGAGAAAGATATAAACTTGATCTATAGATTGCCTAAAGTGATAAGCTTAAGAAAGACATGTTGAATGAATTTGATTTCGAAAAGGCGATTGAATATGCCAACTCATGGACTTGGCACATCTGCAGACAAGTTTGATTAGGTTGTCAGTTGAAGCGCTAAACGATTGAAGAGCAAGTTATTGTTTGTATTTATTTATCCTTGAAATTAATGCGTTTTCTTCTTCAGTTGGATAATAAATATAAATCATAATCATATTTATCCTAGTGTTAATTTTAGTAAACCACAATTTAAAGAGTTATTTGTGATTTTGTTATGAAATATCCATAAAGTGAGTTAATGTACAAACGGTCATTTCACAAAAACAGGTTCGTTTGTGGACATATTTTCCAAATGTTAGTGTTTACCGGAAGAACTTATTATTGGAAAGTGAAAATATAAGACAATAATCACACTATCTAGTCATCCGCTCCTTACAATATATGTGCAACACAGTCTAAATAAACGCATATTAACGGATACAAAAACAAAAGCCTTGTGTACACATACTACTTCTGAAAACAATGAGAAGGTATCACATTTACACCTGGGCCCGTGGTATCGTAATCCGTGGTTTCTCAATAAACAGTACCCTGCTTGTGTGTTTTACGCTTAGTTATCGTCGTTACCGGTTGCCCATATGAGCGACGCCTCCTGAAGAGATTAGTCATTTTAGATTTTTGGAGGATAGTGTAATGATACAGACACAGACCCATTCCAGAGTCTCCTCTGGTTGTTTTACGTACACGGTGTAAAACACCAACACGAGACCTCAGTCCAATCTGAATGACTGTTAAAATTATAAGAGTCAGACGGGGGTTCGAACCTGCGATCTCTGGATTACGAGTTTATTAGAGTGTTAACCACTGGACTACAGATCAGTTACCTGTTATTTACAGAGAGTGCACTTTATTCATAGGGGTGTTATAAGATTATTGATACTTGTAAATGTTCCCGAACATAACTGAGTGGAATGAATTCCACACTAATCGATGACCTAAAGGAGATAGTAAAAACAATTACCAGTCCAACGTGTTAACCACTGGTGCAAAGCATCAACACGAGACATCAGTCCCATCTGAAAGACTGGTAATATTATTAAGGTCAGACAGGGGATCGAACCTGCGATCCGTGGATTACCAGTCCAACGTGTTAGCCACTGGTATAAAGCATCAACACGAGACCTCAGTCCCATCTGAAAGACTGGTAATATTATTAAGGTCAGACGGGGGATCGAACCTGCGATCCGTGGATTACCAGTCCAACGTGTTACCACTGGACTACCGTCTGTTAGTAGCCTATACTTTTCATTTCTTATAATTTTATTAGACAACATCCCTATACATTGGAAATATAAACCTCATGAAGAAACAACGTCAACTGATCGGTTCTAACAAAGCCTACACATATTTGTCGAGTCTAACTAATAACTAAACAGTTAATCCCAAATCCATAACACGTGACTGACATGACATGGCTAAGCACTAGCCTGTCTCCCTGTTGTGTTGTACCCATCCAAACAATTTACATATGTGTGTTCTTTTATTCTCTGTGCAGTTCCGACAGTCCGATATATGTCACGTGTTCTAAGCCTAAATTGAATACATTAGGTATTCTTCTATGGCCGAGTGTACGTGTGTTAACTTCAAATAACTTGCCTCTCATCGCTGTATGTTCAAATCACAATGGGGTGTGACATTGTTTCAAGTGAGTAAGCTTGATTCACGAACGTAGATGTTCTAAACGCTAGCATGTTAGCGCCTCAATTCATGACTGTATATGTTCTAATCTTTAGCATAAATTATAACGCCTTAGTTCATGACCGTAGATGTTCTAAACTTTAGCACTTATTGCCTCAATTCATGACTGTAAATGTTCTAAACTTTAGCATTTAGCGCCTCAATTCATGACTGTAGATGTTCTAATCTTTAGCACTTAGTTCCCCAATTCATGACCATATATGTTCTAAACTTCAGCACCTCAATTCATAACCATAAATGTGCTAAACTTTAGCACATCAATTCATGACCATAGATGTTCTAAACGTTAGCACTTATTGCCTCAATTCATGACCATATATGTACTAAATTTTAGCAATCAACGCCTCAATTCATGACTGTAGATGTTCTAAACTTTAGCATTTAGCGCCTCAAGTTCGTGACTATCTGGATGTGACTTATGTGTAACGTCGGCTGAAAATGACTCAATAAATTTCGTGTCCATAGTTGCCGATTTATCACAGCTATTCGATCGTAACGCTCTCAGTCCAATCTCGGCCTTCGAACTGACACATTCGGTCTTTCTTGTTGAGGTTCTGCGAGATGATGACGAGGTTCTAGATATAGGATATATCGTCTCATCGTGAACGAGGCGCCGCCATATTGGATAAATGAACGTTCCATATAGACATTTGCGGAACTTCCTGTTAAACAGCGTGTAAATGTATATATTGGCGTGAAATGATAAGACAAGTAGGATTTCATAGGACATGTGGACAGCTCTGAATTCTCTAGTATCAATTATCGTTCCGTCATCTGTAGTTTTCTTTATGGCGTTATATAATAGATATGTACCATATGGTATTTCCGGAATGAGAAAAACGACAACTATGGCAGTTACGATGAAAGAAATTCGCCTATTTTCTTCAACACGTCTTGACATTTGTGACTGGTTGCTATTCATTCTTCGGAGATTCATTTCACCTAAGCGTAGCTGCCTAATGAACAACACTGTAAACACTACGAGCGTGATGCAAGGTATGAAATGTCGTAGAACAAATACTATCCACAAATAAATACAGCCACCCCCGCATCCGATTTCCGACAATTCCCATTGGCATAGTCCGTCAATTGCCTTCTCGCTACCCAAATGGTAGGTGTTCAGAATAGGAGAAGCGATGAAGATAATCACACAACAGATTATAATTCTTTTCACACTAAATAGGGAGTGCGATTTAAATGGATAGGCCATTGAGACATACCTTTGAACTCCAAGGAAAAGGGTCAGAAATATTGAAATTGTATGAAAGGACTTGGACAGAAAATATTTCGATATCATGAATCCACGACAAAGGCTTTTTGTAAGAACATAACCGTCCACGGATGACGAATGCAAAAACTGACTGTCAGTTTGAAATGCATTCGGATATGACGTGTTATACTGATAATAATAAAATTCGCCGCCATTGAAATATACGAGATATTGATCTTGGAAACCGCTTAGTCCATATTGATCTTGGAAACCGCTTAGTCCATATTGATCTTGGAAACCGCTTAGTCCATATTGATAATCAGATTGAGACTGGTTCATTGAACTATTAGTGTAGTCGTCTAATACAGAATGCTTCATACCATAATAACTGTAATCATCATTCTGTAGTGGATCATACCTCTGATACACCATGATATAGGATGGTAAAGTAACCAGTCCTGTTAACGAGTCTGAAACGGCAATGGCAACAAGGATCATATTTGTGGCATTGCGCATCTTTCTGCGCAACAGAACGGATATGACGATTAAATTCACGAGGAAAGTGACGATTACTAATATTTCCCAAATATACAAATAGACTGGTCTTTCAAACGTGTAGCCAGGGTATATATAGTCTTCATATATATAGTTCCCGTGCGTAACATGGTCAACGTAATTTGTTGGCACAACCGTTGCTTCAAGTGTTGTGGCAGGCAGCAGTGTGCCGACAGTAGCTAGTTCGTGCGTAACATCAGTCAAACCGATCCATGTGGCGCTTTCAGACGTAGTTAGCTCGTAAACAGCACTGGACAACGCAGTATTCGACACGTTATTTACCGGTGCCGTGTCCATTACTCTCACGTGGGTGTTATTAGGTAACGTCGCGTTCTCCATTTTATATCAACTGTTGTATTTAGAGTTTTCAAACAGCGCATATCCACACATAATATATATAGCTGATCTCCGAAATAACAGTTTAGTATGACAGTATATGAACTGCATATAATTAATTCTGCATAATCCAATCGGAACACCGTATTGGGAGAGGTCTCCTGTGTTTAGTGCGCAAGCGCGAATTCCATGTAATCAAGGTAAATATATTATGTAAGCTTGTATTAACTATCCACCGGCCGGCTGGTGGCACGTGTAGTAGTGCGTCTGTGCAATTTCCTTGCATCAGATTAAATGTATCGCGACAAGGAAGTTTGTAATTAATAATGACAGTGTGCCTATATCCGTAAACACTAGAAATTGACGCAACCTGATACAGACACATATATCGAAATTACATACAGTATGTTAAAGTCTGTCCAACCTAGCTGCCTGACGTCATCTTTGAATCCCACGGACGGTGTCGAATTATTTCATGCGCCTGGTTTTGGTTAGTGGGCCCCGTGTTATGCACAACTTCCTATGAATTATGGTCACGAATATGTGGGCGAATCTCGATGAAATTAGGTACATGTAGATCAGGAAAATACCACTTGCATTATACATTGTACGAACAAGATAACACGAGTCAATTTTATAATAACGGACAAAGAAGCAGTTGCCTATCATTTATGCATGATTTATTGGAACACCAGATTATTTATTGTATATAAAAGTACACGCTACGTATTGATTTCGATCGATGTAGTTTTCTTTATAGTCGCCTCCACCGAGGCATTGGGGCGACTGTTTCTCTAAGTTGATTACGTTGTAATCTAAGTTGCTTATGCTGACAACTGGAGAAGCATCTTCGTTCTTTTCAGGGTGAAACATCCTGTATCCTATCTTTCGAATGTTGTCCATTTTAGGGCCACATACTCCACCATTTGTCAGCATCCCAGCAGCATAATGCTTCCATGTTCTTCTCTGGGGGTACTCGCGCTATCTAGAAGTCAACGTCACAGCGTCTCCTTGTTCGGTCCGGCTAATGGAACACCAGCTCCCCATCGTCGCCAGTACCAAACATGGCTGTCTCGCCAAGTAGATAATTTGGAAAGTTTATACTCGTATAGAGTCACGCAACTTCTACTTGTCCGATGGCGCGGCTTAGTTTAGTTTAAGCATATTTTATTTCAATAATCAAACATTCGACATAGTGTAGCATACAAAGTATTTAGGTGGATTGGATTGAAAGTTAAAAACTTATTAAAAATCCTCTCCAATGGTATACAACTGTGCACAAGTTGGCGAATATATAACTATCATTGATAACTAAATGTTTAAGAAAAGTAATAGTCATAGATAATAGTAAGAAAATCACTCCACTTTGTCTTAAGTGTGGAAGAACAGTGATATGTAAGTTGTTATTTTATGATAGCTAAATTAGATTCGATAAGATTTAACCTAGATAAAACGAAGATTAGATTAGATAATAAGAACAGAGATCAAAATGAGGTTCAGAATAGAAGAGAAATTGAGAATGGCGCGGCTTCCGTCAGCGAAGTCCTTGACCCATATTCCTGCTATGAGCTGTACCTAGGTCACGACGTGCACGTTGTGGAGGAACGACCTGGAGTATTGATTTGACTTATTCGAAATCTAATCATAGTGTCACAGTTGATCAATTAGTGATGTTCTACCTGTATCAATCAATAATTTATGTGTGTTCAACCTACATGGTTGTATTGTCAATTATACAGTGTGAGGATATTATGAACACAATTGTTGTATTGCTATTTCCCTGGCAACCACCTATAGTATGACAGATTGTATGAAAGAAATTAGTAACAAGCTCGCTGGCTGGCTAATATATTAACATCTCACAGTATGGGGGTGGTGGGGAGCACATTTTCAATCCCCAACAGAGGTGAATACATTGCTCATGGAGTGAAGACATGTTACAGTCACTGAGTCAGGGAAAATCATTTAAATTAGATAAAACGATCTATTTATAGGTTTTATCTATATACAGTTCCACAGGTAACATCCCAGGTTGTCCCATCTCCCATGTCCAATTTTATTTAAATGAGTAGTTAAATTCCCATTTCTCATTTGGTCATTTTAATTAAATACATATCACCAGTAGCTAGCAGCTGGGTATTAATCTGTCTCCTTGCATTTAGATAATTGCCTTCATGTGTTTTTATTTGCTTTACTTTGGTTTGAATCGCTAGTTGCCAGGTACCCTTGTTACGTCAGGGCTCGACAAATCCACTCGTCCGCTCATATTTACGAGTGACTTTTCGATATGGACGAGTAGAACTTCCAAGTCGCTTGCCCAGTCGGACGAGTGAAAATTTCAGCTAAATATCCAATATAAATCGAAGGAACAAAATAAAATAATATCCGTTTTACTTTCTTCGGAATGATTACCAGGCGTGATAATGGGAAATCACCGAGGATATTTTAATGTGTTTATGCTGCCACATAATTGCATTTATTAATAAATTAAAGTGCAATTCCGACGATTTTTAATTTTCCTAAAATACATGGGACGAGTGATAGTCCAATCTGGACGAGTGGAACAGTGGCATCACTCGCCCAGTAGGACGAGTAAGAAATTAAAAAATTGTCGAGGCCTGTACGTAAGGATTATACTAGAAGGTGACCAATGCAATACGGTCTGAACACTTGGGTTTTCCTGTTTCTGTGTGTAGCATTAGTTGCCAGATACCCTGTTACGTAACGATTATACTAGAAGGTGACCAATGCAATACAGTCTGAACGCTTTGGTTTTCCTGTGTCTGTGTGTAGCATTAGTTGCCAGATACCCTTGTTACGTAACGATTATTCTAGAAGGTGACCAATGCAATACGGTCTGAACACTTGGGTTTTCCTGTGTCTGTGTGCAGCACTAGCTGCTAGATACCCTTGTTACGTAAAGATTATACTAGAAGGTGACCAATGCAATACGGTTTGAACACTTGGGTTTTCCTGTGTCTGTGTGCAGCATTAGTTGCCAGATACCCTTGTTACGTAAAGATTATACTAGAAGGTGAACAATGCAAGAGAGTCTGAACGCTTTGGTTTTCCTGTGTCTGTGTGTAGCATTAGTTGCCAGATACCCTTGTTACGTAAAGATTATACTAGAATGTGAACAATGCAAGAGAGTCTGAACGCTTTGGTTTTCCTGTGTCTGTGTGTAGCATTAGTTGCCAGATACCCTTGTTACGTAAAGATTATACTAGAAGGTGAACAATGCAAGATAGTCTGAACACTAGGGTTTTCCTGTGTCTGTGTGTAGCATTGGTCGCTAGATACCCTTGTTGCTTAACGATTATACTAGAAGGTGAACAATGCAAGACAGTCTGAACACTTGGGTTTTCCTGTGTCTGTGTGTAGCATTAGTTGCTTGATACCCTGTTACGTAAAGATTATACTAGAAGGTGACCAATGCAAAAGTCTGAACACTGGGTTTCCTGTGTCTGTGTGTAGCATTGTGCTGATACCTTGTTACTAACGATTATACTAGAAGGTGACCAATGCAAACAGTCTGAACACTTGGGTTTTCCTGTGTCTGTGTGTAGCATTAGTTGCCAGATACCCTGTTACGTAACGATTATATAGCAGGTGCATGCAATACAGTCTGAACACTTGGGGTTTCCTGTGTCTGTGTGTAGCATTAGTTGCTTGATACCTTGTTACGTAACGATTATACTAGAAGGTGACCAATGCAATACAGTCTGAACACTTGGGTTTTCCTGTGTCTGTGTGTAGCATTAGTTGCCAGATACCCTTGTTACGTAACGATTATATTAGCAGGTGGTCATGCAATACAGTCTGAACACTTGGGGTTTCCTGTGTCTGTGTGCAGCACTAGCTGCTAGATACCCTTGTTACGTAACGATTATACTAGCAGGTGGTCATGCAATACGGTCTGAACACTTGGGTTTTCCTGTGTCTGTGTGCAGCACTAGCTGCTAGATACCCTTGTTACGTAACGATTATATTAGAAGGTGGTCATGCAATACGGTCTGAACACTTGGGTTTTCCTGTGTCTGTGTGCAGCATTAGCTGCTAGATACCCTTGTTACGTAACGATTATACTAGCAGGTGGTCATGCAATACGGTCTGAACACTTGGGTTTTCCTGTGTCTGTGTGCAGCACTAGCTGCTAGATACCCTTGTTACGTAACGATTATACTAGCAGGTGGTCATGCAATACGGTCTGAACACTTGGGTTTTCCTGTGTCTGTGTGCAGCACTAGCTGCTAGATACCCTTGTTACGTAACGATTATACTAGCAGGTGGTCATGCAATACGGTCTGAACACCTGGTATGCCTGGATACACCTCCTGATAGGCCTGGATGTACCTCCTGATAGGCCTGGATGCACCTCCTGATATACCTGGATGTACCTCCTGATAGGCCTGGATGTACCTCCTGATAGGCCTGGATGTACCTCCTGATAGGCCTGGATGCACCTCCTGATATACCTGGATGTACCTCCTGATAGGCATGGATGCACCTCCTGATAGGCCTGGATGTACCTCCTGATATGCCTGGATGCACATCGCCATATGCCTGGATGCATCTCGTCATAGGACTGGATGTACCTCCTCATAGGACTGGATGTACCTCTTCATATGCCTGGATGTACCTCCTGATAGGCCTGGATGTACCTCCTGATAGGCCTGGATGTACCTCCTGATAGGCCTGGATGTACCTCCTGATAGGCCTGGATGCACCTCCTGATATGCCTGGATGTACCTCCTGATAGGCCTGGATGTACCTCCTGATATGCCTGGATGCACCTCCTGATATGCCTGGATGTACCTCCTGATATGCCTGGGTGCACCTCCTGATATACCTGGATGTACCTCCTGGTATGCCTGGATGTACCTCCTGATAGGCCTGGATGCACCTCCTGATATGCCTGGATGTACCTCCTGATAGGCCTGGATGTACCTCCTGATAGGCCTGGATGTAACTCCTGATAGGCCTGGATGTACCTCCTGATAAGCCTGGATGCACCTCCTGATAGGCCTGGATGTACCTCCTGATAGGCCTGGATGTACCTCCTGATAGGCCTGGATGTACCTCCTGATAGGCCTGGATGCACATCGTCATATGTCTGGATGCATCTCGTCATAGGACTGGATGTCTCTCGTCATATGCCTGGATGCACCATGTCATATGCCTGGATGCACCATGTCATATGACTGGATGTCTCTCGTCATATGCATGGATGCACCTCCTGATAGGCCTGGATGTACCTCCTGATAGGCCTGGATGTACCTCCTCATATGCCTGGATGTACCTCCTGATAGGCCTGGATGTACCTCCTGATAGGCCTGGATGTACCTCCTCATATGCCTGGATGTACCTCCTGATATGCCTGGATGTACCTCCTGATATGCCTGGATGTACCTCCTGATATGCCTGGATGTACCTCCTGATAGGCCTGGATGTACCTCCTGATATGCCTGGATGTACCTCCTGATAGGCCTGGATGTACCTCCCTGATAGGCCTGGATGTACCTCCTGATAGGCCTGGATGTGCCTCCTGATAGGCCTGGATGTACCTCCTGATAGGCCTGGATGCACATCGTCATATGTCTGGATGCACCTCGTCATAGGACTGGATGTCTCTCGTCATATGCCTGGATGCACCTCGTCATAGTACTGGATGTCTCTCGTCATATGCCTGGATGCACCTCGTCATAGGACTGGATGTCTCTCGTCATATGCCTGGATGCACCGTGTCATAGGACTGGAAGTCTCTCGTCATATGCATGGATGCACCTCGCCATATGCCTGGATGCACCTCGTCATATGACTGGTTGTACATCGTCATATGCCTGGATGCACCTCGTCATATGACTGGTTGTACATCGTCATATGCCTGGATGCACCTCGTCATATGACTGGTTGTACATCGTCATATGCCTGGATGCACCTCCCGATATGCCTGGATGCACATCCTGCAAGACCGTGATGTACCATCTGCTACTCCTGGATGCACGGACACGCTGTTCTCAATACGTGAAATCGCGGGTTAATAGTTTACAACGGCGTATGAACCACACTGTGCGTGGTTAATGTGTGTGGAGGCCGAAGGGATCCACGTTAACTTTAAAAACGTTCAATGTAGTGCATACCCCGATGGAAACTATTAACTCGAGTCATTTGTTATATTTTATAGTAATTAATCTTTTCAATGACACAAAGAAAATATAGAACACTTTGCAAAATGTCTAGATTTTCAACTTACAGTGTTCCGGAACAACGTCGACTGCGCATGCCAGCTGCATATTGTTAGTTGGGATCCCGCATACGAAAATAAATGTTTTCTCAGTTTATTGCTCGATTCATTTTACATAGATATAATACAAAACATAACAATTTCTAGAAAAAGCAAACGGATCAGGCCACAAGTTCTAGCAACATTAGTTACGACAAGATAGTAATTGAAATGAGATAGCGACTAATTATGTTAAGATTAAATATAGAAATTTGCCGGGTTTTTTTATTTACATAAATTCCTGTTTTAAGAAAAAAAGTACATGTGCAGGCCAATACCGACACTGAGGAACACTGAGGCAGCTGCCTCGGTTAAAATTTCCAAAGGAAAAACAATGAAAAATTAAATAAATAAAATGCCAAAAATAATTTTGCTGTATAAAATATTGACTTATACGTCTAAACTCATCAAATCGGAAAACGCAGGAAATCGGTTCTATACCACAACCATTTTAAGGGGGAACATGCCTCGGACCCCCTAGATTTCCTCTGTTGAAATTTGCCTCTGGCTACGGTACTGATGTGATAGAAATAATGAAAACAAAATATCAAAGAATAAACAAAAAGAAAGACGTATTTCTGGAATACGAACATGTATCCAATCAGGGCAATTTCTTCAACGTGCACTGGCCAAACATGCAATTTATACATGTGTCAATTTTATCAACCCGTCTTATATGCGAGTTTATGCCAAAACGTACATATTTCAGGACCAAAGTAGGGAGGTCGTTTTATAGGCGAAATCGCTCTAACACTAACAATTTCTTCAACTTGCACTGGCCAAACATGCAATTTACACATGTGTCCATTTTATCAACCCGTCTTATATGCGAGTTTATGCCAAAACATACAGATTTCATGACCAAAGTAGGGAGGTCGTTTTATAGGCGAAATCGCTCTAACATTAACAATTTCTTCAACTTGCACTGGCCAAACATGCAATTTATACATATGTCCATTTTATCAACCTGTCTTATATGCGAGTTTATGCCAAAACGTACAGATTTCATGACCAAAGTAGGGAGGTCGTTTTATAGGCGAAATCGCTCTAACATTAACAATTTCTTCAACTTGCACTGGCCAAACATGCAATTTATACATATGTCCATTTTATCAACCCGTCTTATATGCGAGTTTATGCCAAAACGTACAGATTTCAGGACCAAAGTAGGGAGGTCGTTTTATAGGCGAAA
The DNA here is from genome assembly GCA_014843695.1 of Archivesica marissinica. NCBI lineage: Eukaryota > Metazoa > Mollusca > Bivalvia > Venerida > Vesicomyidae > Archivesica > Archivesica marissinica. The sequence continues at coordinate 10,682,781 of CM026401.1, read as the reverse complement.
TCGCTCTAACACTAACAATTTCTTCAACTTGCACTGGCCAAACATGCAATTTATACATATGTCCATTTTATCAACCCGTCTTATATGCGAGTTTATGCCAAAACGTACAGATTTCAGGACCAAGGTAGGGAGGTCGTCTTAAAGGCGAAATCGCTCTGACACTAACAATTTCTCATGTATACGTTCATCGAAGGAAAGGTATTATATGTGAGCCCATCACCAAAACTACGGAGTGAATGAGAGACATCTCTAATTTTCTATTACCTCCCTTGGCAGATAAAGTCTGATTTATTCCAAAATGTGAATAGGTCCTTTCAGTTGGAATCCTTTGTTTTTACTGTTGTTCCCTAGAGAGAACAAAATCACGTGGAAACAAGTTTTGTAGTGGCAATGCAGAGTTCTAGAAGGGTATCTTTAAATGTAGCCCCATTCATTGACTAGTGTTACAGCCCCTGACGTTTCGGAAATGAAATGAACTTGATAATAACGAACACAAGTTGGACCACTCCTAATGATAATGAGCGCAAATGCCTTTAAATTGTTCTACCAACGAGAGACATCTCTACTTTTCTATTACCTCCCTTGGCAGATGAAGTCTGATTTATTCCAATATATGATAATAGGTCATTTTAATTAGAATCCTTTGTTTTTATTGTTGTTCCCTAGCCATATGTTGCGGTATGATGACTGTGATTTTATCCAAATTGTGTTAATTAACTGATAACATTCTTTTACAAATAAGTACCCATTGTATATACTGTATGAGATCTGTCGAGATATAGTAAATTAATAATATCACAAGAAGCGATAGTAGAATAAAATGTTAGCATGTTGTGCAAAGGAAACAACGATAAAAACAGAGGAAAACACTTAATTGGACCTATCTACGTTTAGGGAGTATTCAGGGGCAGTAACTGACCGATGTGCCGCATTAGGCTGACAATTTGTAATGCGTTTTGTTGGACATATAAATAAATCTATATATGACAAACTACTTTCTGCGTTTAAAGTCACACCAACAACTTAGCGCATATGGCGACTCTAAATAAACGTAAGCATTATAAAGAAATATGGCGACTCTCCAGCTATTATTGGTGGAGGAAGAGTCCGGGTACGGATACCCCTCAGAGCAGTATTTCAGGCGTGGACGGACATCCGGGTAGGATAACCGACCTACCGCAAATTCGACGACCGCAATGGGATTCGAACATACAGTGATGATGCAAGTGATTTGAGGTCAACGACTTTAACCACTCAGCCACCTAAACGGGGTTTTAAAAAAAACAACATGATAAACTAGTGATTATCACTGGGAGAGATGTAAACTCTTGCGCTGGTATTTGACATTCTCTGTGGACAGGGGGACTCCAAAATGGTTGATTGATTTTTTTTATAAAACTTTGTATATTTGTTATAATGTATAGAGTGTTGGTCTAGGTGGAATGTGTTCGAATGTGGGACCACTAGGTCAAGGAGTGTGGTTAGGACGGACAGCGAAGTGTCCCTTCCCAGTAATTTATATTGTAAAGCGGACCCTTCATTTCTCATGGACCACTTCATCCTAGACCAAAAACAAACGAAACAATTGAATTGGAAACATACTACACCTTTGCAAATAACGATTATATAATACATTACCATCCATTATATAGATATACGATAAATTTCCAACATGCACCGGTACTGTGACGTATAATGAATGTGTTCACATTTGACCATTCTACCACTGGAAGCACAATTCAGAACTCTAAACAATATAAAGTATGTGCATGACTTGAGTTAGAAAGTCCTAAACTTTAGCATTTAGCGCCTCCAGTTCATGGCTGTCCGGATGAGAGCTATGTGTAATGTCAGCTGAACATGACTCCATAAACCTTGTGTCCATAGTGGCCGATTTGTCAGAGCTATTTGAACGCAACGCTCTCAGTTCAATCTCGGCATTGGAACTGACACATTCGGTCTTTCTTGTTGCAGCTCTAGACGACGACAACGAGGTTCTAGATATAGAGAGTCTCCTAGTATCGCCAACGAGCCGCTGTAATGGTTTGATATATGTTCTGTAAAGACATTTGCGAAATCTGTGGTTAAACAACGAGTAAATGTAGAAGTTGGCGTGAAAAGATAGCACAAGCACTAGCTCATAGAGCATGTGGATAGCTCTGTTAGTTTCCAAATCAATGTTCTTGCCGTTGTTTACAGTTTTGTCTACAGCATTATATAATAGAAAGATGCCGTATGGTATTTCCGGGATAAGGAACACGACAACGATTGCCGTCACGATGATTGAAATGCGACGATTTTCCTCCATCCGTCTTGATATCTGTGACTTGTTGGTCTTCATTCTTCGGAGATTCTTTTCGCCTAAGCGTAGCTGCATAATAAACAGCACTGTAACAATTATAAGCGCAACGCATGGCACGAAATGTCGGAAGACGAATGCGCTCCACAAATAACTACAGCCACTCCCACATCCGGTCTCAGACAGTTCCCAACGACATAGTCCGCCAGCTGCCTTCTCATTGCCCAAATGATATGCGTGTAAAATGGGCGACACAACGAAAATGACCAAGCACGCAATGAGAGTTTTCTTGATACTAAAGAAAGATTGTGATTTAAAGGGAAATGCTACTGATACATATCTTTGAATTCCAAGGAACAATGTAAGAAATATCGAAATTGTATGAAACGATTTGGAAAGGAAATATTTTGAAATCATGAATCCGCGGCAAAGGGTTTTGGTGAGTATGTACCCGTCAACTGGCTGTTGTGTCGCGTAGTCGTAAATCTGGTCTGATGTGGACGAATTTCGATCATATTCACCGCCATAATAATTGGCGGGATATTGATTCTGGTAACCACTTTGTAAATAGTGGTATGCAGTATAAGACTGGTTCACTGAATAGTCAATATAATAATCATCTTGCATTGGATCATACGGATCATACCTCTGATACACCATGATATAAGTGGGCAAAGTAACCAGTCCAGTCAAAGAATCTGAAATTGCAATGGCCGTAAGGATCATATTTGTAGCACTGCGCATCTTTTTGCGCATCAGCACAGATATCACGATTACATTCACCAGACATGTGACGATGACTAATATTTCCCAAATATACAAATACACTGGTCTTTCAAATGAATATCCAGGATACATATATTCATCATACATATATTCATAATACTCTGTCGTGGTACCCATATCATACATTGTTGTAAGAGGCTGTGTCGGCGTGCTGGTTACAATACTAGTGACGTCAGATGCACTGGTGGCGATTTCTGACGTAGTTAGCGCGTTTGTGACGTTAGACAACCAAGTGCTTGTAACGTTGTCATCTACAACTGTAGCGTTGGCTGTGGTTACGGTCGTGTTTTCCATGTTCTTAGCATATGATGTGTAGTTAGTGCTCAGAACTTATAACCCCTACAGTTATGTGTTTACTTGCACGTGACGGTGCTATTCTAAGAATCAGATGATTATAAATTGTGCTTACTGAATAAATATTTCTATTTTTCCATAATGTATGTTGAGCTTAGATAAACATTTGAAGATATGCCCACATCTGAACAGGTTTTTACAAAATGAATATCTGTTAATTACATCCCTTTATGAATACTCATTTTCAAAATCACCAACAAAAACAGTGTTGGGTGTTCTGTTAGCACAGTGTTGGGTGTTCTGTTAGCACAGTGTTGGGTGTCCTGTTAGCACAGTGTTGGGTGTTCTGTTAGCACAGTGTTGGGTGTTCTGTTAACATAGTGATGGGTGTTCTGTTAGTACAGTGTTGTGTGTTCTCTTAGCACAGTGTTGGGTGTTCTGTTAGCACAGTGTTGGGTGTTCTGTTAACACAGTGATGGGTGTTCTGTTAGTACAGTGTTGGGTGTTCTCTTAGCACAGTGTCGGGTGTTCTCTTAGCACAGTGTTGGGTGTTATGTTCTTAGCACAGTGTTGGGTGTTATCTACTTAGCACAGTGTTGGGTGTTATCTACTTAGCTCAGTGTTGGGTGTTATCTACTTAGCACAGTGTTGGGTGTTATCTACTTAGCCCAGTGTTGGGTGTTATCTACTTAGCCCAGTGTTGGGTGTTATCTACTTAGCACAGTGTTGGGTGTTATCTTCTTAGCCCAGTGTTGGGTGTTATCTACTTAGCACATTGTTGGATGTTATCTTCTTAGCACAGTGTTGGGTGTTATCTTCTTAGCACAGTGTTGGGTGTTATCTTCTTAGCCCAGTGTTGGGTGTTATCTTCTTAGCACAGTGTTGGATGTTATCTTCTTAGCACAATGTTGGGTGTTATCTTCTTAGCCCAGTGTTGGATGTTATCTTCTTAGCACAATGTTGGGTGTTATCTTCTTAGCACATTGTTGGGTGTTATCTTCTTAGCACATTGTTGGGTGTTATCTTCTTAGCACAGTGTTGGGTGTTCTCTTAGCACAGTGTTGGGTGTTATCTTCTTAGCACAGTGTTGGGTGTTCTCTTAGCACAGTGTTGGGTGTTATCTTCTTAGCACAGTGTTGGGTGTTATCTTCTTAGCACAGTGTTGGGTGTTATCTTCTTAGCACAGTGTTGGGTGTTATCTTCTTAGCACAGTGTTGGGTGTTATCTACTATAATGTTGCTTGTTGGCGTACGTTGTCAAGCTAACACTGTGTCGGGTGCTATTTGTCGGCAGCCATTAGACGAATCTGAAAACATACGAGACGAATGTTAGATTTATGCTCTATTAAATATGCTATATGTAGTTGTATCCATTATGCATTTACTTATTATTATATATAAGGAATAAATACAACACGTGTTTCATTTATTTGGGTTTACAATGCGTGTGTGCTGTTTTAAGTGTACGGTGGCCGAACACGTGCGTTTATTGCAACCCTACTTTTAGTAGTGTTATTGGTAGTAGTAATATACAAGCGGCGACATACAGTCAAACCTGTGATAGTGGTCACCTCCATTAAGCAGCCAACCTGTATTAAGCAGCCAGACATCAGATTCCCAATATGTTGATTAAGCAGGCAACCTGTATTAAGCAGCCATACTTCAGATTCCCAATATGTTGTTTTATTATACATATGCCCTCTATTAAGCAACCACCTGTGATACGCAGCCGCTTTCTGTGATTACATTGGCCGGTTGCTTAAGACAGGGTTAACTGTATGCACATAGCCCAATAGTGCGCTTACTTAGAATGCCCTGCAATTTAAGATATTCTGGGGAATGGTTGATTTGAAATCGTGATTATTTAGATGTTAGTATGTGTCTAGTTTCATATCGCCCTATGTATTGGATTCCTAGGCTGATGTGAAACTAGCCACGTAATAACGTCATTATTACTTTGATATGAATTTGAAAATTAATAATCTAAATCCTGCTCTCCGTTATACATGTTATTAGGAATAAATCACTAGTACTGAATTAGATACACGAACACGATTGAAATATTACCACGAAACTAATAAGTAAATTTGACACACAGAGACGCTACAGGAAGTAAACAAACTATCACTGATTGCGCATGCGTTTTATTTTACAGGAACTGGTTAATACGTGCACGAGTTCGTCTCAAACCAGAAAGCATTATATCATACTGGAAAACACAGCATATCGTCATGTGTGTGTGTTTTACGTTTATTTATCGTCGCTACCGGTTGCCCATATGAGCGACGCCTCCTGGAGAGATCAGTCATTTTAGATTTTGGAGGATAGTGCAATGATACAGACAGAGACCCATTCCAGAGTCTCCTCTGGTTCTTTTATGTGCACCGACACGAGACCTCGGTTTAATGTCCCATCTGAAAGACTGTTAATTTTATTAAGGTCAGACGGGGGATCGAACCTGCGATCCCTGGATTACCAGTCCAGCGTGTTACCATTGGACTACAGATCCGTCTGTGAAAACACAGCGTATCGTCATGGGTGGATAGACAGTATACATAGTTCCCGTGTGACGTCATCATTCCTACTGTGGCTGCCATTTTGATTGGCAAAGTTGATCAGATATTATATATAATATACATGTATAGTAGTGTAATTTTCTTTTCTTCATAAAATATTTATTTTTCATCCCATCACCATGGTTCATACATTATTGGAAAGCTCTCAATGGACATACGTTTTTGTATCATTTCACAGGTTTCGTATCAATAACGAATAAATAATAATTTACCTGTATATTAATATTTCAACTGTGAAAATAGACTTTCAAAAATAGGTGCATTTTAAGTTCTTATAATTTATAATCGATACATCATTGTCAAAAATTTAATTATTATTTAAAAAGTACATTTCAATACCTTTAAAATCATACCAAACTTTATATTACGAAACCAAAATTAATAAAGTTATTGCAATTAAAGAATTACTAGTAAAATCATGAAATTGTCGTTAATAAAACTTGCCAGTCAAAATGGCTGCCAAGATAAAAAATAAATTGTCACACAGGTCGTGGGAACTATGTATTGTGGAATTATGTTGTTGGCAAATAACAACAAAATGTGGGGTAAAATTCATATCTAAGTAATAATGTCAGCTTGCCTTCACGCAGGTAACACGCTGGACTGGTAATCCAGGGATCGCAGGTTCGATCCCCCATCTGACCCTAATACAATTAAAATTAGTCTTTCAGATGGGACGTTAAACCGAGGTCTCGTGTCGGTGCTTTATACCGTGCACGTAAAAGAACCAGAGGAGATTCTGGAATGGGTCTCTGTCTGTATCATGCACTATCCTCCAAAATCTAAAATAACTAACCTCTTCAGGAGGCGTTGCTCATATGGGCAACCGGTAGCGACGATAAATAAACGTAAAAAAAATGTAAAAAATAAATTGTGTCCTGCTTGCTACAGGTTAAGTTTGTAGAGACAACACGCTGGATGGACTTTAATAAGAAAAATGCACAGCCTGAAGTAGCCTCTTTAAACGTTTCCTATTCTCTCAAGTATTTATTGTTGTTCGATGTAATCGATGCTAAACAGCTTGTGCTCCCATCTATACTTGACTCTTTATGTATATTTACAAATTTGTTTTTAAATTTTCACTGAAAGCAACAAAAACGAAATCTGTCCAGAACAGATTTACAGATGAAGATAAACAAGCACCCCCAGCACGCACTCGATTAGTATAGAACTAGTAGAATATAGTAATTAAAAGTATTGTGTCGATTATTTGCGTGAAGTTGTTTCATTTTCAGGGACTATTTACTACGGCGTACGGACATACACATTAATGTAATAAGGCTCGACGATATACTGGCAAATAGAAACCGTCACAAAATGACTCTTGAATTAACGGCCATATTCTTTTAACCCTAAGTGTGGGCCTCAATTGGCCATGATGGTTTACTACCAATGTTAACACATAGTCAACCAACGTGTTAAAGTTTAATTGTATGTATGGTAATATAATTTACGCCATGTCCGATTAGCGCAGTGGTTAGCGCGCTCGCTTCTCACCAATACAACCTGGGTTCAATCCTCGGACCGGGAAGTATCTGAGATGGTACGATGGTCGCCATATCGGACAGGTGGGTTTTCTCCTGGTATTCCGGTTTCCTCCCGCACGTATGACCACATATACGCTTTCATCCGCGCCAACGAGTGTGATTAATATAAGTTGTTATAACATGCTTCGCAGTCGTTGTAAAATAAATAAAGTTTAAACATTTACGCCAAACCGCATTGTCTTCTTAATTACACAAAACAACTAACTAGAATGTTCATCCTCTATATTAAATTAGATTACAGTAGCTATACGATAGCTTTATTGATCACTTGTTTATTTATATGTATATATTATGACTATGTACTTATGTATACGTCATGAATAAACTTATGTTCTGTTCTGTTCTGTCTAATAAATGGGAACATTTTGAAACGCTTCAGGGTTCAGATCGGCCACGAATAAAATAGTTGGTTCAATTTGTGTGCAACTGATTACCTCAAAACCACATTCCAGGGCCACACTAATAAATACGAAACTCCGTGAATCCCGTGTAAATAGTCAGATGTGAGTGGGAAAACACAGATAAAAACTCAGACTGACAGATATTGCGACACCCGCAGGTTCGATCCCCCGTCTGACCCTAATAAAATTAACAGTCTTTCAGATGGGACGTTAAACCGAGGTCTCGTGTCGGTGCTTTACACCGTGCACGTAAAAGAACCAGAGGAGATACTGGAATGGATCTCTGTCTGTATCATGCACTATCCTCCAAAATCTAAAATAACTAATCTCTTCAGGAGGCGTCGCTCATATGGGTAACCGGTAGCGACGGTAAATAAACGTAAAAAACAAAACATATTGCGACACCATAATGAGAAAAAGACTATGCTCGACTATAGAGAACCACGCCCACGTTGTGTATCGGTGTGAATTTGATAGCGGGTTCAACATAAGTGGATTTTCCATAATTGTCTTTTACTGAAGGCCTATATTATTTTAAATGCCAGTATGAGTGTCTCGAGTGTTTTAATAATTCTACAGACGATTATGTCATTAGTTTTGCAACTGGTCGTAAAAACTATTGACCACAGTACACCTAGTTTAACTATAGTGTTTTGTATACAAGTTTACTTTCGCTTGATTGCGAAACAAGGTTATTCGTGTTATATTATTTACTAGGTTACAGGTGTTAAAATATTGACTAGGTTACAGTCGTGTTACAATATTGACTGGGTTATAGTCGTGTTAAAATATTGACTGGGTTACAGTCGTGTTAAAATATTGACTGGGTTACAGTCGTGTTACAATATTGACTCGGTTACAGTCGTGTTACAATATTGACTCGGTTACAGTCGTGTTACAATATTGACTGGGTTACAGTCGTGTTACAATATTGACTCGGTTACAGTCGTGTTACAATATTGACTCGGTTACAGTCGTGTTACAATATTGACTGGGTTACAGTCGTGTTACAATATTGACTCGGTTACAGTCGTGTTACAATATTGACTGGGTTACAGTTGTGTTAAAATATTGACTGGGTTACAGTCGTGTTACAATATTGACTCGGTTACAGTCGTGTTACAATATTGACTGGGTTACAGTCGTGTTACAATATTGACTGGGTTACAGTCGTGTTACAATATTGACTGGGTTACAGTCGTGTTACAATTTTGACGGGGTTACAGTCGTGTTTCAATATTGACTGGGTTACAGTCGTGTTACAATATTGACTCGGTTACAGTCGTGTTACAATATTGACTCGGTTACAGTCGTGTTACAATATTGACTGGGTTACAGTCGTGTTACAGTATTGACTAGGTTATAGTCGTGTTACAATATTAACTCGGTTACAGTCGTGTTACAGTATTGACTGGGTTACAGTCGTGTTACAATATTGACTGGGTTATAGTCGTGTTATAATATTGACTGGGTTACAGTCGTGTTACAATATTGACTGGGTTACAGTCGTGTTACAATATTGACTGGGTTACAGTCGTGTTACAATATTGACTGGGTTACAGTCGTGTTACAATATTGACTGGGTTACAGTCGTGTTACAATATTGACTGGGTTGCAGTCGTGTTACAATATTGACTGGGTTACAGTTGTGTTACAATATTGACTGGGTTGCAGTCGTGTTACAATATTGACTGGGTTGCAGTCGTGTTACAATATTGACTGGGTTGCAGTCGTGGTGATTTCATACCATACGAGACTCGACTTACACTCGTGGTGATTTCGTACCATACGAGACTTACACTCGTGGTGATTTCATACCATACGAGACAAGACTTACACTCGTGGTGATATCGTACCATACGAGACTCGACTTACACTCGTGGTGATATCGTACCATACGAGACGAGACTTACACTCGTGGTGATATCGTACCATACGAGACTCGACTTACACTCGTGGTGATTTCATACCATACGAGACGAGACTTACACTCGTGGTGATTTCGTACCATACGAGACTTACACTCGTGGTGATTTCGTACCATACGAGACGAGACTTTCACTCGTGGTGATTTCATACCATACGAGACTCTACTTACACTCGTGGTGATTTCATACCATACGAGACGAGACTTGCACTCGTGGTGATTTCATACCATACGAGACGAGACTTACACTCGTGGTGATTTCGTACCATACGAGACGAGACTTACACTCGTGGTGATTTCATACCATACGAGACTCGACTTACACACTCGTGGTGATTTCATACCATACGAGACTCTACTTACACTCGTGGTGATTTCATACCATACGAGACTCGACTTACACTCGTGGTGATTTCATACCATACGAGACGAGACTTACACTCGTGGTGATTTCGTACCATACGAGACTTACACTCGTGGTGATTTCGTACCATACGAGACTTACACTCGTGGTGATTTCATACCATACGAGACGAGACTTACACTCGTGGTGATTTCGTACCATACGAGACGAGACTTGCACTCGTGGTGATTTCATACCATACGAGACTCTACTTACACTCGTGGTGATTTCATACCATACGAGACTCGACTTACACTCGTGGTGATTTCGTACCATACGAGACGAGACTTGCACTCGTGGTGATTTCATACCATACGAGACTCTACTTACACTCGTGGTGATTTCATACCATACGAGACTCGACTTACTCTCGTGGTGATTTCATACCATACGAGACGAGACTTACACTCGTGGTGATTTCATACCATACGAGACGAGACTTACACTCGTGGTGATTTCATACCATACGAGACTTACACTCGTGGTGATTTCATACCATACGAGACTCGACTTACACTCGTGGTGATTTCATACCATACGAGACTCTACTTACACTCGTGGTGATTTCATACCATACGAGACTCGACTTACACTCGTGGTGATTTCATACCATACGAGACTCTACTTACACTCGTGGTGATTTCATACCATACGAGACTCGACTTGCACTCGTGGTGATTTCATACCATACGAGACTCTACTTGCACTCGTGGTGATTTCATACCATACGAGAGGAGACTTACATTCGTGGTGATTTCATACCATACGAGAGGAGACTTACACTCGTGTTGATTTCATACCATACGAGACGAGACTTATACTCGTGGTGATTTCATACCATACGAGACGAGACTTACACTTGTGGTGATTTCATACCATACGAGACTTGCACTCGTGGTGATTTCATATCATACGTGACTCGACTTATACTCGTGGTGAGTTCATACCATACGAGACGAGACTTGCACTCGTGGTGATTTCATATCATACGAGACTCTACTTACACTCGTGGTGATTTCATACCATACGAGACGAGACTTACACTCGTGGTGAGACTCGATTCATAAATTATGGTATGAAATTGCCACGAGTGCAAGATCCTATATTTAATATGACTCGAGACTGGGACATACCAGTTTCAGTCACAAATTAATATTGGATAAATGATCGACCATTGTATAAATCGTCGTTTGTCTTATCCTTAAAGCGACATAACATCAGTGAAACGCAAATTACTGCAGAATGTAATTTCCTATGATGAGGTATAATTTTCTCCCAAATATTTACCTCAAACACTGAAGTTTTCAACAAATAAACAAACGTTGGTTTGTTGACATAACAAAGTAATGTAAACAGGGTCTACACACATTCGTAATACAACCTGTGTATCCCGTATAACGATGATGTATGGTACAGATTTACCTTTATATCTCACATTTGTGCCTATGCATATTTATTTGTAGACTAATCTTAGTTAAATTTATTAACTCTAAGCGACAGTATCAAGCGTTTAGTATTGGCTACAATGACAAAGAAATGTCAATTCAGGAGCGGATGATCGGTATATATGGAATCCTACATTCACGTTTTAAAGTTTATAGACCACAAACACACTGTTTATTCAATATTTGTGTTCGAATGTATTCGGAATAATTTGTAGTAGCAATGCATTTATACGTGAACAATGCATTTTTTTTGCGATGTAATGTCGCTTTAACGTTATTGACAAATTGAACTATAAATATGCATAATTTAAAGTTGATTATTCTATCAACTTATCAGAATCATTCAATGTTGTATTACACGTTTAATCATATTTTATTGCATTGATCAAGATATAATATACAAAACATAGGTATAACAATATAGCCTGATAATACAAATGGTTTGGGCCACAAGTTTTAACAACATTAGAAAACGGCCCGCACCAGAACGTCACATTGATGTATAATTAAACAAAGTGACGGATTATGACAAGAAAAGGAAAAACAACAACAAAAAAACCCATACAAAATGGTATAAATATTAAACTAAAGCAATGTTAGATAAATACACGCAGCCCACGATTCCACCCGCCGTTCCACCCCATCACGCCATGACCCGAACCCGAGACCCAAATAGCACCATCATAGTGATGTAGTATTAGTAATGGGTGACAATGCTACACAAACCGACCAGTATTTTTTATGTATGTTTGTACTTCTCCAAATAAAGTGGTATTCTCCCGATCAGATAAGGTCTCAATGCCATGAAGTAATGTATGTGAACTAAGTGGATGGAATGTGCGTGTATTGATAAATAGTGAATGTCGTTCGTTCCTATAAAGGTTACATCTGAAGAAGAAATGTTCTGCGTCCTCAATGCCATGAGTACATGAACAATCGGGAGAATCACGCAAATGGTTGAAGAAGAGGTCGTTGTTCAAATTACTGCAGCGGTTTCTAATACGAGTTTGCATAACAGTACAGTGTCTATCCCCAGTTAAATAATAAGAAGGAACTGCTGGAGATTTGAACTTATTTTTCAGTTTATCCTTAAATGATTGGAGGGTATTTGCATTTCTTGTTGATATATCGAGATCATTCCATAGTTTTATTGAATTTGGTATAACCGATCTGGAGTATGTTTCAGTGCGCCTCGGCAAAGTAACATAGTTAGAGTAGGATCGCAGTGGATAGTCATTGGAATCTCCTATAGTAGGCGGGAAAATAGCATGTAGATAGCTTGGAAGAGTTCCGTTTTTTCCTTTATACATGAGTATTAGTTTCTGAATAGATCTACGATCTGCAAGTGAAACCCAGCCTATTTCTTTGAGTAGATATTGTATTGAGACAGAACGAGTCAAACCTGTGACAAGGCGAGCAGCTTCGTATTGGAGTTTCTCTAAAGTATCCTTTTCATATTGAGTGCAACTGTCCCATACTATTGATGCATATTCAAGTAATGGTCTAAGGTAAGATATGTAGATGGTGTTTAACGTTGTACGTTTAAGTTTAAATTTTAGCATTCTCATCGAGCCAAGTACTCTTGAAGCTGAGGTAGTAATATTGTTTATATGCGTATGCCATGATCCATCGTGCGTTAATGTGACACCTAAATGTTTATGATCATCAACAAAGTTTAGCGCAACGTTATCAAAAAATAGGGATGGAAGTGCTATATTTCGGAATGAGAAGAACATGACTTCAGTTTTGGCTGGATTAAATTTAACTAACCATTGTGTTGCCCACTTAGATAGTAAATCTAAATCAGAATTTAAAACCGTTTCCATGACATCAGAATCCGAAGCAGATACTGCAAGAGTACTATCATCAGCAAATAGTCGTGTGGTACTTATGAGAGAATCGGCTATGTCATTAACATAAACAAGAAATAAAAGAGGACCTAGAACTGAACCTTGGGGTACGCCTGCGGTGATCAGTTTCGTATTTGAAAACGATTGGCCAACAAATACTCGTTGCGAACGATTGTGGAGATAGTCTGCGATCCAGTTAAGTACATTACCTGAAACTCCAAGTTGTCTTAATTTGAATAAAAGACCTTTATGCCAAACCCTGTCAAAAGCTTTAGAGATGTCACAGAATACCATACATGTTGCCTTTTTTCATCAACAGCTTTACATATTTGATTATATATATCGATAAGTTGATACACAGTGGAATGACCAGGAAGGAAACCTGATTGATTCTTATAAATAAGATCATTGGAATTTAGGTGATTATATATATATTTAAACACGATTCGTTCCATTACTTTTCCGACACAGCTTATTAACGATATTGGTCTGTAGTTAGAAGGTAGAGATTTATCTCCTTTTTTGAAGAGTGGCATAACGTTTGCTAATTTCCATTGAGTCGGATAACAATGTAAGATAATTGATCTGTTGAATAAAATACACAGCGGTTTAGATATAGTTTTAGAGCAACCTTTTAGCATTTTATGACTGATGTCGTCGGGACCACTTGCTTTATTTACTGATAAATTATTTAAGACGTCAATAACATCTTGCTCAGTGATAGTAATATGGGAAATATCTGAATTTCTTTCTTGATTAAATTCTGGAAGATTTACGTTAGAGTCATCTACCGTTGATATGGAAACAAAATAATCATTTAGGAGCTTAGCTTTATCTACGTCAGAAACCGCAATATCATGGTGTTCACTATTGAGAGGTGGGATTTGTTCATTGCTACATGAATTTTCTTTGACAAGCATTTTAATTAATTTCCAATATTGTCTAGGGTTTGAATAACTTAGGTCGTTCATGGAGAGTTCGAGAGTATTATAGAAATGTTCTCGCAGATGTTTTTTCATATTATTTACTCGATTCCTTAATGATTTGTATTTTTGCCAGTCAGAAATGTTTCCGGATTGAGTTGCAGTTTGCTTTGAACGATCGCGTTGACGAGATGTCTTACGGATAAGTGAATTATACCAGGGTTTATCGTTAGGTCGGATTTGTACTAATTTAGTTGGAATACATACTTTTGCTAGTTCTAAAAATGTATGTTCAAAGAGTGTGGTGGCTGCATCAATGGATTCACTGCTCAGAGGTGACCAGTCTGATGAATTTATTAAGTTATTTAGTTTCGTAAAATCGGCTTGTTTGTAATTCCAAAGGCGACGAGTATAGCTCATGTTAGACTGGAAACTACTTTTAACATAGACATATGTACCAAAATGGTCGCTAATATGAGGAGGTGTTCGATGAATACCAGAATTTAATGAAGTGACAGAATTGGTGAGAGCTATTACGTCAATTAGGGTATTTGTGTTATGAGTTATACGTGTGGGTTCCTTAATTAAATTTGTCATGTTATTAAGTATTAGTATATCACGTACTTTATTATTTGTTGCATTTAACTGGTCTTCGTTAATGTCACCAACTAAAATGATGTTACTTGATATTTCGGAGGCCTGTTCAATGAGTATATCACATCTTTGCCAAAATATTGTTGGCGAATTTGGTGGTCTATATATAGTTGCTATGACGAAGGTTTTATTATGATCTTTTATTTGAATGCATAGCGATTCTGGCATATTAATTTCTAGATCATGTAATCTCATCGGCTGTAAACCGGATCTACAATAAGTGATGATACCTCCTGAATGCGAAGATACGTCTTTGCGAAACATATTATCGAGACCATCGAGTTTTAGGTATTGATCAGAAATGTCATGTGATAAATGTGTTTCGGTAAAAGTTATAATATCGAAATCAAGGAATGTATCTTTAATGTAATCTAATTTGTTTCGGATACTCCTAATATTCTGATGCATTAAGGAAATACAACAATTAAGTTTTTGACATGGTCCAGGGTTTGGATGAACATCACCAGCTAGAGAAAGGAGTAAACGAACGACCATCACACAGTGGCTATATTCTACAAGTAATAGAGTTGGGTTGGAATTATGCTCGTCGTGTTGAGAACTGAGTCTCTTGTAATCGTTTATCAGAAATATGTAGGACCATTCATAAATAATGATCACGAACATATGTGGTAAGCGTGAGTAGGTATATGAATTGCAGACTATATTGCAGATGAAACTGTAAGCTAAATTGAGCGTGGTAATAATGATAAGCCACAAGCAGTTCATGTGTGATAAAAGGATCGTACACAGATTGTAATGGAAATGGTCCATTTTAGCGTAAGCACGCCCCCTAAAGTAGTGCAACCCGATCGCCGCCCTCCAAGCCCCTATGTCATTACCTATGAGGATATAAAGTTAAGGAATTGAACGGGGAGACCGACGAGCGGATGCACCAATAGGTATGTGCGATTGGAAAGAGGGGTCGGAACGAGGCGTGAAGGCAAACGTGAACAGCAGAGGGAAGGGTGGAATCTAAAAAAGCAGCATGTAGTGCACAAAACATTGCAATGGAAGATTGAAATAATACGTGAAAATTCACGAACATACGAAAAATATGCAGATGTGAATCTGTATACAAAACTAATTAATACTGGGAACTTTATTATAGATTGTAAGCTGGATGTAATAAGACGAATTAGCGCTAAGATGGTACAAAGAAAAAATCTAAACTACAAAGGAGACAAAAATAAAATCGCGTTGGCGCTATATATGAAAGCTTTATAAATTTGCTACTTAGTTGATATAGGTCCATTTAACGAGGATAAGTAATGTATATTTACGTGTCGAAATTGGGCTATACAATAATAGTGAAGTACAGAATACTAGGTGTTTAAGTAAATTAATTGTTTAAGAAAACATCAATAGAAAGCTGCCTTAATTTGGCATCAAGTTAGACAAAATATCTCATTGATTTTATCAAGTGATAGTAGATCACTCTACAGACTTACACGCGATGCCATATATCTTAGAACTTGAAATGAATATACAGTGAGTGATGAAGTTTAAAGATACATATCTATGAAGGAATGTTAAGGGGGGTTCGGAGGCATTCATACTGGGTTCTAAAATGCGAGATCTAATTCACATTGAAGTAACGTGTACGTGTATCTGAAACAGAAACACAATTGTGTACAACGGCAAGCTATTAACAAAACAATACAAAACTAACACATGGTCGCAAATGTACAAGTACCTACAAAAAATAGCATTTTATTCAAACTATGATAAACCGTATGTCACTGCCCCTGTAACAGGTGTAAAACAGGAATAGTTTCCCTTTACATCGCTGACCCCTGTAACAGGTGTAACACAGGAATAGTTTCCCTTTACATATACGCATAACTAATATATGTCCATCGTATAAGCTGTGTTGACGATATATAATGTGTAAAGTTAAACGGCCTATCAATATAATTGTTCTGATAAGACCACTATAAGTAATTACTTGTTTGGTTAACAAACCATTATGGCATATAGCGAAGTCAGGAATATTAATAAACAACATGGAGTGTATGGATATGTGAATGTAGCATATTCTTAGACACTGCGAGATCTCAGATATCTCGAATTCTAATCAGGCATATTTATTTTATACATGAAAATCACAATGCAATACATGGTTTGGCTGAACACGGATGTGGTGCGAGTCTCGCGCATGGTTGCTAAGCGTTCTGTAAACTGAATTTTAAAAAAAGGCAGCCATTTTTATCTCGATTAGAAAATTTAAATAGCAATTATAGTTTATACAAATTTATTTGAGCTCGATTGCGAAACAAGTTCTCACAACTTATATTAATCACTCTCGAGATCTCATGTATGATGGAATCCATCGCCACGAGGGAGAGAGAAGAGGCAACATGGAATTTAAATGCCGTGCTTGCCTAATAGTCAGGATGCAGAAGAAAATGTGCGGGGAAAAAGGAAAGGAAAAATAATTCTTAGTTGTTCTGAATCAGTACACCCCATAGTCCCTCAGAAAAAAAATCCCCATGAATTGGGCTTGAGTAATTTTTTTCCAAGCACTTTGAAATTTCGGCCCCAAGACCCAATCGAAGATCCATCAAGATAGGGGGTAGGACTAACAAATTTAAGTCTCTAGTCACTTCTGGTCTAGGTATGATAATGGAAATTGGCAGGAGGTTACAAAGGTGATCACTCTTCCCTGGGGTCAATGGAGCAAATTGATGTGATGATGTAATCATGACGAAATCCAAGATGGCGTCCATTTTGGCGGGAAAAACGAAAATATTGGTTACCAGTCAACTCACGTCATTCTGACTTGAGAAATATATTCTATACCAGCCTGTAATGTAATTTGATGTATCTCTCTTGTAGATCCTCACAGTTTGATTTGCATTTCTGGTGCCTTGCGTAGTGTCCTGGGTTCGAATCCCAGGTGTGACAATATTTTTTCCGTCTTTTTCGCCAGGGTAGGTGGCAGTAGAAAAGATGTGCTTTGCTTCCAAAATATGGCATCATACATAGTCAGTGATGAGTGGTACAAGGAGAGGAACAGAGGAACAATGATAGCAAGAAAGAGTCAGAAAGGGTGATGATAGCTGCTGCAAAGCTTGTCCGGGAAGAAATACGAGCGAGAAATTATAATAAAGATGTGTATCCAGGAATAAATGAGATTAAACGTTCCGAAGAATGTGGAGACTTTTTGACTCCTAATTTACGTGTGTTCCTGGAAACACTGATTAAAGATGAGCTAAAGTGTGACGTAATTGGGCAAGCCATCACACAAGCCGCACGTCCGAACTCTGTAATTTCACCACTGCTGTTCGGTCTTGGTATAGAGTTAGATCACGTCTTTGGATCAAAGTGGCTCACAGAAGAACTTTCCTCATTTGGCTTGTCCATCACCTACAATGAAGTTCAGCTTTTCAAGCAGTCCATTCTTCAGCAGCAAACATTGCAATCGTTGTCCCCACCGCCATTCCCGACGTTAGGACAGTACATTGCAGATAATGCAGATTCAAACATACGCACCTTAGACGGGACCGGAACCTTTCACGGTATGGGTATTATTGCTTGGTACCAACGCCGAAGTAGCCAGCAAATTACCGACCAGCGTGTAAAACGTATGGCAAGGGTCAACATTTCCGATCTTACTTACGATAACGGCATACCAATTATTCTTTATGTCACATCAGCCATCCCCGCCTTGTCAACATTCATGTTCAATGCGATATGTGAAGCGATATTACCATTCACTATCCCACCTGTGTCATATTATTCAAAGGTGCTCTGGAGTTCTGCCAAAGTACTTGCAACCAAAATGACTCCTAGCCCGGATTGGACAAATTGGTCTGGATGCATGCACTGTGTCTATCAAAACGACACAGATGGAATTAGTGCCGATGAAGTGTTGATGCTTTCAATCATAGACCTGAACCCTAGTGATGAAACATGCATCTACTCCACGTTGTCTTACATACAAGACCAAGTGACGAAACTGAAACTGCCAAGTACATCAGTAACATTTGACCAACCGCTCTTCATTAAAGCTGTTGAAATTGTTGCCACCAAACAGCTTAACAAACTTGTGATTAGACTGGGTGGGTTCCATACATTAATGAGCGCAATCAGTAGCATCTTTCATACGATGCGAGGATCTGGAATATATGAAGCTCTGGGTCAGATATTTGGCCCCAATGCTATTTTGCACATATTGTCTGGCAAAGCCATTGCACGGGCACTACGGGTTCTCTATCTTCTCGACGCATGCCTGACCACCAAATGATTGGAACAGATAATACCGGACTGCGAGGCACATCGTGACGAGAATGATAATTATGATGGTGGTATCAATGAGAAATTTCAGTCCAGTCTTACTACAAAGGATGTGGAGGCCTTGCAAAAGCTTCTCGGTGACGTATTGAATTCCGATGCTGAAACTCGTTGTGATGACATTGTAAACTCGGAGCCACTTGTCTTGTTAGATAAATGCATTGAAGAATTGAAAATATCATTGTCATCACAGTCTAGAACAGCAAAATTATGGATCCAATACTGAATTATATTCGGAAAATAGAAGACTTTGTAGCATGTGAGAGACTAAAGGACTGGAACGGATATTTGAGAGTATGTAGTGAGTTTCTGAACTTATTTTCAGCAACAGGACATATTCACTACGCAAAAAGTGCAAGGCTTTACGTGCAAAATATGGCCAAGCTACCAGAACAGCATCCCTGGCTATATCAGAAGTACATAAAAGGCGCTCATGCTGTGGAAAGAACAGAACACTGTTTTAACGGACTCTGGTCAGACTTGGTGATAGAGCAAACGCTTATGTGTTCGCTAAAATGTCGTTGTGGTTTGACACATGGACGAGGTTTGACTGAATATGTCCGTCACCAAACTGTGTGGCAATCCATGATGCAATGACAACTCGCTCGCAGAAGAAGATACGGACGTCCGAACAACACGTAGATCTCAGCATTGCTCGAAAAGACCGCGACCTCACTGATCTTGATAAACTGTTAGACTGGTTTGGTGATCACAATCCATTCGTCAGCAACGGTTGACTTGCGTTCATTGTCAACCGGTTTGAAAGCGGAACAAGGGGATGGTATCAACTGTGATATCACCGAGGAAGTTGGCTCTAAATTACAGTCAAAGATAGACTCCGTGTCATATAACGGCGCAAAGATTAAGCGATCTGAGCAAATTAAGACTTTGCAAGATCTCCAACCCGGAGTAAGGGTAGGACGAAAGAAAACACTGCACATTGATCCGGCTATTCTACTCAGTCGATGTTCGGCTCACAAAGAATCAGCGAGAACATGGAGCCATATTTCCAATGGGAAATGTGTGTGAGTCCTCCATCCTTGTTCAAGGACAATTTCATGAGGAAGCCGGTGAAGTCTGAATTAGCTAACGCACTGTATAAGGATGTAGCAGATACTAGGCCATCTGGTGAGCAAATGCGTGTTGTCGACGGCGGTTGGCTTCTTCACTACATACGGTGGAAACACAACACATACCAGGAAGTCTTCGAGCAGTACTCATCATATCTCACACATCAATTCGGTCAGTGTATTGTTGTATTCGATGGATATCCTGAGTTTTCAACTAAGGATCACGAACACCACCGACGCAAATCAGATCGACTTCCCGCCGCTACAATAGAAGTGAACCAATCACGTCGTAGGTACAAGGATTAGGAAGCGTTCTTTGCTAACATTGCAAATAAAGTTGGCTTCATTGCTATGCTCACTGATCACTTGGAAGCAAATGGTCATATCATAAAGCAAGCACAAGCAGATGCCGATACACTAATAGTCTCTACCGCACTAGAGTATGCCAAGAACCAGCAAACTGTTGAAGTAATCGCAAATGACACGGACATCTTGGTTTGGTTTCTGCATCACTGGAAAGAGGATATGGCAAACATATACGTTCATAAGGTCATCGGAGGAACAAGGCGAAAACTAGTGGGGCCTTCCACAATTCATTCCGTAAAGGATGTGTCATCAAAGGTTGATCCAGTCATTAAACAAAACATTCTGTTCATACATGCATGGAGTGGATGTGCCACAACATCTTCAACATTCGGACATAGCAAGACTAAACTGATGAAAACTATAGCAAAAGACCGCTCAATTCAAGCGATTGCCGACAATTTCTATTCAGCTGAAACTCAGGACACAGTCGGGAAGCTTGGCATAGATTTATTCACTTTGTTGTTTGGTGAATATTGCAAGGAAAGGACTCTGACGACCATTCGCTTTCACAAGTACCAGACGATGATTGCGCAGTCAAACATCTTGGAACCGCAACGAATGCCTCCGACAGTACGTGCCGCCCATTTCCACAGCCTCAGGGTATTTCTACAAACTATTCAGTGGATGAACTTGGATACTGAAGTGCTTGATCCATGCTCATGGGGTTGGCTACATGATCGTTCCGGACTTGTACCATTAATGACGGACATGGGCGTAGCACCGGAGAGTGTGTTGAAATTCATTAGGTGCAAGTGTAAAAGCCAAAATCCCAACCAATGTGGTACGAACTTGTGTACCTGTTTCAAGCATGGAATCCAGTGTGTTGAGGCTTGTGGAGGATGTCATGGAGTAAGCTGTAAAAACACTGTCAGAGTCGATATCCAAGAATAATTGGTAGCCTACATGAAACAAAAACAGTAAACAATGAGTCAGAATGACGCGAGTTGACTGGTAGCCAATATTTTCGTTTTTTCCGCCAAAATGGACGCCATCTTGGATTTCGTCATGATTACGTTAGCACATCAAGTTGGTCCATTGACCCCAGTGAAGAGTACTCATTTTTGTAACCTCATGCCAATTTGCATTATCATACCTAGACCAGAAGTGACTAGAGACTTAAATGTGTTAGCCCTACCCCTCATCTTGATGGATCTTCGATTGGGTCTTGGGGCCGAAATTTCAAAGTGCTGGGAAAAACATTCCCCAAGCCCAATTCATGGGGATTTTTTTTCTGATGCGCTATGGGGTGTACTGATTCAGAAAAACTAAGAATTATATTTCCTTTACTTTTTTCCTGCAAAATGTTCATATAGGAGTTATACAACCAGACTATAAGGGCGCATTCGTAACGGCTCCAGCACCTGAAGCGAACGCGCATCCACTGCGCTATCACGACTTCCAATTATAGTAATTATTGAAAATAAACTACTTCCAACGATGTGTTGTTACATTCGTTCGATTGACATGTATTTTATTTGCAGAAAAATGTTGTACCATAATATTGCGTTTGTTGGTTTTATTCGACCATCAAATAGTGTCGGTGAATCTCGTTTACTTCGAGATGACGTAGATTTATTAATCTGCCTCGGAGAACGTATCCGTTACCTCGATGTAGAAGGTAGCTATTTAGCTTAGTCTTATACAAATTTATTTTAGCTCGATTGCGAAACAATTTATAACAACTTATATTAATCACTCTCGTGAGACCTCATTCCTGGTGGAATCCATCGCCACGAGGGAGAGAGAGGGAGAGAGAGAGAGAGAGAGAGAGAGAGAGAGAGAGAGAGAGAGAGAGAGAGAGAGAGAGAGAGAGAGAGAGAGAGGAGGCAACGTGCAATTTAAATGCCTTGTATGTGGAAGTCGTGATAGCGCAGTGGATGCGCGTTCGCTTCAGGTGCGAAAGGTCTGGAGTTCGAGCCCCGCTGGAGCCGTTACGATTATGCAAGGCATTTAAATTCCACATTGCCTCTTCCCTCTCCCTCATGGCGATGGATTCCATCAGGAATGAGGTATCGGGAGTGATACATATAAGTTGTAATAACTTGTTTCACAATCGAGCTAAAATAAATTTGTATATATAGGGGCACAATCGTAACGGCTCCAGCGGGGCTCGACCTCCGGGCCGCCCGTTGGCACGAATATGCTATAACTGCGCTATCACGACTTCCACTTTCATGGCAATATTCACGCTCTTATTTACACATATATATGTAACACATCAATTGACAAGTGGATTGAATTGATGAAGATAACAAATCGACCAATGAAACAAATTAATATTTACCATATACAAATGTGTCGTCTCCCGTTTCCAAGGAATATCTGGCAAGTAACAATGTCTTTACCTCACTTACTTATGCTTAATTCTGAAGCAATCCTCATCAGCATGTAGGACGCATTCGATTTGTAGTCCTCCCTTCACTCGAGTTTAGTGTTAACCTATTGTGACTTGGTGATATTTAAATCTGTCATACCCATCTTCCATAAGCATAACAAACACGAGTATTGAACTTAAAATAAAATATATTGAAGCCAGGAAATGTTTGTGTAAACTATTTAGGAAGGAGAGGACAACCGTAAGCTGTATAGCATTCTGTCCAATTCCTTATTTCAATTGTTGTATATAATCCTATACATATATAAAAAATAAATATGTTTAAAACAAAGCTGTCGAACTAACTTGGGTTATAGTAAAGTGTGACCGAAATCGATGTGGGCTTTGACAAGGAAGAGAACTATAAGTAGCCATCAAAACAAACCTCCATTGAAGCGTTGTTAAATATTCTGTATCGTGTTATTTGCCCCCCCCCCCGTTTCCTCTCTATGTATTCCAGCTACTTGAATACGCCCCTGACACTGGATACAGATTAATAAGCTGTGTGTAATAGCTATTCAAAGTAATTAACCATATCCGGTAAACCTTATTCAAACCGATTGATAATCTGAAGAGCAGACGACATGTTATCAAACAATTAACAAAATGATTTGTCTTTGTCGTGCCCTAGTTTTTCTCTCGTAATATGTTAATTGTATTCCCATTGAAATAAAACAAATGGAGGGCGTATTGTGTTTTACGTTTATTTATCGTCGCTACTGGTTGCCCATATGAGCGACGCCTCCTGAAGAGATTAGTCATTTTAGATTGTTGGAGGATAGTGCAATGATACAGACAGAGATCCATTCCAGAGTCTCCTCTGGTTATTTTACGTGCACGGTGTACAGCACCGACACGAGACCTCGGTTTAACGTCCCATCTGAAAGACTGTTAATTTTATTAGGGTCAGACGGGGGATCGAACCTGCGATCTCTGGATTATCAGTCCAGCGTGTTACCACTGGACTATAGATCCGTCTGTATGGAGGGCGTATGTGAGTGTCCCGTACTTTATACCAGCCCGATTAATACAATAGTGACGTACGTACATTAATTGCATTACTTACACACATTAATTGCATTACTATCGGGCCCGTAGCCACACTGGGGGGCAAATGAGGCACTCGCCTAGGTTAGAAATTGGCTAGTAACGACAGGTATAGGAACACTCTGATAAACTGCCTTCAGAATGCACAGACAAGCATCCACACAATAATTCAGGGGGGGGGGCGTCGCCTCGGTTATTTTCATATTCTTGCTACGGCACTGACTATTATGGTTTGTTACGGAAGAACGCAACTATATTGACACCAAAATGAAACTATCCACTTGCCTTAGATGTTCTGTTCTGTTCGTAGCCTCGTCCGGCCGAAATATCTCCGAACGAAACCCTGTTGTCATCTAATAGTTGTCACACAGGTAGATATAAAATTAATACAAATGTATCCTTTTAGATAAAAATATAGGCAAATATGGTATCAAGATGTGCGAAGTATTGGGTAAATTAGTGCAAGTGTTAATGTTTATTTTCTTCACTCATGATAGTAATATCCATGATTCTAAAATTTGTAACGAAAAAGTAAGCTCGATATAAAGGTGCACAGTTATTATTTTTATTATAGCTCGATTGCGAAACAAGTTATTTCAACTTATATAAATCACTCTCGAGACCTCATTCCTGATGGAATCCATCGCCACGAGGGAGAGAGAAGAGGCAACGTGGAATTTAACTGCCTTGCCTAAGGGCACAATGGTAACGGCTCCAGTGGGGCTCGAACTCCGGACCTTTCGCACCTGAAGCGAACGCGCGTCCACTGCGCTATCACGACTTCCACAGTTATTATGGTGTCAAGTTTGTGTAATATTGTGGTTTGTGTAATACCGCGTCAGTTTGTACAGGATTGTTTCAGTAGTGTGTACATACATAGTCTTAAACATTGTTAACCGCATTGAGACAAACGTATAAATTACCTACGTAGATCCTCGTCCTGTGTTTTACGTTTATTTATCGTCGCTACCGGTTGCCCATATGAGCGACGCCTCTTGCAGAGATTAGTCATTTCAGATTTTTGGAGGATAGTGCATGATACAGACAGAGACCCAATCCAGAATCTCCTCTGGTTGTTTTACGTGCACGGTGTAAAGCACCGACACGAGACCTCGGTTTAACGTCCCATCTGAAAGACTGTTAATTTTATTAGGGTCAGACGGGGGATCGAACTCGCGATCCCTGGATTACCAGTCCAGCGTGTTACAACTGGACTACATATCCTTTATGATAACTTCATTTTGAATTGTAAGAAATATTGAAGAATAAATAGATACAATACAGCAAGGTCATCTTTCTACTTAAAGCAGCATTACATCGTAATAAAGGATGCTTTGGGTAAAATATAAATACTAATGTGTGTGTGTTTACAAAAATCGAAATAGTCGCTAAGAAACGATAAAATTCCAATAAATTTAAACCGTCGTAAACACGCGAAATGTAACACGCACAGCGCGCATGCGTGAAACAACAGAGGATGTAGAAAACAACGTATATATTTTGAACATGAAATACTATCTATCTATCTTCATCTAATGTCGAGGTATGAATAAATATATCTAGTAATTTCATTAAAAAAATACAACGTGGGACAAATGGGGTCGATGCATTTGAATGTAAACAAGTGCGAACGATGCGTTCCGGTTGTAAACAAGTGCGTGACCGATCGGCTCGGAAAGTCCTACTTTCGGTTTCGAGTTTGTTTTATCGCAAAAAAACACTGTTTACCAAATGAACATAAGCATACAACGTATAATGTTAGAATGTGTAGCAGCATTGCTACCCATACGTAAAAATTGAATTTTTCAAATATATTTTATTTCATACGATGTAATGCTGCTTTAATGTTTAGGTATTTAGTAAATCAGTTGTGATATATATAGCACAGGTGGCTGCTTAATTTATGTCAAATGCATAATAAACATATTGGGAATTCTGAAATTGGCTGCTTAATACAGGTTGGTTGCTTAATAGTGGTGACCACTAACACAGGTTTGACTATATATATATATATATATGCAGTCAAACCTGTGTTAGTGGTATATGCAGTCAAACCTGCGTTAGTGGTCACCACTATTAGCCAATTTCAAAATTCCCAATCTGTTTATTATGAATTTGACATATATTAAGCAGCCACCTGTGCTAAGCAGTCACTTTGGCTGGCTGTTTAAGACGGGTTTGACTGTATCCAAATTTAATATGATTTTGACTTGCCACTTGTGTAGTAAAATTGTTGTTTCTAGGACTATTAAAGCGTTTAATGGTATAATGTTGGGTTAATTTTTCATTTCTTGAACGCAACATAAGTTTTTAAGTTTAAACTATATTTATTTTACAAGGATACCGGAGTACACGGAGAAAACCCACCTGTCCGATCTGGCGACCACCGTACCATCTCGCATACTTCCCGGTCCGAGGATCGAACCTGGGTTGCATTGGGGTGAAGCAAGCGCGCTAACCACTGCGCTAATGGTATATGCTAGAATTGGAACAAGTAACAAATAAATATTATAACACATAATATAACTCGAAAATATATATTTGAAAATATAATATATAACTCGAAAATATAATATATAACTCGAAATATAATATATAACTCGAAAATATGAAAATATAATATATAACTCGAAAATATGAAAATATAATATATAACTCGAAAATATAATATATAACTCGAAAATCGAAAATATAATATATAACTCGAAAATATAATATATAACTCGAAAATATAATATATAACTCGAAATATAATATATAACTCGAAAATAATTATGAAAAAATATTATATAACTCGAAAATATGAAAATATAATATATAACTCGAAAATATGAAAATATAATATATAACTCGAAATATAATATATAACTCGAAAATATATAAATTAATATCATTTATGTGTCCCCTAAGAATCCCTTAAAGCGACACTACATCGCAAACATCATAAGCTGTGTCAATGAGTACGTGTGAAGTATGAAAGCATATAGTATGTAAGAATATAAACTTTTCTTCAACCGATATTTACTTATTACCTAAAGAATGTTTAGAAATTTAACACTTTAAGAATATATACTGTGTTATACATTTGAGCTAAAACGAACCCTCAATTAACTGCATACACTTCAATTTAAGTCAAATCGAGTGCTTGGTGCAAAACTAGTATAACCACATGAATACAGTGAAGGGGTTGCGGTAGTTTTGCACTAATCCCTTGAATTATACTTTTAGGATTTTTTGAGATTATCCTCCAATATAATCAACATTATTAATATTTCAAACATTTAAAATCTCCAATTAGTAAGCACACTTATAATAATACCTTATATGTATATATAAATGGGTAATGTATGTCAGAGATTTACAAATGTAATACAAGAATGATTGGTTAGTATTTAGTATTATTATATTCATTTGTGTGTAGACCATAAACTGTTTATGTTTGTGTCTTTATAAAGGATTCTTCTTCATCAAACAGGAAGTAGTATAATCATTTTAACATGCTTCTATATTATTTTCTGAATAAAATGAGGGAGGGAGTAGTATTTTCTGAATAAAATGTGGGAGAGCGTATTGTTTTCTGACTAAAATGTGGGAGAGCGTATTGTTTTCTGACTAAAATGAGGGAGAGCGTATTGTTTTCTGACTAAAATGAGGGAGAGCGTATTGTTTTCTGACTAAAATGAGGGAGAGCGTATTGTTTTCTGACTAAAATGAGGGAGAGAGTATTATGTTCTTACTAAAATGAGGGAGATAGTATTATTTTCTTACTAAAATGAGGGAGATAGTATTATTTTCTGACTAAAATGTGGGAGAGCGTATTGTTTTCTGACTAAAATGTGGGAGAGCGTATTGTTTTCTGACTGAAATGAGGGAGAGCGTATTGTTTTCTGACTAAAATGAGGGAGAGCGTATTGTTTTCTGACTAAAATGAGGGAGAGCGTATTGTTTTCTGACTAAAATGAGGGAGAACGTTTTGTTTTCTGACTAAAATTAGGGAGAGCGTATTGTTTTCTGACTAAAATGAGGGAGAGCGTATTGTTTTCTGACTAAAATGAGGGAGAGCGTATTGTTTTCTGACTAAAATGTGGGAGAGCGTATTGTTTTCTGACTAAAATGAGGGAGAGCGTATTGTTTTCTGACTAAAATGAGAGAGAGAAGCGCCAATGTCGATTTGAGTGTCAATATTTACATGGACAGCATATACTCGTACCATGTCGTTTTGAATAAAAAATAAATGAATTCCGTCGGACCGAACAAAATACTTTGACATAACCAAAGTCGAATTAACGAAAATCGATATAAACATATCCAGTTATATGTAAAATGAGTGTCTGAAACGGGACTTTGATCCGACTTCGAGATAACCGGAGAATTCGACATAACCGACTTTGACATAACGGATGTAGACGTATATGCATTCTTAACATATATCGCTTGTTGTCTTACGTAGCTCATTCAGTTTGCCAACAGCATAGTCCTGTCAAATCTGACGGCGACCTGTGATTTCGGCAATAAATGACAATACAATAGTAATATTTCTACAGTAAACTAAGACATAGTTGTCCTCCTGACATGCAAACGTTGTTATGAACATTCAAGATATATCGTATAACTGAAGTTGTGCTACAAAAGTTGTTCGAGGACATTTAAAATATCTCGTATAACGAAGTGTTGCTACACACGTTGTTAAAACGACATTTAAGATATCTCGTATAACGAAGTTGTGCTGCAAACGTTGTTAAAAGGATAGTTCAGATATCTCGTATAACGAAGTGTTGCTACACACGTTGTTAAAACGACATTTAAGATATCTCGTATAACGAAGTTGTGCTGCAAACGTTGTTACGTTGTTAAAGGACATTTAAGATATATCGTATAACGAAGTTGTGCTGCAAACGTTGTTACGTTGTTAAAGGACATTTAAGATATCTCGTATAACGATGTGTTGCTACACACGTTGTTAAAGGGATACTTAAGATATCTCGTATAACGATGTGTTGCTACACACGTTGTTAAAGGACATTTAAAATATCTCGTATAACGAAGTGTTGCTACACACGTTGTTAAAAGGATAGTTAAGATATCTCGTATACCGAAGTTGTGCTGCAAACGTTGTCAAAGGACATTTAAGATATCTCGTATAATGAAGTGTTGCTAGAGTTGTTATATAAATGATGTAAACGGATATTATGGGTAAAATAATGACTACATATTAGTTCAAATAATTGTAGCAGACGACAATTAATGTTTTTCTTATTTGTAGCTGAAAACTCTAGAAATGTGGCGTGTAATTTCATTAGAATTGTGTTACGTCACAATTCTCACGAAATTATTCCTTGACATATGTTGAATTATTTTCACCGCTAGCGTGGAACGAGTTAAATCGAACGTACACCTGAAGTCGTGTTACTTAATTATATAACGTTGTTAAAATACATTTTAAAACTTATAACTGATGTTGTGTTCAAGCTTTGCTAACGGACGTATTAAGCTAAACCCTATAACTGAAGTTGTGTTCAAACGTTGTTAACGGACATTTTAAGATAAACCCTATATCTGAAGTTGTGTTCACACGTTGTTAACGAACATTTTAAAATAAACCCTATATCTGAAATTGTGTCCACACGTTGTTAACTGACATTTTAAGATAAACACTATATCTGAAGTTGTGTTCACACGTTGTTAACGAACATTTTAAGATAAAACGGACATTTTAAGATAAACCCTATATCTGAAGTTGTGTTCACACGTTGTTAACGAACATTTTAAGTTAAAACGGACATTTTAAGATTACCCTATATCTGAAGTTGTGTTCACACGTTGTTAACGGACATTTTAAGATAAAAACGTGCAATTAAGCTACAAGAATATATAGCTGAATTAGCAACATTGCCAAAGAAGAAATGAATATGTTGCTCACAGGCTATTTGTACGTGTTTGCGCTATACTCTCCAGTGGTGTCGTTCAGTCATGGTGCGCCGGAGTATTCATGTAAAGACCCATCGACATTCCACACAAGGACAATCAATTTGACACACGAAGGAATTATTATGCCGGAGAAAATGTTGTCGAATCCGTATATAGTTGTTTCTGACGTAAACACATACGGTCCAGGCGAGAGAATTGCTGGTAATATTGCACTTTCCTGTGGGACTAACTTATAACATTGCACTTTCCTGTGGGACTAACTGGTAACATTGCACTTTCCTGTGGGACTAACTTATAACATTGCACTTTCCTGTGGGACTAACTGGTAACATTGCACTTTCCTGTGGGACTAACTTATAACATTGCACTTTCCTGTGGGACTAACTTATAACATTGCACTTTCCTGTGGGACTAACTGGTAACATTGCACTTTCCTGTGGGACTAACTGGTAACATTGCACTTTCCTGTGGGACTAACTTATAACATTGCACTTTCCTGTGGGACTAACTGGTAACATTGCACTTTCCTGTGGGACTAACTTATAACATTGCACTTTCCTGTGGGACTAACTGGTAACATTGCACTTTCCTGTGGGACTAACTGGTAACATTGCACTTCCTGGGGACTAACTTATAACATTGCACTTTCCTGTGGGACTAACTGGTAACATTGCACTTCCTGTGGGACTAACTTATAACATTGCACTTTCCTGTGGGACTAACTTATAACATTGCACTTTCCTGTGGGACTAATGGTAACATTGCACTTTCCTGTGGGACTAACTGGTAACATTGCACTTTCCTGTGGGACTAACTTATAACATTGCACTTTCCTGTGGGACTAACTGGTAACATTGCACTTTCCTGTGGGACTAACTTATAACATTGCACTTTCCTATCATGTGGGACTAACTGGTAACATTGCACTTTCCTATCATGTGGGACTAACTGGTAACATTGTACTTTCCTATCATGTGGGACTAACTGGTAACATTGCACTTTCCTATCATGTGGGACTAACTGGTAACATTGCACTTTCCTATCATGTGGGACTAACTGGTAACATTGCACTTTCCTATCATGTGGGACTAACTGGTAACATTGCACTTTCCTATCATGTGGGACTAACTGGTAACATTGCACTTTCCTATCATGTGGGACTAACTGGTAACATTGCACTTTCCTATCATGTGGGACTAACTGGTAACACTGCACTTTCCTATCCTGTGGGGCTATTGCACTTTCCTATCCTGTGGGGCCATTGCACTTTCCTATCCTGTGGGGTCATTGCATTTTCCTATCCTGTGGGGCAATTGCACTGTCCTATCCTGTGGGGCCATTGCACTTTCCTATCATGTGGGACCATTGCACTTTCCTATCCTGTGGGGCCATTGCACTTTCCTATCCTGTGGGACTAACTGGTAATATTGCACTTTCCTATCCTGTGGGCCCATTGCATTTTCCTATCCTGTGGCGCCATTGCACTTTCCTATCCTGTGGGACTAACTGGTAACATTGCACTTTCCTATCCTGTGGGACTAACTGGTAACATTGCACTTTCCTGTGGGACTAACTGGTAACATCGCACTTTCCTGTGGGACTAACTGGTAACAGTGTACTATCCTGTGGGAATAACTGGTAACATTGCACTTTCCTGTGGGACTAACTGGTAACATTGTACTATCCTGTGGGACTAACTGGTAACATTGCACTTTCCTGTGGGACTAACTGGTAACATTGCACTTTCCTGTGGGACTAACTGGTAACATTGCACTTTCCTGTGGGACTAACTGGTAACATTGCACTTTCCTGTGGGACTAACTGGTAACATTGCACTTTCCTATCCTGTGGGGCTAACTGGTAACATTGCACTTTCCTGTGGGGCTAACTGGTAACATTGCACTTTCCTGTGGGACTAACTGGTAACATTGCACTTTCCTGTGGGACTAACTGGTAACATTGCACTTTCCTGTGGGACTAACTGGTAACATTGCACTTTCCTGTGGGACTAACTGGTAACATTGCACTTTCCTGTGGGACTAACTGGTAACATTGCACTTTCCTGTGGGACTAACTGGTAACATTGCACTTTCCTGTGGGACTAACTGGTAACATTGCACTTTCCTGTGGGACTATCCCATGGACCACGTCCAATGGAAACACTTATCCGTATGTCGAATTTCCTATAGGAAAATAACATTTTAATATATTTCTACTGAAGTATGAATTATATTTAAGTAGTTTAAACAGTATACATTACGATTAGTTACATGCATGCCGAGTGCAGGTATGTATACACTTTAATTTGATATATCAAATGAAAATGTAAGTACAATAAAGTATTTATTATTACTATTATTATAAATTACGTAGACGTAGTTGTTTATCTGCCATAAAACATGTATCGCAAATAAATACAGCGGCCATTTTACACCTGTGCAGCTGTTACATTTTACACTTATTCAGCTGTTACATTTTACACTTGTGCAGCTGTTACATTTTACACCTGTGCAGCTGTTACATTTTACACTTGTGCAGCTGTTACATTTTACACTTGTGTAGCTGTTACATTTTACACTTGTGCAGCTGTTACATTTTACACTTGTGTAGCTGTTACATTTTACACTTGTGCAGCTGTTACATTTTACACTTGTGCAGCTGTTACATTTTACACTTGTGTAGCTGTTACATTTTACACTTGTGCAGCTGTTACATTTTACACTTGTGTAGCTGTTACATTTTACACTTGTGCAGCTGTTACATTTTACACTTGTGCAGCTGTTACATTTTACACTTGTGTAGCTGTTACATTTTACACTTGTGCAGCTGTTACATTTTACACTTGTGTAGCTGTTACATTTTACACTTGTGCAGCTGTTACATTTTACACTTGTGCAGCTGTTACATTTTACACTTGTGTAGCTGTTACATTTTACACTTGTGCAGCTGTTACATTTTACACTTGTGTAGCTGTTACATTTTACACTTGTGCAGCTGTTACATTTTACACTTGTGCAGCTGTTACATTTTACACTTGTGTAGCTGTTACATTTTACACTTGTGCAGCTGTTACATTTTACACTTGTGTAGCTGTTACATTTTACACTTGTGCAGCTGTTACATTTTACACTTGTGCAGCTGTTACATTTTACACTTGTGAAGCTACATTGATTCAATGTGACTAAATGTGTTTGCTCGTTTTATATCAATTTGAAAACAAAGCTAACACACAACAAGATCATACAGACCCACCGAACTGGAAAGTGCAATTGGCAAAATTCTATAATTATGGAGAAAATAGTGAAAATCTCGTTACCATGGAAGCTGGCAGTAGCAGACCGAATCTTAAAATTCGAGTATATACTGAAAGAATAGGCGATGAACACACATCCTGCGCTAGGAGAAGTTAATTAAACCCACACTGAACAACTATGGAGAGTGTAAACTGTTTATCATAATACCCATCGTGCTTTTAGAGTCAAAGTTCACGGTTGGGGATTAATAAACTTTCCTCTTTTCCTCGGTCTCGAACGATATTTTCTGGAGGTTATAAAACTTGTCTCCAATTTCAATGTCAGTCGGATCTAGTCCAGTGGTAACGTGCTGGACTGGTAATCCAGGGATCGCAGGTTCGATCCCCGTCTGACCCTAATACAATTAACAGTCTTTCAGATGGGACTTTAAACCAAGGTCTCGTGTCGGTTCTTTACACCGTGCACGTAAAAGAACCAGCGGAGACTCTGGAATGGGTCTCTGTCTGTATCATTGCACTATCCTCCAAACATCTAAAATGACTAATCTCTTCAGGAGGCGTCGCTCATATGGGCAACCGGTAGCGACGATAAATAAACGTAAAACACACACGAAATGTCAGTCTCGAGCTTCTGATTGGTTCAGCCTAGTGTAAAACTCAGAAGCAACCAATCAAATCAATTGAGAGATTTGAGAACTTTATAACCTCCTATGCTGATCGGTTGATCTCTAATCTGACCAATATTAAGAATGAGTTTGAGACCTGAGAGATTTATAACCTCCGACGCTGATCGGTTGATCTCTAATCTGACCAATATTAAGAATGAGTTTGAGACCTGAGATATTTATAACCTCCGACGCTTATCGGTTGATCTCAAATCTAACCAATATTAAGAATGAGTTTGAGACCTGGAAGATTTATAACCTCGGGTCAGGAGTACTCGAGAAGACTGTTGACTTTGATATAGATGCACATAGGGCCCAATCGTAACGGCCCCAGCGGAGCTCGAACTTCGGGAATGTCGCACATGAAGCGAATTAATAAAACGTGCATCCAGGAAAGAACTTCCTCCTGGATACGGTTCTTTGAAGGGCAATGATATGATTGTCTTAACAGGATTCAGGATGTTCACAATCAATGTTTATGAGATCATAAAGATCTCTAGCGTTAGCGCCTTTTGACTACGGATATCGATGATTATAACCGCTTATATGCCTGTTCAAATGAGCGCAATAATAAAGGCATTCCCGGATGCTTGTCAAGCACCAGCTCGACCCCCGGATGCTTGTCAAGCACCAACTCGGTTCCCGGATTCTTGTCAAGCACCAGCTCGGTTCCCGGATTATTGTCAGTCAAGCGTCCGCTTACGTGGTCGAGTGGTTAAGGTCGCTGACTTGTATACCACTGTAACATATCATCACTGGTGGTCACGGGTTCGAGCCCCTCTCAGACCGTGTCTCATTTATATGAAAAAGTTGGCAGTTTCTTACGGAGGTTGGTGCCCCCAAGTACTGGTTAACCGCTGGAGCCTGCCCAGGAAAGGTGTTGTTAGGTAAACTGCCCGCCGGCGATATAGCCCAAAATGGTGGTGATGCAGGCGTAAAACCCGAAATATAAATAAACAAATAAATTGTCAGTCAAACACCAGCTCGGTTAACTATTTTTTGCATACCTCTAGTGTACCTCTAGTGCTGCACATGAAACTAAAATCGGAACAGAAGAGTAGCCAGGATTAGTAAATGAGGGACCCACTGAATGCAACTGGATCTCGTATACCGGACATTATAGATGAAAACCAGCAACATCCACTTACTGCTCGCTCTCCTGTGTAGTGAAATAAGAAAGAGCATCGCATTAGAGAACATTGAAAGAAACGCTTGAATACAACAAAGAACACATACTTGTCAATCTGTACACTAGGGCGACTTTAATGAAGACGCAGATTTACAAGTGGACAACATTATATTGAAGACGCAGATTTACAAGTGGGCAACATTATAATGAAGACACAGATTTACAAGTGGGCAACATTATAATGAAGACGCAGATTTACAAGTGGACAACATTATAATGAAGACGCAGATTTACAAGTGGACAACATTATAATGAAGACGCCGATTTACAAGTGGACAACATTATAATGAGGACGCAGATTTACAAGTGGGCAACATTATGATGAAGACGCCGATTTACAAGTGGACAACATTATGATGAAGACGCA
This sequence comes from Archivesica marissinica, assembly GCA_014843695.1. Taxonomy (NCBI): domain Eukaryota; kingdom Metazoa; phylum Mollusca; class Bivalvia; order Venerida; family Vesicomyidae; genus Archivesica; species Archivesica marissinica. Next base: position 10,647,125 of record CM026401.1, on the reverse strand, counting down.
GATTTACAAGTGGACAACATTATGATGAAGACGCAGATTTACAAGTGGACAACATTATGATGAAGACGCAGATTTACAAGTGGACAACATTATAATGAGGACGCAGATTTACAAGTGGGCAACATTATAATGAGGACGCAGATTTACAAGTGGGCAACATTATAATGAAGACGCCGATTTACAAGTGGACAACATTATAATGAGGACGCAGATTTACAAGTGGACAATATTATGATGAAGACGCCGATTTACAAGTGGACAACATTATAATGAGGACGCATATTTACAAGTGGACAACATTATAATGAAGACGCAGATTTACAAGTGGACAACATTATGATGAAGACGCCGATTTACAAGTGGACAACATTATAATGAGGACGCAGATTTACAAGTGGGCAACATTATAATGAAGACGCAGATTTACAAGTGGGCAACATTAAACAAGCTATAGACTCGGTCACCAATCACGCAGTACGTGCATATATACATAGCAATATAGAGAATCGGTCCTCCCTGTAGGCACGTCAGATGCACCAGAAGGAGACGCAGTCTACATTGAATGATATCGATCAACTCTCAAACTATTCAAAACGAATAAGGGAGAATATAATAGCAATGTAGGTTCTAGCAAATGACAGTTCAGATATAGTTCTCAAATCGTCGTGGAATGAAAATCGGATATTGTGTCTGCTTTCTGCAAAGAAATTCCAAACTAATAAGGTAGAACCTATTAATTTAATAACTAACATCAGTTATTTGTCCAATTACAAGATCGAAATAACACAATGTAGGTATATTGGATCCAGAGACAGCCACAGAACTACTTGGAAAAGTACAGGAAGATCGACAGGCAATACAAGTTACGACAGACATTAGAATGACGGAAACACAAGACGAACACTGGGATGCAAGATACAAGCGTGTAAAAGCATTGCAGATAATGGTAACACAGAAGTGAATCAATAAGTACCAGTTGCCGGGAGGGGGCGTGGATAACACCAGAACTCGATCCAGGAATTATGTTGGGAAGATATTTGAATATCTCGAATACTAACTAGCTTCTGAAATATCATAGCAGGTTTATGAACACTTGCCAAAGATCTATAACTGTGTACTTAAGATGTGTGAACAGCGTCCGGTCACAGAAACAAGTGGACAACTATACCTTCATATGCAAGACGTTCTAATGACATGAGGTTCGCTTGAAAATACAGTATAAGATGTTCTGCATAGACATGGTTAGAATGCACAGAATATTATAGCAGAAGCAAGTGGTGAATTTGCCAAAGCATGTGTGCAAGTCGTCGATGAGTTAGAATACACATCAATAAATGTTACAGAAGAAGCCAGTCGTGAATTTGCCAAAGCATTTGTGCAAGTCGTCGATGAGTTAGAGTGTATATTAATAAATGTTCCAGAAGAAGCAAGTGGTGAACTTGCCAAACCATTTATACAAGTCGTCGATGAGTTAGAATGCACATCAATAAATAGTACATCAATAAATATTAGATTGCACATCAATAAATATCAGATTGCACATCAATAAATATTAGATTGCACATCAATAAATAGTACATCAATACATATTAGAATGCACATCAATAAATAGTACATCAATAAATATTAGATTGCACATCAATAAATATCAGATTGCACATCAATAAATATTAGATTGCACATCAATAAATAGTACATCAATACATATTAGAATGCACATCAATAAATAGTACATCAATAAATATTAGATTGCACATCAATAAATATCAGATTGCACATCAATAAATATTAGATTGCACATCAATAAATAGTACATCAATACATATTAGAATGCACATCAATAAATAGTACATCAATAAATATTAGATTGCACATCAATAAATATTAGATTGCACATCAATAAATATCAGATTGCACATCAATAAATATTAGATTGCACATCAATAAATAGTACATCAATACATATTAGATTGCACATCAATAAATAGTACATCAATACATATTAGAATGCACATCAATAAATAGTACATCAATACATATTAGATTGCACATCAATAAATAGTACATCAATACATATTACAGAAGAAAAAGCATATGTGCAAGTCATCGAGGAGTTGGAATACACATCAATAAATATTACAGAAGCAAGTGGTCTATCAACAGTAATAATTCACCCTCCCCTCCTCAGTGAAATTAATCATATAAAGCGATACTGAATTGGCGTAATTATTGTTCATGTACATGATAACATGCCAAGTCTAAATAATGACTTAAGTAACTACTACATTTCAAAAACAATACTAGAACTAAAACATAAAGCAATGTCGATGTTCCAAAAATAGTATTGCATCCTAGCTGTACATCACTTATTAAGAGACTATCGATTCAAATGATTGATTGATTATTCCATGAGCCAGAATAGGTAAGATGTTTAACGCAGTAAATGCATAACCCCTCAGTGTTGGTGTGCCCCCTCCCCTTCCCGGGCAATTTCTGCCGAATGCAAGGTCTTTTTGGGTCTATGGTTCATATTGCCACTTTTCTCGCTAATCCATATATTCACGTATATGGTGTAATGGTGTAGATATTATATAATATTTTCTTAACCAATTACTAGAATCCTAGTTATAAATATATAAATTATATTTCCATTGAAAAAGTTGGCAGTTTCTTACGGAGGTTGGTGCACCCAAGTACTGGTTAACCGCTGGAGCCTGCCCAGGAAAGGTGTTGTTAGGTAAAGTGCCCGCCGGCGATATAGCCCACAATGGCGTAAAGCCCGAAATATAACATAATATATTTCCATATATATTATTGTCGTGTGTAATTGTTTAAAATTGCATCTGTAATTGTGAAGCGCAATAGAATATTTTTTAATTTTTGCGCTAAGTATATGCTATGTATTTGTATTTTCTTAGAACTTCGATTCGAGGTTGGTGATAGAACCAATAAAGCTAAGACCTTTAAACTTATATTTCAGTTACGTTACAGTCCAGCAATGCAAACCGACCGTTAAGAGGGTTCTTCCTTCAAGCCATTCAGGCGGGTATACATCTTCGAGACTTGCGACGACGAGCTTTCGGGAGATTTGAGAACACGACTGCTAACGAACGACCGTCCGTATGTCAATCAGTAGGTGCTACGAACACGACGGGGATCACGCATTCTAATAATAAGATTCGGATGAGTGTCGATGTTATCTGGGTGGCGCCAGTGGAATATGACCCCGGAGATATACACTTTCTGTAAGTATAGGCATACTATGCATTTTGTATATTTATTACGATTAACTTGTGTGGCACCCGTGGTCCAGTGGTAGAGCGTCGGATTTGGTCCCGGGTTCGATACTCGAACAGGCCACGTATGTAGTGTCATTGAGCAAGGCACCTCACACACATTGCTTAGTACTGGTTAATCGCTTAGGTCGGCTAAGCCTGCCCAGGAAAACATGTCTAGGTCCCCGAGATGGGTTTGACATAAACGGAACATACATAACTTTGCAATCTATTTCCGCAACGAGCCGGCCCGTCTCGGTTAAAATATAACCGAGCATATGCCCCTTTCTTAGATAGTGATTGGCCTAGACGTGTCCCATGACCCTACCGATGTATTTGATTGGTTGGAATGTGGCAATGTCTAAATTCCTTGCATAACTGCAGACAGTGACCGGTTCGTGTACGCAAAAATATATTCTTGTACATAAAACATTTTATGCGTGTCATAAAATTACATTTATTACAACTACCTTTGATATATACTGAGTCAAAAAAGAAACGATACCTGGTGTTTATGTGTCTATAATTTCAACATTTATTAAGAAAATTCTTTGAAAATTCATAAGATGATAGTCCAACATGTTTGAAAGAGGAGCACATAAAGCATAATGAGCCTCCGAAACTGTCTGCTGCGTGATGACGTAATTCGTCGGACAGGGGTCTAATGGAGTTTTCACACAGACGTCAATACCGAGTATGGGCACCATTTGCGTCTCTCACTGCAATGCACCGCCGTCGCATCGAACGGAAGAGTGTCTGTATCTCTTGCTGGTCACTATTTGTCCACTCCTGACGCAAAACATCCCTCAGTTGGTTTAACGTTACCGGCTGACGTCGTCTGACGCGGCAGTCTAACGTATCCCACAAATGGTCTATGGGTGACAAGTCTGGTGACAAAGCAGGCCACGGCAGGGTTTCAATATTGTTCTGCTCCAATAATGTGGTGGAAATCCGAGCAGTATGACACCTGGCGTTGTCCTGTTGGAACAGTGTGACGTTTCTGTTGGCGTTAAAGAACGGCACAACAACTGGCGCAAGGATCTCATCACAGTACCGCTGGGCGTTTAGGTTCCCGTCCACCACTAACAGTTCAGTGCGACTGCCGAAGGTGATACCGCCCCACGCCATAACGCTTCCGCCCCCGAACAGATCGACCTGACGTACACATGCGTCGGCGTAACGTTCACCGCGTCTGCGATA
>CM026401.1:10609954-10641650 GCA_014843695.1 Archivesica marissinica | reverse complement strand
GATATACCCGCTCTCTGCCATCCGCTCGACGCAAACAGAACCGCGATTCATCGCTAAACATCACCGAAGTCCACTGTAACCGAGTCCAGCGAGCACGTTCCGTCGTCCATTCCCGCCGTACGTCACGGTGACGTCGTGTAGGCTGGTCCAAAGTATGGCCGATAAGGCACGAATGCCACGTGCACCGAGCCGGTTCGACTGTTTGTGCACTGTGCGATTTGTTGGTCTCCAGGAGTAGTAAAGGCAGCTGGGGCGTAGCAGGTAGGAACCGGCACGTAAATGGTGACGTCCGAATGTGACGAGTCCTGTTCACGCGTCGTAACACGTGGTCGACCGATCTGGACGGTCGTCACCGACCATGGTTCGATAACGTCGAAGTAGACGTGTTATCGGGATCCGCGTAACCCCCCCCCCCCGAGTCGATTTGCGACGTCACGCTGACGTAAACCGCCGTCAATCATGCCAATGGCACGCATTCTCTGATTGCGGTTTAGCCTAGGCATTTTGTTAGAGGTAACAATGGGTATGTAAGGTGTTTTTCCTCGATGATAATGCAATACCAGTACAATAAACCGGTTTTCCGATTTGTACATGTGTAGGACGTTGTCTTTGTTGAGGAGCACGTGCAAATCGGAAATTCGGCGTTCCAGGATTATCGGGTGTTTATTTACCTGTGTTTATGGTTGGCTGACGTTGCAATAAGATACCCGGTACTGATACGTAATAATATATTAAACCTTTCTATGGTTTTATCCGTTTAACGTCATTTTTAGTTTGGTATCGTTTCTTTTTTGACTCAGTATATATTTGTTTTCATGGTCCATTAACATAATTGCGCATCTAGCATTTTTAAATACTTAAATTTTGTAATATGCAATATGTACATGTACCTTAACTCGGAAGGATAAACCTCTCGCTCCATATAGCTAAAACAATGCCGTGGAAGTCGTGATAGCGGAGTGGTAGCGCGTTCGCTTCAGGTGCGAAAGGTCTTGAGTTCGAGCCCCACTGGAGCCGTTATTGTTACAATTGTGCCCTTAGGCAATGCATTTAAATTCCACGTTGCCTCTTCTCTCTCCCTCGGTGACGATGGATTCCATCTGGAATGAGGTCTCGAGAATGATTAATACAAGTAGTACTAACTTGTTTCGCAATCGAGCTAAACTAAATTTGTATAAACTAAGCTAAAACACTGCCTAAAATTTCACGAAAATCTTATAGCCAGACGAAAGACGGATACGTAGTCAAGTGATTAACGCTCGCCTGACCCTAATAAAATTGTCCGATTAGCGCAGTGGTTAGCACGCTCGCTTCTCACCAATGCAACCCGGGTTCGATCCTCGGATCGGGAAGTATGTGAGATGGTACGGTGGTCGCCAGATCGGACAGGTGGGTTTTCTCCGGGTACACCGGTTTCCTCCCACACGAATGACCACATAATTATACGATTTCATCCGCGGCAACGAGAGTGATTAATATAAGTTGTTAAAACTTGCTTCGCAATCGTTGTAAATAAAGTTTAAATGAATAAAATTAACAGTCTTTCAGATGGGACTTTAAACCGAGGTCTCGTGTCGGTGCTCTACATCGTGCACGCAATAGAACCAGAGGAGACTCTGGAATGAGTCTCTCTCTGTATCATTGCACTATCCTCCAAGTCCGCCTCCGTGGTCGAGTGGTTAAGGTCGCTGACTTGTATGCCACTGTAACCTATCATCACTGATGGTCACGGGTTCGAGCCCCGCTCAGGCGTGTCTCATTTATATGAAAAAGTTGGCAGTTTCTTACGGAGGTTGGTACACCCAAGTACTGGTTAACCGCTGGAGCCTGCCCAGGAAAGGTGTTGTTAAGTAAACTGCCCACCGGCGATATAGCCCGAAATGGTGCTGATGCAGGCGTAAAACCTGAAATATAACATAACTATTCTCCAAATAAATCTAAAATGACTAATCTCTTCAGGAGTCGTCGTTCATATGGGCAACCGGTAGCGACGATAAATAAACGCAAAGCACAAACACGGAGTGGTCCTGTGTGTACATGTATGCATGTGTACTTGTGGGGCAATTAGGAACATTTGTTTTAGTCACCATGTTAGATCTGTGAATTGGAAGAATTGGAAAAATTAGTACATGGGATGCGAGCTGTGACGCACGCATGATAGGAGTGGCCCCGGAACCCACCCGGCAGTCGAACACTGCATCTTATAATTAGGGTGTATCTATCCACCAAACTCCTGCTGGGAACGTTTGCTCGTAAACAGAATGTTAAAATACGATTCAAACGGGGGCAGACTTTCTATAGGAAGACATGATAAACATAGTTGTCCGTCAGGCTGTGTGGGGGCAATACCACTGCACCAACACGGAGGTATGTGCAACCTAACAAATAGACGTCTCTTTCTCATACCCCCACCCATCCCCCTGCTACACGTGAAAACAAATGACCAACAAAATCCGCGTATGCATAAATCAAATGTATTATTAAAATCCACGTTTTCTTAAAGCCCATGTGAGCGGTTACTTATAGTGTGCTGCACACCGATATATTGTATGGAGCGGATATTACGGTAAAAAGTAAAATTTGCAAAATATGGCCACGCACCTGCTTTTGTGAAATTACCATTTGTAAATTACCTCCCTTTATGTGTAAATTTTAACAATCACCAATAACTCTGTAAATGGTGGTTTACTAAAGTTAACGCTCGTGTTAAGGTACACGGTACCGGAAATACATTTGAGGATTATTTCTTGCCGCCATTATCTGACCTAGGTGTATGAACATTTTGGTTTGCGTAAGTCGCACCATAAACCGAGTGTTGTACAATATCGTTTCAGTGCTACGGGTGTGCTAGACTACAATACCTACTGGACAGATATCCGATCACCTAGGCTCGTGTCCAAGGGATACCCAGCGCCGTCAGGTATGTACCGGAACGTAACAAATTCATTATACCTGTATATTGCAAACAATTTGACTTCTGGTGCACATACGTACATTGACCCGAGTATCGAACCCGTAAACCCCTCCGATTCAAAATCCGACGCTACACCACGGACGCCATACCGTAGTTGTCTCCCGTTGTCAATGCTATATTTAGAATCCAATGAAAGTATCACGTGCGTGTGTGTTTATTGTCGCCTGATGCACGTGTTATAATCCAATTTCGGAATGAATCACGGGTTAATAGTTTACATCTGGGTATGAACTACATTGGGTGTGTTTATCGGTTACAGTGGTCTTAAGCCCAATGTAGTTCATACCCGGTCTTAAGCCCAATGTAGTTCATGACCCGATGGAAACTATTAACCAGCGTTTCATTAATTATTCCATTAATGTCAAACCTCTTGCTGGGACATAACCATGTTTCCCTTGGCATTGATTTGATAATATTTTATTGCTCTATATACATGTATATAACAATCGCAATTGTTGTACAAATAGAAATTTAGCAAATTGGTTGGGCCACAATTATTGTCATGTGTAGCCGACCTAAGCGGTTAGCCAGTACTAAGAAATGTGTGCGAGGTGCCTTGCTCAATGACACTACATTCGAGGCCTGACAGAGTATCGAACCCGGGACTGTTCCATTCCAAATTCGACGCTGTTATCACTGGACCATGGACATCATACACTAGATTACACTTAGAACTTAAATGTAATTAGGCAAGATTTGCCACTTACCGTGTCCCGGACCTGATCATCATTGGAACAGTGTACACGTGAAGGCATGCCTTAATAAGTTAATATCAAAGAAACGCTGTGATACTGTGAAGGAGCTTATCGCGGATCGAGGGTTAATACGCTGGATTTATAACCAAGGGGTTGCAGGTTCCACCCCCGCTATGACGTACTAAAATAACTCGTATCATAGTATCGGGGTGAGAAATTAAACAGAGGTCTGGGTCCGCCTCTGTGGTCGAGTGGTTAAGATCGCCGACTTGTATACCACTGTAACCTATCATCACTGATGGTCACGGGTTCAAGCCCCGCTCAGGCAGTGTCTCATTTATATGAAAAAGTTGGCAGTTTCTTACGGAGGTTGGTGCACCCAAGTACTGGTTAACCTTTGGAGCCTGCCCAGGAAAGGCGTTGTTAGGTAAACTGCCCGCCAGCGATATAGCCCAAAATGGTGCTGATGCAGGCGTAAAACCCGAAATATAAATAAACCAAGGTCTGGTGTCGGTGCTTTACATTGTGAACGTAAAAGAACCAGAGGAGACTCTGGAATTGGTCACTGTTTACATCACTGCACTATCCTCCAAACTCTAAAATGACTAATCTCTACAGTAGGCTCATATGGGCAACCGGTAGCGACGATAATTACACATAAAGCACACACCGTAATCAATTACAATAGCGATCGGAACAAACAATAAAATACTTGAGACAAAGATAATATATTACTTTGTTCAAGGCTTGAACTCGCATCTGAGGAGGACCGTTCAGATAACATGCAGTTATTTAACGAATTACCATCTGATCAACCTCTTTCGGAATCGAGCTAAAAAAAATATTCTAAACTACAACCTATTTCGTGGAATTCGTGATAGTGCAATGGTAACATTCGCTTCATGTGCGGGCCTAAGCTCGCTCAGAATTTAAATTCCACATTGCCGCTTCTCTTTCCCTCGTGGAGATGAATTCCATCAATAGTCGGGTCTCTAGAGTGATTAATACAAATTGTAAAAACTTCGTTCGCAATTGAGCTAAAATAAATTTGTATAAATTAACCCATTTTGGCTCATTAAATAATCGTTTAGTAGTTTCACCAATAGCTGCAATGTACAGAGAATAAATATTCTGCGACTGGAATAGATCAATCAATATGATTAGTAACCGACTAAATAAAATCACATTTTGCTAACAACATGGAACCAGATCGACCTAGACGCGTCTGATCGGGAGCTATGTTTGCTATTCAGCCAAGTGTTTTAGCTCCACTATCCGAATAGCAAACGGCATAGAGCCTGATCAGACGGCACGTTCGGTGCTGTCTGATCTGGCTCTATGCTTGCTGTTTGCAAAGAGTTAATAGTCTTGTTAGTTTATACAAATTTATTTTAGCTCGATTGCGAAACAAGTTATTTCAACTTATATAAATCACTCTCGAGACCTCATTCCTGATGGAATCCATCACCACGAGGGAGAGAGAAGAGGCAACGTGGAATTTAAATGCCTTGCCTAAGGGCACAATCGTAACGGCTCCAGTGGGGCTCGAACTCCGGACTAGTCTTGTTAATAGCATTAGTATTGTTTCTTGTTTACCAATGTGTACAATTACAAGAATTCATTTGGGTTTCTTTTCATTTTGGGGTCAGCCAACGAGATGATAACGCCGATACGCGCAGTCTCACTTTTAACAATATGACGCATGTATTTTCCAGAAAATAACGCGAGTGGCCGATTCACACCGACGGCAGCATGGTTCCGGTGGTTACAGTACCTGCGACGACAACAACTATTCAACCAAAACCTTGGTGTACCAACTACGAAAGGAGAGGGACGTGATAGGAAGAAGGCGGGACATGCACATCATGACCACGCCCTTGATCATGCGCAGACTACTACCAGTATCTCCGAAAATACAACTAAAAAATATGACGTTAGAGGGCGTCAAGTGAGGGATTGGTCAAAAAAAGTAGGAAAATAGGAATTCCGACGGTGAAAAAATAGGAATAAAATAGGAAAATATTGTCTAAAATAGGAATAAAATAGGAATAAAATGTTATTTTAAGATGTCTTTCCATCACATTTTATGGCCATCCTGACCATTTAATAGTTATTATTGATAATTTCTGTTGTACTGCTGATGAAAGACTATAACTTTTAATTCTTATTTCAAGTAATATTAATTGCTTCAAGATTCAAAAACACGATTTCGACACATTACTTGTACTCTAATAATTAAAGTGATGTACATATCGATGGTCTAGTCTCAAAAGGTTGTAAGTGCTATGCTTTAGCATAGCAGTTACAACCTTTTGAGACTAGACCATCAATATATGTTGGCCTCCATACCATCCCCTTCAGCCAACCCAATCCACCATTGTCTTCATTAATATGTTTAGATTTTTTTTTTTTTATTAATGAACATGCTGGATGTGGTGTTGTATTAACACATAAACAGTCAGCTATATAATATATGCATCAATATGCAGCAATTAAAAACACAAATTGAACATTGTGTTAGCTGTTACACAACTGACAGCTGGTTAGCTGCAAAGCCATAAAATGCTAGGAATATTTGCATGTATAGCCACATAAAATGGGACCGCATATCACATTAGGGAGATTGTGATTCCAAATTTGTAACGGGAACGCGTATGTGTAGCTAAGAAATTGTGTCCCTTTTGAACGTCACATCAGTTTTAAAAGGGAAACAAATATGTATCAATTTAATAACTACAGTACACGTATGCATTTTCCGTTACAAGTTTGAAATCGCAACCTCCATATTGATTGCTTATTGGTGTTTCAGGCACAGAACTTGCAACTTAAATGTAATAGAGTCTTGTCGGGAATGCACCTATATTTGCCAATTCAGCACTGAATATGTGTATTGCTTTGCTTTGATTTACAACACCAATAGCAATGTATGGGTCATATTTTAATCACCTCTAACAATATTAAACTAAGCCATTTAGCATGCAATTCTATTCTAGGAATCAGAAGCAGTAGTGACCGATCTCCACAAAGGACTTAGATTATATGGAAAGCTAGTGTGTGATAAAAAGCGTAGCATTAAAGCTGTTTATAAACCAAGCACCTAGCAAGGACATAATAATCATCAGTGATGAATTTGTTGGAACATTTATTTATATTACCCGGTACTAAAATTTGTTAAATACACCATATTTTCTGATAAATAGCAACATCAAATGGTCAAGACATCCAAATAATCTGCCTGTTATGAGAATGAGAAATAGGATAGGATACTGTACACTATTCTATTTCTGATGTCACATGTGGCAAGGTACAATTTAAATGTCGAAATATTCATCCTGATGTAAGAAGGCACACCACCACATCCAGCCTCAATAAATGTTGAACTAATTTAATCTTGTAGCAATTTCACATTACGTACCAGTATTAACAGCATTTAAAATATTAAAGTTAGTATGCATGTATTTGCTATGAAGATATAATCATATGATGATGGTGATATGGGATTTTACGTCCGTTCAATAGCCAAGGGCATATACAGTCAGGATTTGGTGCAATGTGTAGATCTCTGCCCAGTATACCAAATGAGTCCTCAACACACCAGAATCACTTAACCATCCCTAAAATAGGACTACTGTAGATATTGTTACAACTCTTAAAAGATGCATATCGAGTCAAGCCTCACATACAAGAGTTGAGCTGACATGATTTGTTGTTATTCAAGAAATGTCCTGCTGATATAACCATTTTGAACGTCATGAACTGAAAAGAACGTCACTCCCATCATGTTTGTACAATTTGAAGGTGTCCTTTTTACTGTTATTTGGCTTTCTTCTTTGGTACACCACTCTCATCAGAATCTGCAGCCTTCTTTTTAGTAGTTTTGGAAGGAATAGCCTTCTCTAACAGTTTCATTTTATTGTTATCCAACAACTTCTGTTTCTCTTTTATTGTCTCTAAGGTTTTCATTGCGTTTTCACGTTTGGATTTGGCAACGTCAATCATAGTTGAGGCAACTTTGACACTTTGCTGATTCATAATAGGTTCACTGATGGCATTATGTAATTTCTGTGTAGCTTAACAGTTCATCTGCTTCCTTTAGAGCAGAGGTAGCTTTCTTCTCTTTTGCAATCAAGTCTTCTTCTTGCTTTACCAGAGCTTGTTTTTTCTCCACCATCTGTTCTTTCTCTTTCCTCAGCCTCTCTTCAACGTCTGACTTTTGCCTTGCTTGTTCGCGTTTTCTTGCTTGCTCCTTCTTCTCATCTTCAAACATGGCTTTATAAGCTACATGTGCACTTTTAACATACATTTTCATCTCCTTGGTGACAGGGATTTTCTCAGGTTGGTTGTTAACCGGATCGTAGAAGTGAACAGCATCTTTAACAGCACGCAGACCACATATAGTGTTATCACCCAGAGTAGACCTTTCATTTGTGACTAACCTGGCATTGATGGAAAGACTTCGTTCAGATTCTGCATTCATTTGAGCCAACACAAGTCCAGATTTGATAATGCATGGTAGTACAGAGTAACGGTCGGTGTTGCTAACTGATTTCAACATGAAGATCTCATTCCAGTAATGGTCAATTCTTTGCTCTTTGTTTATTGTGGCAATGTCATCATCGTTTTGCAATGCTTTCCACTCATCAAGAACACAAGACACGTCAACATCTGGCTGAAGTCTTCGCGCAATGCTCTGAATGGCAGATTGTGTGCTCTTACGCTCCAACTTGTTGGGGTTTAGGCATCCGAGATCTTGCAGAAGGTGGTTTTGAAGAGGTAGCTTGTGCTGCAGATGACCAATTGCTGCACAGAAGAAGGAACGAACACCAAGCATGATAGATCTTTGCTTTTCTTTGTTTAGTCTCTGTAACACATCTCTACTATGGTCACCCATCACTATGTCTTCATCCGCCAGTCGCAGCTGAATGTCTTCACATGGAAGTTTTGACAGTTCAGTGCCATATTTCCCTTTCATTGCATCTGATTTCAGAAACCTACGCATCAACTTGGTAAGGGTTTGGCACATCAAATCATACACTAAATGAACTGTTGGTGTACTTCTCTGGAAGAGAGTTAGGAAATCTTCAAATATGGGAATGATGTTGTTCAGAAATTCCAGGTTGAATTTTGTGGCATCCTTCTCCCCAGTTGCCAGTAGAGCTGCTACACGTCGGTAGTTGACACTCTTAGGAGTTGTTCGTGGATCTTTGCCCAGATATTTTACAAACTGCAACAGAGCATCCCACTGCTCCAGGATTCTGCTAATGGCTGGACCGAGACTCAGCCACCGGACTTCAGTGTGTTGCTGAAATTGATGTGTCGCAATATCCAGTTCAAACTGAAGCTTCTCATAATCTTCTCGCCTTGCCGCGGAATGTTTGAATAGAGCATGCACATCCCTGCACAGTTGATCAATATCAGCTGAGAGTTTCTCCAAACCTTTCCCGAATGCATTGTGAACAGTATGCAAGATACAACTGCCTAGATCGACAAATCCAGGAAAGTCGGAACATTCTTCTTTGATGGACTTTTGTAATGCACTGAAGATAGTCTTGTTGACATTTGGCCCATCTCGTACCAGTGTGGAGAGCTTGTCAATCGGCATGTTGTCGTCCAATAGCTGTGCCATCATCTTTGAAGCTACAGTTTTGCCTTCAGCATGACCAAACATCAATGAGGTGTAGTAGGCCACCCATACTTCATTGTGTGTTGGCGACCAATATCTGACAGTTAAGTCCATCTGTTTCTTTACTTGGGTTGTTGTAGTTTCATCAAAGTGAATGCTAAATGGAAGCTGTGACGATTTGATATCGGCACACAGTACACCTTTGAAGTAGGGCTTGAGTCCGTTTGAAATCATGTAAGATGCACTTGTTCTACTCAGTGAAAATTCTTTTGCAATTTTGCTATCAGGAAACATTGCTCTGAACGTATCTCCAATGTGATCAACTGACCGGAGACTATAGTTTGACAAGGATACCTTCGCTAACCAGTAAATTTGTGCTGTGAGAAAGGCATCATTGTAGTTGATGCTTGTTAAAGTTTTGTCACTAGATGTGCTACTACTGGAGTTGTTCTCATTTGACGTACTTACAACAGTTACAAATAGTTTAGTTTGTGAATTATCACGCATTAACTTGCTTGCATGCTTGTGCTTTTCCTTTTTAGCATGCTGCAGCAGTTGAGATTTGCCAGCATTGTCACTTTTAATATCGTTGTTACATAGGCGGCAATATCCATGGAATACATCTTTTCCTTCTCTGCACCATTCACTTAGTCTCTGTCCATTTGAGTCAATGGTCAACAGCCATGACGGATTAAAGTGAGTCTTGCCACTAGGCATGTTTCTTGTTCAAAATATATTCAATGTTAGTTAAAGTTTGTCTTCCAGTAATACTATAATGTTAGTTGCCCTCCACCACTGAATCTATAAGTAGATTAAAAGTGTGCATGCATGGACAATATTCAGAAAGTTTAAATTACATCTCAATTCCAAATCAGAGTGTGTTTTTTCATTTAAACTAGAATGGCCACTGCCAACATGTCACGCCCACCTAGGTATTAGCCGGACAATTGGACATGCAGGTGGATCGGTCTCATGGCGAATAATATAAGGGCGGCAAACATGCATATACTTTTTTATGTCAATTGGTGAAGTTATCCAGGTTGCAGATATATAATATGCCTAACAACTTTAATGTATGCACACACGCATGGACAAACTGATGCCAAAGTGTCAACTCTGATGACAACATTGTTCTCTGATTTGGAGAAGAAATGTAACTAAAAACTATATACCCTCGTCATACTTTTTATGACGTGGGTATAAAAAGCAGCTCTGGAGGCAAGGAATGCTAATGCCTTTCAATCTTCTGTACACAGGTCCGCAAAATAGTTATAATACTAGTAGTACCTTCCCGTTTACAAAGTGCATGTACAAAATACTAATGTACAATTAATGGACTAATGCAAATTTATGCACAATTTAAAAGACAACATGCTGGAAAATGGCATAAAAGATTGCCATAGCTATCCAACAAATGCAAATTTTAAAAGGCATAATAATTGAATTTGAAAGACGACCTGCATGAAAATGGCACAGAAGATTGCCATAGCCATCTACATGAAACACAGTTGCATACCAGTGTATATGCAATAGCAGTTTCATAGTTACGTTACAATCTACACTATTTATCTATATTGTCAACTTCACTGTCATGTGCATAGTTAAATTGGGCAAAAATGTGCACAGCTTTTCAAAATGGCCAGAAAATAGGAAAAATAGGAACAATTTGCCAGAAAATAGGATAAAATAGGAATTGCTCAAAAAATAGGAAAAAATAGGAAAAATAGGAATACTTGACGCCCTGCGTTAGTTCGGCAGTGAATGGCAGACAAAATGCTACAGACAATCGCCAGTCACACGGACATTAGTTTATACAAATTTATTGTAGCTTGATTGCGAAACAAGTTCTTACAACTGACATTGTTCACTCTCAAGACCTCATTCATGTATAATAAAACAACATATTGGGAATCTGGGTACTGGCTGCTTAATACAACTGGCTGCTTTAATAGAGGTGACCACTAACACTGGTTTGACTGTATTTCACCACCATCTTCAGAAAACAACCAATTACATAAATATACTTATTGGAGCAGGCGATTGCAAATCACCTCCAGTGTAAGATGCTTTTCATCACATTACCATAGTAACGCCTACCATAAATTTGAAGAAAACGTACGTTTCTGTTTGCCAGTATATTTTGAGTCATACCACATCCATTAAGTTGCATCCGTACGCCGCAGTAAATAGTCCATGATAATCGACCAACTTCATTCAAATAATCGACGCAATATCTTCAATCTTGCTAGTGCATATTTACCATTTTATTAATCCAAAGCAGTTGATTGATTTTTTACGTGTATATTTCAAGCTGCCAATATCGTGCCACGACCAATCGGAATCGCATAACTTTGCTTGTGTAAAGTCAGGATTCATTCTAGGTCAGAATTCAGAATTGTTGGGAGAAGTGAGAAAGCGCGTGATCGCTTCCTTAAATGGTGTTCTTTAATATACTTCTCCAAAATGGGGTTAAAATGCACAGTACAACCATTAAATACAACATTTGAATACGAGTACTTTATCTGCCAGTGTATCTTACTAAACAAAGTTTTGTTTGAAAATCGTAAAACCAAAAAATAATTTTTTTTTTTAGGGAGAAGTGGGGCCCCCAGAGGGCGAAGTGAGGGTCCCTAGGGCGACAATTTCGCCCACATCGCCCTCTAGAATGATCTCTGAGTAAAGTGTAATACAGTGATAATATTGAGAAAAAAATAAGAATAAAAATAATGATATTCAAATTTATTACTCTTTGATCATGTTATTCGTTGTAAATTATGGCGAGAAAAATGTCTAGGAACTATAAGAAAATGAATTCCTTTAACAGTACCACAACTATACTTACATTGACTAGAACAGCATATACATGTAGAGTGGTGGAACCTATGCTCGGCATATTTTTTCCATTTACATCCGTATTTAAAATATTTAAATAGTTTTAACATATTTTCGCTGACAGAGATGAAGCATGGTTCACTAGCATTCCGTTGTGCATACTGGTAACCTAATGCCAGTCACATGACTGGTTCAGTAGCCGAATATAAACAGACCAGACAACTTGTTGGGAATTTTTTCCCCACAGAAATGATGCGGTTTATGAGCATTTCAGGTGGCTATCCGAATTGGAAAAAAATGTCCAAATAACCAGAAAAAAAGTTTCTTATGAGTTGTAATATTGTTAGTTATTGATGTTACCAAGTCAAAATAATATATAAAACATTTAAACGTGCATAAATAAAAAGAATTCATGTACGCCGTGCATAGGTGCCCTAAAGTATCTAGTTCTCCATGGAAACGGGTGCCGTTGCGATAGCTTTATTGAGGCGCATGGTCACGTAATGAAGCTAAAATGTTCAACATATTTTGAAAGTTGTATTCATGACTTAATTTAACTTTTTTTTATAGGCCATGTGTAGGATTTACGCCGAGCATAGGTTCCACCACTCTAATACAAAGGAAAAATAAAGCACCCTTTTCATAAACCTATTTCAGTACATTTTTTCTTAATTAGCGGAATTGCAGTTTTAATTTCCCAATCAACAACTCGGCATGTCTTAAAGCGACACTACATCGAGGAAATCGATTAAATTTCTAGACTGTATTTTCCTATTATATGGTATAATTGTTTTCTACAGACTGTATTTTCCTATTATATGGTATAATTGTTTTCTACAGACTGTATTTTCCTATTATATTGTATAATTGTTTTCTACAGACTGTATTTTCCTATTATATTGTATAATTGTTTCCTACAGAATGTATTTTCCTATTATATGGTATTAATTGTTTTCCGAATATTTGCCTCAAAAACAAATAATAAAAAAATAATAAACCAGCATTGTATACGACGTTTGTCGAGTTTGTTGACATATAACGAACTAATGTAAATATGGTAAACGTCTATGCAGTGTGTATCCTGAATAATGAGATTTATGGTACAGATTTACCGTTATATCTCGCCCTTTGCGCTTGTGCATATACGATTTAAAATATCTCTACAATGACAGTAGCACGTGTGTGGTATAGACTCCAATTAATAATCGTACAATATAAATATTTTTATTTTGTCATATAATGCATTTTATTCCAGAGGATTATAGAGCAATTCACTGCATAAAGATCTGTAATAAAATATATCAAAAAAAAAAAAAACAATAAGATGATATGAATAATGTTATATCGAATAAGATGATATGAATAATGTTATATCGAATAAGATGATATGAATAATGTTATATCGAATAAGATGATATGAATAATGTTATATCGAATAAGATGATATGAATAATGTTATATCGAATAAAATGATATGAATAATGTTATATCGAATAAGATGATATGAATAATGTTATTACAGGTTATTAATTTGCTCCAAATCCAAATACTGTGAAACACCATGTGACCAATTGGGATGTTTGTCGAGTGTAGATATTTTTAAACTATAATGTATTAACCCATTTCATTCTGGATACCGTTCAACAGTACTTGCAAAGAACATAGAGCCAGATCAGCTGCCACAGAACATTCCGTCTGATCAGGCTCTATGCTGTTTGCTATTAAGATGATCTAGCTAAGACACTTGGCTATGTAGCAAACAACATAGATCCTGATCAGTATGCAGCGTTACGCTGCGGCTGATCTGGATCTATGTTGTTTGCAAAAGCCTTTAAATGTATCCAGAATGAAATGGGTTATGCATTTATTTTGTCTTGTTTTCAAAATTTCGAATTTCAAAAACGGATAATAATTATAAGAATTTTACCAGAATTGTTTTGTTGCTAATGTGCACACAAATTTCTCAGCAAGGATGGGGCTTCCAACAGAGCCAGTTAAAAATGTATTATTATAATTTATATTTAAGTATGTAAAAATCCTTATTAGGCAAAACCTTATTGCAAAGCATAAAAGAAAATGAAAAACAAAATGTAGAATAGGAAAGCAATCGATTTTCATCTTGTGCTCGCAGAAATACTATATTCCCACTTCTGGACATACACCATTCCCGGCTTGATGAAATCCATTCCAATCAACACTAATACATGGAAATCTCTCGTCTATATATTCACAGCACATGGGAACAGTATAATACAAGTAACTGTCACAAAATACTGTACACACAGTAACCGACGAAATCCTTACAAATATGTATCCATCCCACTGTCGTCTACAAAATACAACTGAAATCTGCAATGTTTCTCTGTTTAACAAATAATATTTGTTTATTGGCGAATAAACCACGGTTTGGAATTCTGATGTGTAGGAATTAACCACGCAGACCATAGGCCTAAGTGATTAATTCCGGCGCTCTGAACGACAAACCACGTTTTATCCGACTCTAAATAACGAAAAATACAAATTATTTTGATTCTAACATTTAACAAGTGCAAAAGTAGTTGGTGTTATAATGGCAGTAAATTCCTTATTTGTGTATACAGACGAGATGAGATGCCTAGCCAAGGTTAGAATTTTTTGTAAATGCTTCCCTAAAAGTGGTCAAACTTTTTCACAGATTTTGAATATTAGTTTTATGTTCACACACATTCATGTCGATAGATTGAGCAGGATGACTCGCCTTTATCAAGTATTTTATGAATAATTGTGAACTATTTTACTTTTACCTGTAGGAATGTTACTTCATTATAATTCAGTTTTGCCGTGTATATTTTGGTCCAACTCGCATATTGAATTTAAATTTACGAGACAGTAATATAGTACTCTCCATTTCGCACAACATCTCCAGTTCGCACAACATCTCACAACATCTCCAGTTCGCACAACATCTCCAGTTCGCACAACATCTTTAGTTCGCACAACACCTCCAGTTCGCACAACATCTCCAGTTCGCACAACACCTCCAGTTCGCACAACATCTCCAGTTCGCACAACACCTCCAGTTCGCATAACATCTCCAGTTCGCACAACATCTCCAGTTCGCACAACATCTCCATTTCGCATAACATCTCCAGTTCGCACAACACCTCCAGTTCGCACAACATCTCCAGTTCGCATAACATCTCCAGTTCGCACAACACCTCCAGTTCGCATAACATCTCCAGTTCGCATAAAACCTCCAGTTCGCACAACACCTCCAGTTCGCATAACATCTCCAGTTCGCACAACACCTCCAGTTCGCATAACATCTCCAGTTCGCATAACATCTCCAGTCGCATAACATCTCCAGTTCGCATAACATCTCCAGTTCGCATAACATCTCCAGTTCGCACAACACCTCCAGTTCGCATAACATCTCCAGTTCGCACAACACCTCCAGTTCGCATAACATCTCCAGTTCGCATAACATCTCCAGTTCGCATAACATCTCCAGTTCGCACAACATCTCCAGTTCGCACAACATCTCCAGTTCGCATAACATCTCCAGTTCGCACAACATCTCCAGTTCGCACAACACTCTTATTATTATGATAATTATTATGTACACAAAAATTGCACAAAAAAATATTAAATACTAAACTCTGTCCCACCCACCTGTGGTGGAATCTCATATGTTTGTTCATATGCACCAAAAATATTAATACTAAACTCTGTCCCACCCACCTGTGGTGGAATCTCATTTGTTTGTTCATATGCACCAACAATATTAATACTAAACTCTGTCCCACCCACCTGTAGTGGAATCTCATTTGTTTGTTCATATGCACCAACAATATTAATACTAAACTCTGTCCCACCCACCTGTAGTGGAATCTCATTTGTTTGTTCATATGCACCAACAATATTAATATTAAACTCTGTCCCACCCACCTGTGGTGGAACTGCATTTGTTTGTTCATAATTATTATTAATAATTATATTGTCGCCATATATTCTTCTGGTTACAATCTTTATTCTTTTTTTACTATGAACAAAAACATTGAGGTTTCACAGGCGGTAGATTGGCCAGACTTTAAGGTTCCACAGGGGGTAGATTGGACAGATTTTGAGGTTCCACAGGCGGTAGATTGGACAGACTTTGAGGTTCCACAGGCGGTAGATTGGACAGACTTTGAGGTTCCACAGGCGGTAGATTGGACAGACTTTGAGGTTCCACAGGCGGTAGATTGGATAGACTTTGAAATAGCACCAGAATAATAGCATCAATTTAGGTACAGGATATAAGCCTCGTCAATTTAGGTACAGGATATAAGCCTCGTCAATTTAGGTACAGGATATAAGCCTCGTCGATTTAGGTACAGGATATAAGCCTCGTCAAATTAGGTACAGGATATAAGCCTAGTTTAGATAAATCTATTTGAGTTCTATTGTAAAACAGAGAAGTTTATACAAATCTATTTGTGCTCTATTGCAAAACAGAGGAGTTTATACAAATCTATTTGTGCTCTATTGCAAAACAGAGGAGTTTATACAAATCTATTTGAGCTCTATTGCAAAACAGGAGTTTATACAAATCTATTTGAGCTCTATTGCAAAATGAGTTTATACAAATCTATTTGAGCTCTATTGCAAAACGAGTTTATACAAATCTATTTGAGCTCTATTGCAAAACGAGTTTATACAAATCTATTTGAGCTCTATTGCAAAACGAGTTTATACAAATCTATTTGAGCTATATTGCAAAATGAGTTTATACAAATCTATTTGAGCTCTATTGCAAAACGAGTTTATACAAATCTATTTGAGCTCTATTGCAAAACAAGTTTATACAAATCTATTTGAGCTATATTGCAAAACGAGTTTATACAAATCTATTTGAGCTCTATTGCAAAACGAGTTTATACAAATCTATTTGAGCTCTATTGCAAAACGAGTTTATACAAATCTATTTGAGCTCTATTGCAAAACGAGTTCTTACAACATTAGTTTAATAGCCCTCGAGACCTCATTCCTGATGTAATCCAATGCCATGAGTGAGTGAGAAGAGGCAAAGCGTCTTGCCTTAAGGACCACACGCAACATGGTTCTGGCGGGAACAAACTCGCAACCTCTCAATTAGGACTTGGACACCGTATCCATTACAGCAAGGAGGCTACTGTCAAAAAATCAAAAGTTTTTATTGGCAGAAACATATACACGACCATCGCCAAGAAACGTATGTGTCGGTTATAAACAATTATACAGAAAGCATGCGAGTATGGTACGAGTATGAATGACGATGAAGCACGACGTAGCCGACGTAAAAAAATGTCGTGTTAAAGCTGTGGACCCTAATCTTTGTTATTGTAAAATTAATAATCGTGCATGGAAAGAAAAAAAAAAAATAAACCTACCGTAATTCCACCATTGCATCACGCCAATAATCCACTACTGGTAGCACATGCTTACTGGCAACTACTTAACTGTTGCTGGTAAAATGTAAATACAGTGAAACCTGTCCTTGGCAGCCAGTCAATGGAACCACAAAGTTACCATTGCATCACCCAGACAAACAGTCCGTCAATGGAACCACAAAGTTACCATTGCATCACCCAGACAAACAGCCAGCCAATGGAACCACAAAGTTACCATTGCATCACACAGACAAACAGCCAGTCAATGGAACCACAACGTTACCATTGCATCACCCAGACAAACAGCCAGTCAATGGAACCACAAGTTACCATTGCATCACCCACAGACAAACAGTCAGTCAATGGAACCACAAAGTTACCATTGCATCACCCAGACAAACAGTCAGTCAATGGAACCACAAAGTTGCCATTGCATCACCCACAGACAAACAGTCAGTCAATGGAACCACAAAGTTACCATTGCATCACCCACAGACAAACAGTCAGTCAATGGAACCACAAAGTTACCATTGCATCACCCACAGACAAACAGTCAGTCAATGGAACCACAAAGTTACCATTACATCACCCAGACAAACAGCCAGTCAATGGAACCACAAAGTTACCATTGCATCACCCAGACAAACTACTTAATGTAAGATGTAATAGTCAAACCTGTCCTTGGCAGCCAGTCAATGGAACCACTTAAAGTGGCTGCTTAGCACAGGTGGCCACTTTAATAGATTATAAATGTATAATATAACAACATATTGGGTAACTGGAAACTGGCTGCTTAATACAACAACATATTGGGTATCTGGAAACTGGCTGCTTAATACAACAACATATTGGGAAACTGGCTGCTTAATACAACAACATATTGGGTATCTGGAAACTGGCTGCTTAATACAACAACATATTGGGTATCTGGAAACTGGCTGCTTAATACAACAACATATTGGGAATCTGGAAACTGGCTGCTTAATACAACAACATATTGGGAATCTGGAAACTGACTGCTTAATACAACAACATATTGGGAATCTGGAAACTGGCTGCTTAATACAACAACATATTGGGAATCTGGAAACTGGCTGCTTAATACAACAACATATTGGGAATCTGGAAACTGGCTGCTTAATACAGGTTGGTTGCTTTAAAGTCGTACCGACAGCGTAGGTCATTTGACGACTCTCCAGCTGTTGTTGGAGCAGTTGTAAGCGATGGCTCAGACACCCCTAGTAGGATTCAAACCTACAGCGGTGAGTGGCAAGTAATCTCAATGCATTCCACCACGGAGGCCCGCACGCCCAAAATGAAATGAAATGAACAAAATAATGACACTTGAAATAGTAAGGCTTAACCCTTTCAACACCACAGACCTCTCAATAGGCTTACAAAAAGTGTAGATCCAGATGAGCCGTCTCATCAGGATCTGCACTTTTTGCCAGTAATATTACTATTTTTAGACAAAAATTACCCATTTTCATAAATGAACTGGTCTAAATGTAATTTTCTTATTAATTTATTGGTCTGAAAATATCATGCACCAGTCCATGTCAGTTACTTGGTGTTGAATGGGTTAATGCCATGGCAATAATGCCAATTGTTTTTTTTTATTGCGTTTATTTAACGTCGCTACCGGTTGCCCAATATGAGCGACGCCTCCTGAAGAGATTAGTTATTTTACATTTTGGAGGATAGTGCAAATGATACAGAGAGAGACCCATTCCAGAGTCTCCTCTGGTTCTTTTACGTGCACAGTGTACAGCACCGACACGAGACCTCGGTTTAACGTCCCATCTGAAAGACTGTTAATTTTATTAGGGTCAGATGGGGGATCGAACCTGCGATCCCTGGATTACCAGTCCAGCGTGTTACCACTGGGCTATAGATCCGTCTGTAATTTTTTTTGCAGTAAAGCTGTTTTATATATGAATGATATGGGTATGAATTACCATGAGTACGAATCTGCGTAATTGGTCATGTGACTTCCTGTTGGAATAAATTGATTACTGCCACTAAATCGAAGTTATGAATCCGATACATGTATAAGATTACATGCAAAATAATTGCCAGTTGCCAGTGAGCGTTATTGGCAGTAGCATTAATTTTGTATACATGAATACAGTCTATTCCGCATTTAATAAACAAAATAACTTTGGCACAATGCCAATAACAAAGTATTTATATTAACCCTTTCAACACCACATACCTCTAAATTGGCTTACAAAAAAGTGTAGATCCAGATGAGCCGGCTCGTCACGAGCCGTCTCATCAGGATCTGCACTTTTTTCAAGTAATATAACTATTTTTAGAAATAAAATTACCCATTTTGATAAATGAACTGATCCAAATGCAATTTTGTTATTAATTTATTGGTCTAAAAATATCATGGACCAGTCCATGTCAGTTACTTGGTGTTGAATGGGTTAAGCTCGATTAAAATGACGCACCTTGAAAATAATTTCGCAGTATTTAATCCTCTCTATTCCCCATTTAATCAACGGTACAAAAAAATAACCTTGGCACAATGCCAGTAACAAAGTATATATATTAGGTACGATCTAAAGGTTGCACCTTGAAAATAATTTGCGCCATATTTAAATAAAATACAAGAGTTTGATTGGATGAAACAATAGCAAACAGTAATACTGTAATATAATGTTGTACATACATAACATACAATGCAACAAGCATTAACATGAAACAACAACAAACTCACTTATACAGCCATATGTCGCACATACATACAAACAGTTCACATTAAAACAGCATATGACATACAGTAACAATTTGGCACAACTGAATGTTTCTATAACTATATCTGAGATTCAAATGTTACATATGTCTGTTTATAGTGCCTATAGAAAATATCAGAATTGTTTTTATACAAATTTATCTTAAAAGGAACATGATTATGACCATAATCACAATGACCCAATTCATGATGACCCAATTCATGATTCATGATGACCCAATTCACAATGACCCAATTCACAATGACCCAATTCATGATGACCCAATTCACAATGACCCAATTCATGATGACCCAATTCACAATGATCCAATTCATGATGACCCAATTCACAATGACCCAATTCACAATGACCCAATTCACGATTACCCAATTCATGATGAAATCCAATTCACAGTGACCCAATTCACAATGACCCAATTCACAATGACCCAATTCACGATTACCCAATTCACGATGAAATCCAATTCACAGTGACCCAATTCACAATAACCCTATTAATGATTACCTTACACTAGTTCACATCATGACCCTTCACAGAATGACCTAATTCATGATGGACCCAAATCATAACTGACCCTGCTCATAATAGCCCTACTCCCAGCTGTATCGCTAACATATTTATAGCAACAAATGGAACAATGACGCAAACACTCGCACAAAACATCCCGTCAACTTAAGCTTGTCTAACTGGTATAAATTTTCCTGTAGGGTCCTCGATAAAGTAACGATCCCAGATTTCAGCATGCTGTGACCTTCGACCCCAAGGTTTGAACTGTCCGTTCCAGTGCAGTAGCTTGGACTGCTTCAGAAAGGCTGAGGTGTAGCTAGTACCCCTGGTCCAACCTGTGAAAACAGAAATACAAACTCTCAAAATTGTATATGGTACGTCAGTAAGGCCATCGGCATGATTCTTTAGTCACTGGTGTCTTCTACACAAAACGATTTGACAATAATGATACGTCATAATGCAAACAAATAGTAAATATGAATAAAGAAAAATTAATAAAAAATGTCTCTCCGTTTTGAAAAATTTACATGTAAAATCTAGTTACCTCCCTTAGATAGATTCATCCATTTGCAATGTTAAAACTAAAGTTGTTTATATTTACAATAGTGAATACCTGCCAAAATAGACATGCCACATGAAAGGGTAAATAAAATATATCGATAATATAATAACTTATGAAACGCGAAAATAATAATTTGAGATTACAAATTAGTGAAAATTGAAATCGCGAAAACCCATTTTACAGTGAAATAGTAAAAAATTCACCCATTACAGTGTGTCATGGAATTTCATTTTCTGTCGTAAAACCACACAATTCTAATGAAATTCCATATAATCCCAAAGTTTTCAGTTATAAATAAGAAAAAAAACATTAATGAATTGTCGTCTGCTGCAATTATTTGAAAGTATACAGGATTGATACAGGTCAACAACCTGCTCATACAGTCATCTGAAATATTTGCAATACTCGACTACTCTATGCTGGCTTACCGAGGTATTGAACATGCCAGTTGGGATCGATAGCAGTGAATTTATCATAAAAGACTAGCATCATAGGGGGCTGGGAACCGCCACCGCCTCGCTCATTACCATATACTTCCTCCCTGAAAGTAGAGACAGCAAAGTGAAATATATAAAGTAAAGTGAAATATATAAAGTAAAGTGAAATATAAAGTGAAATATAAAGTAAAGTTAAATATAAAGTAAAGTGAAATATATAAAGAAAAGTGAAATATATACAGTAAAGTGAAATATATAAAGAAAAGTGAAATATATAAAGCAAAGTGAAATATATAAAGTAAAGTGAAATATATAAAGAAAAGTTAAATGTATAAAGTAAAGTGAAATATATAAAGTACAGTAAAATATATAAAATACAGTAAAATATATAAAGTACAGTAAAATATATAAAGCAAAGTGAAATATATAATGCAAAGTGTAAGTCGTTTGTCACCATAATTATCGAAGTCCCTCAGTAAACAACGGCGATCCCTGGATTACCAGTCCAACGTGTTAACCACAGGACTACAGATCCGCCTGTGCATGTATAATAAACGGGACACTTTCATACGATGCAAGTTCACCTTACTGCACAGGAATATATCTTTAACAGAAACAAAAAACATGCAAACATTTCTTACTTTGTATTCAGAGTAAGCCAGAATTCCAATTTCTGTGTGATGTTGTTTTTCCGCCATGCGTCTATATCTGCTACATAGACGCCGGTATTAAAGGAACACGCTGTTGGACTCATATCTAACTTCTGTACATGTTGGTTCTTGAAGTCGATGAAATCTGCATATACATTCTGAAATTGTTTAAAAATTTGTGATAAAATTACACACGATACTAAACTCTGATTTATCAGGACGAATTGTGGACGTCAAATATTCATTCAATATGAAAGAACCTGTTGTCTTCTTCTTCTTGTCGTTCGCGAATCACATGGACAAGCCGGCAGCAAACACGAAATGGGCCGTCCTCCTCAGATCCTCCCGGCAGCCATGTAACTTCGTCTAGAGTGAAGTATCTGTTGCCCAGGTTGTTTTCCTCAGCCCATGAAGATTGGGACACTCCTGGAGGATGTGTTCTGCCGTCTGGTCCCCTACTTTGCAGCTGCAGGCAATTGATGGAGCTAGTCCAAGCTTCCGACACATATGGAAGTTCAGGCGGTTATGCCCTGTTCTAAGCCGGAATATCGTGACTTGCTCCTGTCTGGTGAGATGGTGGTAGTCATCCTTCTCGACTGTTGGCTTTGATGCAGATTTGATTATGGTGCATTTCTCCTTGTAAGTCAAAAAAAAAACTGTTGTCTGGGCTCGTATACAATTGTGCTCTTAGGCAAGGCATTTAAATTCCACGTTGCCTCTTCTCTCTCCCTCGTGGCGATGGATTCCATCAGGAATGAGGTCTTAAGAGTGATTTATATAAGTTGAAATAACTTGTTTCGCAATCGAGCTAAAATAAATTTGTATAAACTAGCCTGCTAGTTAAATAATGGTTACGGATTGCCTATCAGCCGGGCGCCTGGCATACAACGATAGGATTTGGGACATACTTATGTATACGCTGGCAAAGTTGAAAATAGATTTATAATATTGTAACGATGTTACATATTTTTTTTCTACCATTTACAACCATGCTCCAGAACATGTTTCATCAAAATTGGCGAATGTGTATGAGGGGAGATGTTGCAGCTGGCCGGACAGACGTATGTACGGATAAATGCTGTATGACTGGCTCACTCTGAGCCATGCTTCGGGTGAGCTAATAAGTGGCTAGTACTTGTTTCGCAATAGATGTAAAAGAAATAAAAAAGTTTAAACATTTTTTCTTTTACAATTTACAAATGTTCTAAAACTGTATAGATACCTTCATCATCGTAACTCTCTTGGCAGATCCGGTGCAATCTTCAGCAAATGACGCCCAATGCCCGGGCTTGAACTTCATGTTGTACAGTTCATGGATATCACCTGAATATTGTATATTATACACCCTACAGAAATGGCTTCTAGTTTTCCATATAATATCAGTCTGGTCTGAAAGCAGCATGCCACACCCCAAAAGGAATAGCAATGTGGCGCACAAAGGTATTTAACTCTTTCCATCATAGAAGCACCTCTTGACGCCATTACCAATATGACATACATTAACCCTTTCCCTCATAGAAGCACCTCTTGATGCCATTACCAATACAACATACATTAACCATTTCCCTCATAGAAGCACCTCTCGACGCCATTACCAATATGACATACATTGACCCTTTCCCTCATAGAAGCACCTCTTGATGCCATTACCAATACAACTTACATTGACCCTTTCCCTCATAGAAGCACCTCTTGACGCCATTACCAATACGACATACATTAACCCTTTCCCTCATAGAAGCACCTCTTGACGCCATTACCAATATGACATACATTGACCCTTTCCCTCATAGAAGCACCTCTTGATGCCATTACCAATATGACATACATTGACCCTTTCCCTCATAGAAGCACCTCTCGACGCCATTACCAATACAACATACATTGACCCTTTCCCTCCTAGAAGCACCTCTTGATGCCATTACCAATATGACATACATTGACCCTTTCCCTCATAGAAGTACCTCTCGACGCCATTACCAATACAACATACACTGACCCTTTCCGTCCTAGAAGCACCTCTTGACGCCATTACCAATATGACATACATTGACAATATAGTAGCAAAACCAATGTTCATAATAAAGGCCAGAATCTCATGTAGTCCCAGTAATATATATAGAGGTGGGATAGATATGGCGACTACTTATCCACTGCTTGATAGCTAAATGACTGTCGTTTGAATGGAGATATAATAGTGTATAAATCTAAATCTCTATGAAGGAAAGGGCTACAGCAAATTGATAACATTTGACTTGTTACTTTACCAGAAGTGTACATTTGACTTGTTACCTTACCAGAAGTGTACATTTGACTTGTTACCATACTACAAGTGTACATTTGACTTGTTACTTTACTAGAAGTGTACATTTGACCTGTTACCATACTAGAAGTGTACATTTGACTTGTTACTTTACTAGAAGTGTACATTTGACCTGTTACCATACTAGAAGTGTACATTTGACTTGTTACCTTACTAGAAGTGTACATTTGACTTGTTACCTTACTAGAAGTGTACATTTTACTTGTTACCATACTAGAAGTGTACATTTGACTTGTTACCTTACCAGAAGTGTACATTTGACTTGTTACCATACCAGAAGTGTACATTTGACTTGTTACCTTACTAGAAGTGTACATTTTACTTGTTACCATACCAGAAGTGTACATTTGACTTGTTACCATACCAGAAGTGTACATTTGACTTGTTACCATACTAGAAGTGTACATTTGACTTGTTACCATACTAGAAGTGTACATTTGACTTGTTACCTTACCAGAAGTGTACATTTGACTTGTTACCGTACTAGAAGTGTACATTTGACTTGTTACCATACTAGAAGTGTACATTTGACTTGTTACCTTACCAGAAGTGTACATTTTACTTGTTACCATACCAAAAGTGTACATTTGACTTGATACCATACTAGAAGTGTACATTTGACTTGTTACCATACTAGAAGTGTACATTTGACTTGTTACCTTACCAGAGGTGTACATTTGACTTGTTACCATACCAGAAGTGTACATTTTACTTGTTACCATACTAGAAGTGTACATTTGACTTGTTACCATACCAGAAGTGTACATTTGACTTGTTACCTTACCAGAAGTGTACATTTTACTTGTTACCATACTAGAAGTGTACATTTGACTTGTTACTGTACTAGACGTGTACATTTGACTTGTTACTGTACTAGAAGTGTACATTTGACTTGTTACCTTACTAGAAGTGTACATTTTACTTGTTACCGTACTAGAAGTGTACATTTTACTTGTTACCATACTAGAAGTGTACATTTGACTTGTTACCATACTAGAAGTGTACATTTGACTTGTTACCTTACCGGAAGTGTACATTTGACATGTTACCATACCAGAAGTGTACATTTTACTTGTTACCATACTAGAAGTGTACATTTGACTTGTTACCATACCAGAAGTGTACATTTGACTTGTTACCTTACCAGAAGTGTACATTTTACTTGTTACCATACTAGAAGTGTACATTTGACTTGTTACTGTACTAGAAGTGTACATTTGACTTTTTACTGTACTAGAAGTGTACATTTGACTTGTTACCTTACTAGAAGTGTACATTTGACTTGTTACCTTACTAGAAGTGTACATTTGACTTGTTACCTTACCAGAAGTGTACATTTGACTTGTTACCATACCAGAAGTGTATATTTGACTTGCTACCTTACTAGAAGTGTACATTTGACTTGTTACTTTACTAGAAGTGTACATTTGACTTGATACTTTACTAGAAGTGTACATTTGACTTGTTACCTTACTAGAAGTGTACATTTGACTTCTTACCATACTAGAAGTGTACATTTGACTTGTTACCTTACTAGAAGAGTACATTTGACTTGTTACCTTACCAGCAGTGTACATTTGACTTGTTACCTTACTAGAAGTGTACATTTGACTTGTTACCTTACTACAAGTGTACATTTGACTTGTTACCTTACCAGAAGTGTACATTTGACTTGTTACCTTACACCCTACCAGAAGTGTACATTTGACTTGTTACCGTACTAGAAGTGTACATTTGACTTGATACCGTACACCTTACCAGAAGTGTACATTTGACTTGTTACCTTACCAGAAGTGTACATTTGACTTGTTACCTTACTAGAAGTGTACATTTTACTTGTTAACTTACTAGAAGTGTACATTTTACTTGCTACCTTACCAGAAGTGTACATTTGACTTGCTACCATACCAGAAGTGTACATTTGACTTGTTACCATACTAGAAGTGTACATTTGACTTGTTACCATACTAGAAGTGTACATTTTACTTGTTACCTTACTAGAAGTGTACATTTTACTTGTTACCATACTAGAAGTGTACATTTGACTTATTACCTTACCACAAGTGTACATTTGACTTGTTACCTTACCACAAGTGTACATTTGACTTGTTACCTTACCAGAAGTGTACATTTGACTTGTTACCTTACCAGAAGTGTACATTTGACTTGTTACCTTACTAGAAGTGTACATTTGACTTGTTACCTTACTACAAGTGTAGATTTGACTTGTTACCATACCAGAAGTGTACATTTGACTTGTTACCGTACTAGAAGTGTACATTTGACTTGATACCGTACACCTTACCAGAAGTGTACATTTGACTTGTTACCATACCAGAAGTGTACATTTGACTTGTTACCTTACTAGAAGTGTACATTTGACTTGTTACAATACTAGAAGTGTACATTTGACTTGCTACCATACCAGAAGTGTACATTTGACTTGTTACCATACTAGAAGTGTACATTTGACTTGTTACCTTACTACAAGTGTAGATTTGACTTGTTACCGTACTAGAAGTGTACATTTGACTTGTTACCATACTAGAAGTGTACATTTGACTTGTTACCGTACTAGAAGTGTACATTTGACTTGATACCGTACACCATACCAGAAGTGTACATTTGACTTGTTACCATACTAGAAGTGTACATTTGACTTGTTACCTTACTAGAAGTGTACATTTGACTTGCTACCATACCAGAAGTGTACATTTGATTTGATACCGTACACCTTACCAGAAGTGTACATTTGACTTGTTACCTTACTAGAAGTGTACATTTGACTTGTTACCATACTAGAAGTGTACATTTGACTTTGTTACATTACTAGAAGTGTACATTTGACTTGTTACCTTACTAGAAGTGTACATTTGACTTGTTACCATACTAGAAGTGTACATTTGACTTGCTACCATACTAGAAGTGTACATTTGACTTGTTACCATAGTAGAAGCATACATTTGACTTGTTACCATACTAGATGTACATTTGACTTGCTACCATACTAGAAGTGTACATTTGACTTGTTACCATACTAGAAGCGTACATTTGACTTGTTACCATACTAGAAGTGTACATTTGACTTGTTACCATACTAGAAGTGTACATTTGACTTGTTACCGTACTAGAAGTGTACATTTGACTTGTCACCATACTAGAAGTGTACATTTGACTTGTTACCATACTAGAAGTGTACATTTGACTTGTTACCTTACTAGAAGTGTACATTTGACTTGTTACCTTACTAGAAGTGTACATTTGACTTGTTACCTTACTAGAAGTGTACATTTGACTTGTTACCTTACTAGAAGTGTACATTTGACTTGTTACCGTACTAGAAGTGTACATTTGACTTGTTACCTTACTAGAAGTGTACATTTGACTTGATACCGTACACCTTACCAGAAGTGTACATTTGACTTGTTACCATACCAGAAGTGTACATTTGACTTTTTACCGTACTAGAAGTGTACATTTGACTTGTTACCTTACTAGAAGTGTACATTTGACTTGCTACCATACCAGAAGTGTAAATTTGACTTGTTACCATACTAGAAGTGTACATTTGACTTGCTACCATACTAGAATTGTACATTTGACTTGTTACCTTACCAGAAGTGTACATTTGACTTGTTACTGTACCAGAAGTGTACATTTGACTTGTTACCATACTAGAAGTGTACATTTGACTTGTTACCATACTAGAAGTGTACATTTTACTTGTTACCTTACTAGAAGTGTACATTTGACTTATTACCATACTAGAAGTGTACATTTTACTTGTTACCTTACTAGAACTGTACATTTGACTTGTTACCATACTAGAAGTGTACATTTGACTTGCTACCATACTAGAAGTGTACATTTGACTTGTTACCATACTAGAAGCGTACATTTGACTTGTTACCATACTAGAAGTGTACATTTGACTTGTTACCTTACTAGAAGTGTACATTTGACTTGTTACCTTACTAGAAGTGTACATTTGACTTGTTACCATACTAGAAGTGTACATTTGACTTGTTACCTTACTAGAAGTGTACATTTGACTTGTTACCATACTAGAAGTGTACATTTGACTTGGTACCATACTAGAAGTGTACATTTGACTTGCTACCATACTAGAAGTGTACATTTGACTTGTTACTTTACTAGAAGTGTACATTTTACTTGTTACTTTACTAGAAGTGTACATTTGACTTGTTACCATACTAGAAGTGTACATTTGACTTGTTACAATACTAGAAGTGTACATTTGACTTGTTACCATACTAGAAGTGTACATTTGACTTATTACCTTACCACAAGTGTACATTTGACTTGTTACCTACCACAATGTACATTTGACTTGTTACCTTACCAGAAGTGTACATTTGACTTGTTACCTTACCAGAAGTGTACATTTGACTTGCTACCTTACTAGAAGTGTACATTTGACTTGTTACCTTACTACAAGTGTAGATTTGACTTGTTACCATACCAGAAGTGTACATTTCACTTGATACCGTACACCTTACCAGAAGTGTACATTTGACTTGTTACCATACCAGAAGTGTACATTTGACTTGTTACCGTACACCTTACCAGAAGTGTACATTTGACTTGTTACCGTACTAGAAGTGTACATTTGACTTGTTACCTTACTAGAAGTGTACATTTGACTTGTTACAATACTAGAAGTGTACATTTGACTTGTTACCATACTATAAGTGTACATTTGACTTGTTACCATACTAGAAGTGTACATTTGACTTGTTACCTTACTACAAGTGTAGATTTTACTTGTTACCATATTAGAACTGTACATTTGACTTGTTACCATACTAGAAGTGTACATTTGACTTGTTACCGTACTAGAAGTGTACATTTGACTTGATACCGTACACCTTACCAGAAGTGTACATTTGACTTGTTACCATACCAGAAGTGTACATTTGAATTGTTACCGTACTAGAAGTGTACATTTGACTTGTTACCTTACTAGAAGTGTACATTTGACTTGCTACCATACCAGAAGTGTACATTTGACTTGTTACCATACCAGAAGTGTACATTTGACTTGTTACCTTACTAGAAGTGTACATTTGACTTGTTACCATACTAGAAGTGTACATTTGACTTGTTACCATACTAGAAGTGTACATTTGACTTGTTACCGTACTAGAAGTGTACATTTGATTTGATACCGTACACCTTACCAGAAGTGTACATATGACTTGTTACAATACTAGAAGTGTACATTTGACTTGTTACCTTACTAGAAGTGTAGATTTGACTTGTTACCTTACTAGAAGTGTACATTTGACTTGCTACCATACTAGAAGTGTACATTTGACTTGTTACCATACTAGAAGTGTACATTTGACTTGTTACCATACTAGAAGTGTACATTTGACTTGTTACCTTACTAGAAGTGTACATTTGACTTGTTACCTTACTAGAAGTGTACATTTGACTTGTTACCATACTAGAAGTGTACATTTGACTTGCTACCTTACCAGAAGTGTACATTTGACTTGTTACCGTACTAGAAGTGTACATTTGACTTGTTACCGTACTAGAAGTGTACAGTTGACTTGTTACCTTACTAGAAGTGTACATTTGACTTGTTACCTTACTAGAAGTGTACATTTGACTTGTTACCTTACTAGAAGTGTACATTTGACTTGTACCTTACTAGAAGTGTACATTTGACTTGATACCGTACACCTTACCGAAGTGTACATTTGACTTGTTACCATACCAGAAGTGTACATTTGACTTGTTACCGTACTAGAAGTGTACATTTGACTTGTTACCTTACTAGAAGTGTACATTTGACTTGCTACCATACCAGAAGTGTAAATTTGACTTGTTACCATACTAGAAGTGTACATTTGACTTGCTACCATACTAGAATTGTACATTTGAATTGTTACCTTACCAGAAGTGTACATTTGACTTGTTACTGTACCAGAAGTGTACATTTGACTTGTTACCTTACCAGAAGTGTACATATGACTTGTTACCATACTAGAAGTGTACATTTGACTTGTTACCTTACTAGAAGTGTACATTTGACTTGTTACCTTACCAGAAGTGTACATTTGACTTGATACCATACTAGAAGTGTACATTTGACTTGCTACCTTACTAGAAGTGTATATTTGACTTGTTACCATACCAGAAGTGTACATTTGACTTGCTACCTTACTACAAGTGTAGATTTGACTTGTTACCTTACTAGAAGTGTACATTTGACTTGTTACCGTACCAGAAGTGTACATTTGACTTGTTACCATACCAGAAGTGTACATTTGACTTGTTACCATACTAGAAGTGTACATTTGACTTGTTACCATACCAGAAGTGTACATTTGACTTGTTACCTTACTAGAAGTGTACATTTGACTTGTTACCATACTAGAAGTGTACATTTGACCTGTTACTGTACTAGAAGTGTACATTTGACTTGTTACCATACTAAAAGTGTACATTTGACTTGTTACCATACTAGAAGTGTACATTTGACTTGTTACCATACTAGAAGTGTACATTTGACTTGTTACCATACTAGAAGTGTACATTTGACTTGATACCATACTAGAAGTGTACATTTGACTTGCTACCTTACTAGAAGTGTACATTTGACTTGTTACCATACCAGAAGTGTACATTTGACTTGATACCATACTAGAAGTGTACATTTGACTTACTACCTTACTACAAGTGTAGATTTGACTTATTAC
This sequence comes from Archivesica marissinica, assembly GCA_014843695.1. Taxonomy (NCBI): domain Eukaryota; kingdom Metazoa; phylum Mollusca; class Bivalvia; order Venerida; family Vesicomyidae; genus Archivesica; species Archivesica marissinica. The sequence continues at coordinate 10,610,164 of CM026401.1, read as the reverse complement.
CTTACTAGAAGTGTACATTTGACTTGTTACCGTACCAGAAGTGTACATTTGACTTGTTACCTTACTAGATGTGTACATTTGACTTGATACCATACTAGAAGTGTACATTTGACTTGCTACCATACTAGAAGTGTACATTTGACTTGTTACCTTACTACAAGTGTACATTTGACTTGTTACCTTACTAGAAGTGTACATTTGACTTGTTAC
>CM026401.1:10589591-10608954 GCA_014843695.1 Archivesica marissinica | reverse complement strand
AAGTAAAATGTACACTTCTGGTAAGGTAACAAGTCAAATGTACACTTCTGGTATGGTAACAAGTCAAATGTACACTTCTAGTATGGTAACAAGTAAAATGTACACTTCTGGTATGGTAACAAGTCAAATGTACACCTCTGGTAAGGTAACAAGTCAAATGTACACTTCTAGTATGGTAACAAGTCAAATGTACACTTCTAGTATGGTATCAAGTCAAATGTACACTTTTGGTATGGTAACAAGTAAAATGTACACTTCTGGTAAGGTAACAAGTCAAATGTACACTTCTAGTATGGTAACAAGTCAAATGTACACTTCTAGTACGGTAACAAGTCAAATGTACACTTCTGGTAAGGTAACAAGTCAAATGTACACTTCTAGTATGGTAACAAGTCAAATGTACACTTCTAGTAGGGTAACAAGTCAAAAAATGTACACGTCTGGATGGTAACAAGTCAAATGAACTTCTGGTATGGTACAAGTAATGTACACTTCAGTAAGGTAACAAGTCAAAATGTACACTTCTGGTATGGTAACAAGTCAAGATGTCCACTTGGTAGGTAACAAGTCAAATGTACACTTCTAGTAAGGTAACAAGTCAAATGTACACTTCTAGTATGGTAACAGGTCAAATGTACACTTCTAGTAAAGTAACAAGTCAAATGTACACTTCTAGTATGGTAACAGGTCAAATGTACACTTCTAGTAAAGTAACAAGTCAAATGTACACTTGTAGTATGGTAACAAGTCAAATGTACACTTCTGGTAAGGTAACAAGTCAAATGTACACTTCTGGTAAAGTAACAAGTCAAATGTTATCAATTTGCTGTAGCCCTTTCCTTCATAGAGATTTAGATTTATACACTATTATATCTCCATACAAACGACAGCCATTTAGCTATCAAGCAGTGGATAAGTAGTCGCCATATCTATCCAACCTCCATATATATTACTGGGACTACATGAGATTCTGGCCTTTATTATGAACATTGGTTTTGCTACTACATTGTCAATGTATGCATATTGGTAATGGCGTCAAGAGGTGCTTCTATGACGGAAAGGGTAAGTGTATGGTATTGTTAATGGCGTCGAGAGGTACTCTATGAGGAAAGGGTCAAGTAGTCATATTGGAAATGCATCAAGAGGTGCTTCTAGGAGGGAAAGGGTCAATGTATTGTATTGGTAATGGCGTCGAGAGGTGCCTCTATGAGGGAAAAGGTCAACGTATGTCATATTGGTAATGGCATAAAGAGGTGCTTCTATGAGGGAAAGGGTCAATGTATGTCATATGGTAATGGCGTCAAGAGGTGCTTCTATGAGGGGAAAGGGCAAATGATGTCGTATTGTAATGGCGTCAAGAGGTGCTTCTATGAGGGAAAGGGTCAATGTAAGTTGTATTGGTAATGGCATCAAGAGGTGCTTCTATGAGGGAAAGGGTCAATGTATGTCATATTGGTAATGGCGTCGAGAGGTGCTTCTATGAGGGAAATGGTTAATGTATGTTGTATTGGTAATGGCATCAAGAGGTGCTTCTATGAGGGAAAGGGTTAATGTATGTCATATTGGTAATGGCGTCAAGAGGTGCTTCTATGATGGAAAGAGTTAAATACCTTTGTGCGCCACATTGCTATTCCTTTTGGGGTGTGGCATGCTGCTTTCAGACCAGACTGATATTATATGGAAAACTAGAAGCCATTTCTGTAGGGTGTATAATATACAATATTCAGGTGATATCCATGAACTGTACAACATGAAGTTCAAGCCCGGGCATTGGGCGTCATTTGCTGAAGATTGCACCGGATCTGCCAAGAGAGTTACGATGATGAAGGTATCTATACAGTTTTAGAACATTTGTAAATTGTAAAAGAAAAAATGTTTAAACTTTTTTATTTCTTTTACATCTATTGCGAAACAAGTACTAGCCACTTATTAGCTCACCCGAAGCATGGCTCAGAGTGAGCCAGTCATACAGCATTTATCCGTACATACGTCTGTCCGGCCAGCTGCAACATCTCCCCTCATACACATTCGCCAATTTTGATGAAACATGTTCTGGAGCATGGTTGTAAATGGTAGAAAAAAAATATGTAACATCGTTACAATATTATAAATCTATTTTCAACTTTGCCAGCGTATACATAAGTATGTCCCAAATCCTATCGTTGTATGCCAGGCGCCCGGCTGATAGGCAATCCGTAACCATTATTTAACTAGCAGGCTAGTTTATACAAATTTATTTTAGCTCGATTGCGAAACAAGTTATTTCAACTTATATAAATCACTCTTAAGACCTCATTCCTGATGGAATCCATCGCCACGAGGGAGAGAGAAGAGGCAACGTGGAATTTAAATGCCTTGCCTAAGAGCACAATTGTATACGAGCCCAGACAACAGTTTTTTTTTTGACTTACAAGGAGAAATGCACCATAATCAAATCTGCATCAAAGCCAACAGTCGAGAAGGATGACTACCACCATCTCACCAGACAGGAGCAAGTCACGATATTCCGGCTTAGAACAGGGCATAACCGCCTGAACTTCCATATGTGTCGGAAGCTTGGACTAGCTCCATCAATTGCCTGCAGCTGCAAAGTAGGGGACCAGACGGCAGAACACATCCTCCAGGAGTGTCCCAATCTTCATGGGCTGAGGAAAACAACCTGGGCAACAGATACTTCACTCTAGACGAAGTTACATGGCTGCCGGGAGGATCTGAGGAGGACGGCCCATTTCGTGTTTGCTGCCGGCTTGTCCATGTGATTCGCGAACGACAAGAAGAAGAAGACAACAGGTTCTTTCATATTGAATGAATATTTGACGTCCACAATTCGTCCTGATAAATCAGAGTTTAGTATCGTGTGTAATTTTATCACAAATTTTTAAACAATTTCAGAATGTATATGCAGATTTCATCGACTTCAAGAACCAACATGTACAGAAGTTAGATATGAGTCCAACAGCGTGTTCCTTTAATACCGGCGTCTATGTAGCAGATATAGACGCATGGCGGAAAAACAACATCACACAGAAATTGGAATTCTGGCTTACTCTGAATACAAAGTAAGAAATGTTTGCATGTTTTTTGTTTCTGTTAAAGATATATTCCTGTGCAGTAAGGTGAACTTGCATCGTATGAAAGTGTCCCGTTTATTATACATGCACAGGCGGATCTGTAGTCCTGTGGTTAACACGTTGGACTGGTAATCCAGGGATCGCCGTTGTTTACTGAGGGACTTCGATAATTATGGTGACAAACGACTTACACTTTGCATTATATATTTCACTTTGCTTTATATATTTTACTGTACTTTATATATTTTACTGTATTTTATATATTTTACTGTACTTTATATATTTCACTTTACTTTATACATTTAACTTTTCTTTATATATTTCACTTTACTTTATATATTTCACTTTGCTTTATATATTTCACTTTTCTTTATATATTTCACTTTACTGTATATATTTCACTTTTCTTTATATATTTCACTTTACTTTATATTTAACTTTACTTTATATTTCACTTTATATTTCACTTTACTTTATATATTTCACTTTACTTTATATATTTCACTTTGCTGTCTCTACTTTCAGGGAGGAAGTATATGGTAATGAGCGAGGCGGTGGCGGTTCCCAGCCCCCTATGATGCTAGTCTTTTATGATAAATTCACTGCTATCGATCCCAACTGGCATGTTCAATACCTCGGTAAGCCAGCATAGAGTAGTCGAGTATTGCAAATATTTCAGATGACTGTATGAGCAGGTTGTTGACCTGTATCAATCCTGTATACTTTCAAATAATTGCAGCAGACGACAATTCATTAATGTTTTTTTTCTTATTTATAACTGAAAACTTTGGGATTATATGGAATTTCATTAGAATTGTGTGGTTTTACGACAGAAAATGAAATTCCATGACACACTGTAATGGGTGAATTTTTTACTATTTCACTGTAAAATGGGTTTTCGCGATTTCAATTTTCACTAATTTGTAATCTCAAATTATTATTTTCGCGTTTCATAAGTTATTATATTATCGATATATTTTATTTACCCTTTCATGTGGCATGTCTATTTTGGCAGGTATTCACTATTGTAAATATAAACAACTTTAGTTTTAACATTGCAAATGGATGAATCTATCTAAGGGAGGTAACTAGATTTTACATGTAAATTTTTCAAAACGGAGAGACATTTTTTATTAATTTTTCTTTATTCATATTTACTATTTGTTTGCATTATGACGTATCATTATTGTCAAATCGTTTTGTGTAGAAGACACCAGTGACTAAAGAATCATGCCGATGGCCTTACTGACGTACCATATACAATTTTGAGAGTTTGTATTTCTGTTTTCACAGGTTGGACCAGGGGTACTAGCTACACCTCAGCCTTTCTGAAGCAGTCCAAGCTACTGCACTGGAACGGACAGTTCAAACCTTGGGGTCGAAGGTCACAGCATGCTGAAATCTGGGATCGTTACTTTATCGAGGACCCTACAGGAAAATTTATACCAGTTAGACAAGCTTAAGTTGACGGATGTTTTGTGCGAGTGTTTGCGTCATTGTTCCATTTGTGCTATAAAAATGTAGCGATACAGCTGGGAGTAGGGCTATTATGAGCAGGGTCAGTTATGATGGGTCCATCATGAATTAGGTCATTCTGTGAAGGGTCATGATGTGAACTAGTGTAAGGTAATCATTAATAGGGTTATTGTGAATTGGGTCACTGTGAATTGGATTTCATCGTGAATTGGGTAATCGTGAATTGGGTCATTGTGAATTGGGTCATTGTGAATTGGGTCACTGTGAATTGGATTTCATCATGAATTGGGTAATCGTGAATTGGGTCATTGTGAATTGGGTCATTGTGAATTGGGTCATCATGAATTGGATCATTGTGAATTGGGTCATCATGAATTGGGTCATTGTGAATTGGGTCATCATGAATTGGGTCATTGTGAATTGGGTCATTGTGAATTGGGTCATCATGAATCATGAATTGGGTCATCATGAATTGGGTCATTGTGATTATGGTCATAATCATGTTCCTTTTAAGATAAATTTGTATAAAAACAATTCTGATATTTTCTATAGGCACTATAAACAGACATATGTAACATTTGAATCTCAGATATAGTTATAGAAACATTCAGTTGTGCCAAATTGTTACTGTATGTCATATGCTGTTTTAATGTGAACTGTTTGTATGTATGTGCGACATATGGCTGTATAAGTGAGTTTGTTGTTGTTTCATGTTAATGCTTGTTGCATTGTATGTTATGTATGTACAACATTATATTACAGTATTACTGTTTGCTATTGTTTCATCCAATCAAACTCTTGTATTTTATTTAAATATGGCGCAAATTATTTTCAAGGTGCAACCTTTAGATCGTACCTAATATATATACTTTGTTACTGGCATTGTGCCAAGGTTATTTTTTTGTACCGTTGATTAAATGGGGAATAGAGAGGATTAAATACTGCGAAATTATTTTCAAGGTGCGTCATTTTAATCGAGCTTAACCCATTCAACACCAAGTAACTGACATGGACTGGTCCATGATATTTTTAGACCAATAAATTAATAACAAAATTGCATTTGGATCAGTTCATTTATCAAAATGGGTAATTTTATTTCTAAAAATAGTTATATTACTTGAAAAAAGTGCAGATCCTGATGAGACGGCTCGTGACGAGCCGGCTCATCTGGATCTACACTTTTTTGTAAGCCAATTTAGAGGTATGTGGTGTTGAAAGGGTTAATATAAATACTTTGTTATTGGCATTGTGCCAAAGTTATTTTGTTTATTAAATGCGGAATAGACTGTATTCATGTATACAAAATTAATGCTACTGCCAATAACGCTCACTGGCAACTGGCAATTATTTTGCATGTAATCTTATACATGTATCGGATTCATAACTTCGATTTAGTGGCAGTAATCAATTTATTCCAACAGGAAGTCACATGACCAATTACGCAGATTCGTACTCATGGTAATTCATACCCATATCATTCATATATAAAACAGCTTTACTGCAAAAAAAATTACAGACGGATCTATAGCCCAGTGGTAACACGCTGGACTGGTAATCCAGGGATCGCAGGTTCGATCCCCCATCTGACCCTAATAAAATTAACAGTCTTTCAGATGGGACGTTAAACCGAGGTCTCGTGTCGGTGCTGGGGTGTCTGAGCCATCGCTTACAACTGCTCCAACAACAGCTGGGAGTCGTCAAATGACCTACGCTGTCGGTACGACTTTAAGGCAACCAACCTGTATTAAGCAGCCAGTTTCCAGATTCCCAATATGTTGTTGTATTAAGCAGCCAGTTTCCAGATTCCCAATATGTTGTTGTATTAAGCAGCCAGTTTCCAGATTCCCAATATGTTGTTGTATTAAGCAGCCAGTTTCCAGATTCCCAATATGTTGTTGTATTAAGCAGCCAGTTTCCAGATTCCCAATATGTTGTTGTATTAAGCAGCCAGTTTCCAGATTCCCAATATGTTGTTGTATTAAGCAGCCAGTTTCCAGATTCCCAATATGTTGTTGTATTAAGCAGCCAGTTTCCCAATATGTTGTTGTATTAAGCAGCCAGTTTCCAGATTCCCAATATGTTGTTGTATTAAGCAGCCAGTTTCCAGATACCCAATATGTTGTTATATTATACATTTATAATCTATTAAAGTGGCCACCTGTGCTAAGCAGCCACTTTAAGTGGTTCCATTGACTGGCTGCCAAGGACAGGTTTGACTATTACATCTTACATTAAGTAGTTTGTCTGGGTGATGCAATGGTAACTTTGTGGTTCCATTGACTGGCTGCCAAGGACAGGTTTGACTACATCTTACATTAAGTAGTTTGTCTGGGTGATGCAATGGTAACTTTGTGGTTCCATTGGCTGGCTGCCAAGGACAGGTTTGACTACATCTTACATTAAGTAGTTTGTCTGGGTGATGCAATGGTAACTTTGTGGTTCCATTGACTGACTGTTTGTCTGGGTGATGCAATGGTAACTTTGTGGTTCCATTGACTGGCTGTTTGTCTGGGTGATGCAATGGTAACTTTGTGGTTCCATTGGCTGGCTGCCAAGGACAGGTTTGACTGTATTTACATCTTACATTAAGTACGGTAGTTTGTCTGGGTGATGCAATGGTAACTTTGTGGTTCCATTGGCTGGCTGCCGTTATGGTAACTTTGTGGTTCCATTGGCTGGCTGCTAAGGACAGGTTTCACTGTATTTACATCTTACTAGCATCAGTTAAGTAGTTGCCAGTAAGCCTGTGTTACCAGTAGTGGATTATTGGCGTGATGCAATGGTGGAATTGTCAGAATTAGGTTTATTTTTTTATTTCTCTTTCTATGCATGATTATTAATTTTACAATAACAAAGATTAGGGTCCACAGCTTTAACACGACATTTTTTGACATCGGCTACGTCGTGCTTCATTGTCATTCATACTCGTACCATACTCGCATGCTTTCTGTATAATTGTTTATAACCGACACATACGTTTCTTGGCGATGGTCGTGTATATGTTTCTGCCAATAAAAACTTTTGATTTTTTGACAGTAGCCTCAGTGCTGTAATGGATACGGTGTCCAAGTCCTAATTGAGAGGTTGTGAGTTTGTTCCCGCCAGAACCATGTTGCGTGTGGTCCTTAAGGCAAGACGCTTTGCCTCTTCTCACTTACTCATGGCATTGGATTACATCAGGAATGAGGTCTCGAGGGCTATTAAACTAATGTTGTAAGAACTCGTTTTGCAATAGAGCTCAAATAGATTTGTATAAACTCGTTTTGCAATAGAGCTCAAATAGATTTGTATAAACTCATTTTGCAATAGAGCTCAAATAGATTTGTATAAACTCATTTTGCAATAGAGCTCAAATAGATTTGTATAAACTTCTCTGTTTTACAATAGAACTCAAATAGATTTATCTAAACTAGGCTTATATCCTGTACCTAATTTGACGAGGCTTATATCCTGTACCTAAATCGACGAGGCTTATATCCTGTACCTAAATTGACGAGGCTTATATCCTGTACCTAAATTGACGAGGCTTATATCCTGTACCTAAATTGACGAGGCTTATATCCTGTACCTAAATTGATGCTATTATTCTGGTGCTATTTCAAAGTCTATCCAATCTACCGCCTGTGGAACCTCAAAGTCTGTCCAATCTACCGCCTGTGGAACCTCAAAGTCTGTCCAATCTACCGCCTGTGGAACCTCAAAATCTGTCCAATCTACCGCCTGTGGAACCTCAAAATCTGTCCAATCTACCCCCTGTGGAACCTCAAAGTCTGGCCAATCTACCGCCTGTGGAACCTCAAAATCTGTCCAATCTACCGCCTGTGGAACCTCAAAATCTGTCCAATCTACCCCCTGTGGAACCTCAAAGTCTGGCCAATCTACCCCCTGTGGAACCTCAAAGTCTGGCCAATCTACCGCCTGTGGAACCTCAAAATCTGTCCATCTACCGCCTGTGGAACCTCAAAATCTGTCCAATCTACCCCCCTGTGGAACCTCAAAGTCTGGCCAATCTACCCCTGTGGAACCTCAAAGTCTGGCCAATCTACCGCCTGTGGAACCTCAAAATCTGTCCAATCTACCCCCTGTGGAACCTCAAAGTCTGGCCAATCTACCCCCTGTGGAACCTCAAAGTCTGGCCAATCTACCGCCTGTGAAACCTCAATGTTTTTGTTCATAGTAAAAAAAGAATAAAGATTGTAACCAGAAGAATATATGGCGACAATATAATTATTAATAATAATTATGAACAAACAAATGCAGTTCCACCACAGGTGGGTGGGACAGAGTTTAGTATTAATATTTGTTGGTGCATATGAACAAACAAATGAGATTCCACCACCGGTGGGTGGGACAGAGTTTAGTATTTAATATTTTTTTGTGCAATTTTTGTGTACATAATAATTATCATAATAATAAGAGTGTTGTGCGAACTGGAGGTGTTATGCGAACTGGAGGTGTTATGCGAACTGGAGATGTTGTGCGAACTGGAGGTGTTGTGCGAACTAAAGATGTTGTGCGAAGTGGAGATGTTGTGCGAACTAAAGATGTTGTGCGAACTGGAGATGTTGTGAGATGTTGTGCGAACTGGAGATGTTGTGTGAAATGGAGATGTTGTGCGAAATGGAGAGTACTATATTACTGTCTCGTAAATTTAAATTCAATATGCGAGTTGGACCAAAATATACACGGCAAAACTGAATTATAATGAAGTAACATTCCTACAGGTAAAAGTAAAATAGTTCACAATTATTCATAAAATACTTGATAAAGGCGAGTCATCCTGCTGAATCTATCGACATGAATGTGTGTGAACATAAAACTAATATTCAAAATCTGTGAAAAAGTTTGACCACTTTTAGGGAAGCATTTACAAAAAATTCTAACCTTGGCTAGGCATCTCATCTCGTCTGTATACACAAATAAGGAATTTACTGCCGTTATAACACCAACTACTTTTGCACTTGTTAAATGTTAGAATCAAAATAATTTGTATTTTTCGTTATTTAGAGTCGGATAAAACGTGGTTTGTCGTTCAGAGCGCCGGAATTAATCACTTAGGCCTATGGTCTGCGTGGTTAATTCCTACACATCAGAATTCCAAACCGTGGTTTATTCGCCAATAAACAAATATTATTTGTTAAACAGAGAAACATTGCAGATTTCAGTTGTATTTTGTAGACAACAGTGGGATGGATACATATTTGTAAGGATTTCGTCGGTTACTGTGTGTACAGTATTTTGTGACAGTTACTTGTATTATACTGTTCCCATGTGCTGTGAATATATAGACGAGAGATTTCCATGTATTAGTGTTGATTGGAATGGATTTCATCAAGCCGGGAATGGTGTATGTCCAGAAGTGGGAATATAGTATTTCTGCGAGCACAAGATGAAAATCGATTGCTTTCCTATTCTACATTTTGTTTTTCATTTTCTTTTATGCTTTGCAATAAGGTTTTGCCTAATACGGATTTTTACATACTTAAATATAAATTATAATAATACATTTTTAACTGGCTCTGTCGGAAGCGCCATCCTTGCTGAGAAATTTGTGTGCACATTAGCAACAAAACAATTGCGGTAAAATTCTTATAATTATTATCCGTTTTTGAAATTTGAAATTTTGAAAACAAGACTAAATAAATGCATTAACCCATTTCATTCTGGATACATTTAAAGGCTTTTGCAAACAGCATAGAGCCTGATCAGACGGCATGTTCTGTGGCAGCTGATCTGGCTCTATGTTCTTTGCAAGTACTGTTGAACGGTATCCAGAATGAAATGGGTTAATACATTATAGTTTATAAATATCTACACTCGACAAACATCCCAATTGGTCACATGGTGTTTCACAGTATTTGGATTTGGAGCAAATTAATAACCATATACATGTAATAACATTATTCATATCATCTTATTTGATATATTTTATTACAGATCTTTATGCAGTGAATTGCTCTATAATCCTCTGGAATAAAATGCATATGACAAAATAAAAATATTTATATTTTACGATTATTAATTGGAGTCTATACCACACACGTGCTACTGTCATTGTAGAGATATTTTAAATCGTATATGCACAAGCGCAGAGAAATTTTAAATTGTATATGCACAAGCGCAAAGGGCGAGATATAACGGTAAATCTGTACCATAAATCTCATTATTCAGGATACACACCGCATAGACGTTTACCATATTTACATTAGTTTGTTATATGTCAACAAACTCGACAAACGTCGTATACAATGCTGGTTTATTATTTTTTTATTATTTGTTTTTGAGGCAAATATTCGGAAAACAATTAATACCATATAATAGGAACAGAACAGAACATAAGTTTATTAAGACGTATACATGTAAGTACATAGTTCTGTTCTGTTCATATAATAGGAAAATACAGTCTGTAGAAAACAATTATACCATATAATAGGAAAATACAGTCTGTAGAAAACAATTATACAATATAATAGGAAAATACAGTCTGTAGAAAACAATTATACCATATAATAGGAAAATACAGTCTGTAGAAACCAATTATACAATATAATAGGAAAATACAGTCTGTAGAAAACAATTATACAATATAATAGGAAAATACAGTCTGTAGAAAACTATTATACAATATAATAGGAAAATACAGTCTGTAAAAAACTATTATACAATATAATAGGAAAATACAGTCTGTAGGAACAATTGTACCATATAATAGGAAAATACAGTCTGTAGAAAACAATTGTACAATATAATAGGAAAATACAGTCTGTAGAAAACAATTATACAATATAATAGGAAAATACAGTCTGTAGAAAACAATTATACAATATAGGAAAAGAAAAATACATTCTGTAGAAAACAATTGTACAATATAATAGGAAAATACAGTCTGTAGAAAACAATTGTACAATATAATAGGAAAATACATTCTGTAGAAAACAATTGTACAATATAATAGGAAAATACAGTCTGTAGAAAACAATTGTACAATATAATAGGAAAATACATTCTGTAGAAAACAATTGTACAATATAATAGGAAAATACAGTCTGTAGAAAACAATTGTACCATATAATAGGAAAATACAGTCTGTAGGAAACAATTATACAATATAATAGGAAAATACAGTCTGTAGAAAACAATTATACAATATAATAGGAAAATACAGTCTGTAGGAAACAATTATACAATATAATAGGAAAATACAGTCTGTAGAAACAATTATACAATATAATAGGAAATACAGTCTGTAGGAAACAATTATACAATATAATAGGAAATACAGTCCTTTAGAAAACAATTGTACCATATAATAGAAAATACAGTCTGCAGAAAACTATTATACAATATAATAGGAAAATACAGTCTGTAGAAAACAATTGTACCATATAATAGGAAAATACAATCTGTAGGAAACAATTATACAATATAATAGGAAAATACAGTCTGTAGGAAACAATTATACAATATAATAGGAAAATACAGTCTGTAGTAAACAATTATACAATATAATAGGAAAATACAGTCTGTAGGAAACTATTATACCATATAATAGGAAAATACAGTCTGTAGGAAACAATTATACAATATAATAGGAAAATACAGTCTGTAGGAAACAATTATACCATATAATAGGAAAATACAGTCTGTAGGAAACAATTATACCATATAATAGGAAAATACAATCTGTAGGAAACAATTATACCATATAATAGGAAAATACAATCTGTAGGAAACAATTATACAATATAATAGGAAAATACAGTCTGTAGAAAACAATTATACAATATAATAGGAAAATACAGTCTGTAGGAAACAATTATACAATATAATAGGAAAATACAGTCTGTAGAAATTTAATCGATTTCCTCGATGTAGTGTCGCTTTAAGACATGCCGAGTTGTTGATTGGGAAATTAAAACTGCAATTCCGCTAATTAAGAAAAAATGTACTGAAATAGGTTTATGAAAAGGATGCTTTATTTTTCCTTTGTATTAGAGTGGTGGAACCTATGCTCGGCGTAAATCCTACACATGGCCTATAAAAAAAGTTAAATTAAGTCATGAATACAACTTTCAAAAAATGTTGAAAATTTTAGCTTCATTACGTGACCATGCGCCTCAATACAGCTATCGCAACGGCACCCGTTTCCATGGAGAACTAGATACTTTAGGGCACCTATGCACGGCGTACATGAATTCTTTTTATTTATGCACGTTTAAATGTTTTATATATTATTTTGACTTGGTAACATCAATAACTAACAATATTACAACTCGTAAGAAACTTTTTTTCTGGTTATTTGGACATTTCCCCCCAATTCGGATAGCCACCTGAAATGCTCATAAACCGCATCATTTCTGTGGGGAAAAAATTCCCAACAAGTTGTCTGGTCTGTTTATATTCGGCTACTGAACCAGTCATGTGACTGGCATTAGGTTACCAGTATGCACAACGGAATGCTAGTGAACCATGCTTCATCTCTGTCAGCGAAAATATGTTAAAACTATTTAAATATTTTAAATACGGATGTAAATGGAAAAAATATGCCGAGCATAGGTTCCACCACTCTACATGTATATGCTGTTCTAGTCAATGTAAGTATAGTTGTGGTACTGTTAAAGGAATTCATTTTCTTATAGTTCCTAGACATTTTTCTCGCCATAATTTACAACGAATAACATGATCAGAGTAATAAATTTGAATATCATTATTTTTATTCTTATTTTTTTCTCAATATTATCACTGTATTACACTTTACTCAGAGATCATTCTAGAGGGCGATGTGGGCGAAATTGTCGCCCTAGGGACCCTCACTTCGCCCTCTGGGGGCCCCACTTCTCCCTAAAAAAAAAATATTTTTGGTTTTACGATTTTCAAACAAAACTTTGTTTAGTAAGATACACTGGCAGATAAAGCACTTCTATTCAAATGTTGTATTTAATGGTTGTACTGTGCATTTTAACCCTATTTTGGAGAAGTATATTAAAGAACACCATTTAAGGAAGCGATCACGCGCTTTCTCACTTCTCCCAACAATTCTGAATTCTGACCTAGAATGAATCCTGACTTTACACAAGCAAAGTTATGCGATTCCGATTGGTCGTGGCACGATATTGGCAGCTTGAAATATACACGTAAAAAATCAATCAACTGCTTTGGATTAATAAAATGGTAAATATGCACTAGCAAGATTGAAGATATTGCGTCGATTATTTGAATGAAGTTGGTCGATTATCATGGACTATTTACTGCGGCGTACGGATGCAGCTTAATGGATGTGGTATGACTCAAAATATACTGGCAAACAGAAACGTACGTTTTCTTCAAATTTATGGTAGGCGTTACTATGGTAATGTGATGAAAAGCATCTTACACTGGAGGTGATTTGCAATCGCCTGCTCCAATAAGTATATTTATGTAATTGGTTGTTTTCTGAAGATGGTGGTGAAATACAGTCAAACCAGTGTTAGTGGTCACCTCTATTAAAGCAGCCAGTTGTATTAAGCAGCCAGTACCCAGATTCCCAATATGTTGTTTTATTATACATGAATGAGGTCTTGAGAGTGAACAATGTCAGTTGTAAGAACTTGTTTCGCAATCAAGCTACAATAAATTTGTATAAACTAATGTCCGTGTGACTGGCGATTGTCTGTAGCATTTTGTCTGCCATTCACTGCCGAACTAACGTCATATTTTTTAGTTGTATTTTCGGAGATACTGGTAGTAGTCTGCGCATGATCAAGGGCGTGGTCATGGTGTGCATGTCCCGCCTTCTTCCTATCACGTCCCTCTCCTTTCGTAGTTGGTACACCAAGGTTTTGGTTGAATAGTTGTTGTCGTCGCAGGTACTGTAACCACCGGAACCATGCTGCCGTCGGTGTGAATCGGCCACTCGCGTTATTTTCTGGAAAATACACGCGTCATATTGTTAAAAGTGAGACTGCGCGTATCGGCGTTATCATCTCGTTGGCTGACCCCAAAATGAAAAGAAACCCAAATGAATTCTTGTAATTGTACACATTGGTAAACAAGAAACAATACTAATGCTATTAACAAGACTATTAACTCTTTGCAAACAGCAAGCATAGAGCCAGATCAGACAGCACCGAACGTGGGGAACAATTGTAACAGCTACAGCTGTGGTGGGAACAATTGTAACAGCTACAGCTGTGGTGGGAACAATTGTAACAGCTACAGCTAAGGGGAACAATTGTAACAGTTACAGCTGTGGGATAGCCACATGAAGCGAATGCTACCACTGCACTATCACGACATCTACGAAATAGGTTATAGTATATACAAAAAATGTTTTTTAAATAGATTCCGAAAGAGGTTGATCAGATGGTAATTCGTTAAATAACTGCATGTTATCTGAACGGTCCTCCTCAGATGCGAGTTCAAGCCTTGAACAAAGTAATTTATTATCTTTGTCTCAAGTATTTTATTGTTTGTTCCGATCGCTATTGTAATTGATTACGGCGTGTGCTTTATGTGTAATTATCGTCGCTACCGGTTGCCCATATGAGCCTACTGTAGAGATTAGTCATTTTAGAGTTTGGAGGATAGTGCAGTGATGTAAACACTGACCAATTCCAGAGTCTCCTCTGGTTCTTTTACGTTCACAATGTAAAGCACCGACACCAGACCTTGGTTTATTTATATTTCGGGTTTTACGCCTGCATCAGCACCATTTTGGGCTATATCGCTGGCGGGCAGTTTACCTAACAACACCTTTCCTGGGCAGGCTCCAAAGGTTAACCAGTACTTGGGTGCATCAACCTCCGTAAGAAACTGCCAACATTTTCATATAAATGAGACACGGTCTGAGCGGGGCTCGAACCCGTGACCATCAATGATGATAGGTTACAGTGGTATACAAGTCAGCGATCTTAACCACTCGACCACGGAGGCGGACCCAGACCTCTGTTTAATTTCTCACCCCGATACTATGATACGAGTTATTTTAGTACGTCATAGCGGGGGTGGAACATGCAACCCCTTGGTTATAAGTCCAGCGTATTAACCCTCGATCCGCGATAAGCTCCTTCACAGTATCACAGCGTTTCTTTGATATTAACTTATTAAGGCATGCCTTCAAGTGTACACTGTTCCAATGATGATCAGGTCCGGGACACGGTAAGTGGCAAATCTTGCCTAATTGCATTTAAGTTCAAAGTGTAATCTAGTGTATGATGTCCATGGTCCAGTGATAACAGCGTCGAATTTGGAATGGAACAGTCCCGGGTTCGATACTCTGTCAGGCCTCGAATGTAGTGTCATTGAGCAAGGCACCTCGCACACATTTCTTAGTACTGGCTAACCGCTTAGGTCGGCTACACATGACAATAATTGTGGCCCAACCAATTTGCTAAATTTCTATTTGTACAACAATTGCGATTGTTATATACATGTATATAGAGCAATAAAATATTATCAAATCAATGCCAAGGGAAACATGGTTATGTCCCAGCAAGAGGTTTGACATTAATGGAATAATTAATGAAACGCTGGTTAATAGTTTCCATCGGGTCATGAACTACATTGGGCTTAAGACCGGGTATGAACTACATTGGGCTTAAGACCACTGTAACCGATAAACACACCCAATGTAGTTCATACCCAGATGTAAACTATTAACCCGTGATTCATTCCGAAATTGGATTATAACACGTGCATCAGGCGACAATAAACACACACGCACGTGATACTTTCATTGGATTCTAAATATAGCATTGACAACGGGAGACAACTACGGTATGGCGTCCGTGGTGTAGCGTCGGATTTTGAATCGGAGGGGTTTACGGGTTCGATACTCGGGTCAATGTACGTATGTGCACCAGAAGTCAAATTGTTTGCAATATACAGGTATAATGAATTTGTTACGTTCCGGTACATACCTGACGGCGCTGGGTATCCCTTGGACACGAGCCTAGGTGATCGGATATCTGTCCAGTAGGTATTGTAGTCTAGCACACCCGTAGCACTGAAACGATATTGTACAACACTCGGTTTATGGTGCGACTTACGCAAACCAAAATGTTCATACACCTAGGTCAGATAATGGCGGCAAGAAATAATCCTCAAATGTATTTCCGGTACCGTGTACCTTAACACGAGCGTTAACTTTAGTAAACCACCATTTACAGAGTTATTGGTGATTGTTAAAATTTACACATAAAGGGAGGTAATTTACAAATGGTAATTTCACAAAAGCAGGTGCGTGGCCATATTTTGCAAATTTTACTTTTTACCGTAATATCCGCTCCATACAATATATCGGTGTGCAGCACACTATAAGTAACCGCTCACATGGGCTTTAAGAAAACGTGGATTTTAATAATACATTTGATTTATGCATACGCGGATTGTGTTGGTCATTTGTTTTCACGTGTAGCAGGGGGATGGGTGGGGGTATGAGAAAGAGACGTCTATTTGTTAGGTTGCACATACCTCCGTGTTGGTGCAGTGGTATTGTCCCCACACAGCCTGACGGACAACTATGTTTATCATGTCTTCCTATAGAAAGTCTGCCCCCGTTTGAATCGTATTTTAACATTCTGTTTACGAGCAAACGTTCCCAGCAGGAGTTTGGTGGATAGATACACCCTAATTATAAGATGCAGTGTTCGACTGCCGGGTGGGTTCCGGGGCCACTCCTATCATGCGTGCGTCACAGCTCGCATCCCATGTACTAATTTTTCCAATTCTTCCAATTCACAGATCTAACATGGTGACTAAAACAAATGTTCCTAATTGCCCCACAAGTACACATGCATACATGTACACACAGGACCACTCCGTGTTTGTGCTTTGCGTTTATTTATCGTCGCTACCGGTTGCCCATATGAACGACGACTCCTGAAGAGATTAGTCATTTTAGATTTATTTGGAGAATAGTTATGTTATATTTCAGGTTTTACGCCTGCATCAGCACCATTTCGGGCTATATCGCCGGTGGGCAGTTTACTTAACAACACCTTTCCTGGGCAGGCTCCAGCGGTTAACCAGTACTTGGGTGTACCAACCTCCGTAAGAAACTGCCAACTTTTTCATATAAATGAGACACGCCTGAGCGGGGCTCGAACCCGTGACCATCAGTGATGATAGGTGTACAGTGGCATACAAGTCAGCGACCTTAACCACTCGACCACGGAGGCGGACTTGGAGGATAGTGCAATGATACAGAGAGAGACTCATTCCAGAGTCTCCTCTGGTTCTATTGCGTGCACGATGTAGAGCACCGACACGAGACCTCGGTTTAAAGTCCCATCTGAAAGACTGTTAATTTTATTCATTTAAACTTTATTTACAACGATTGCGAAGCAAGTTTTAACAACTTATATTAATCACTCTCGTTGCCGCGGATGAAATCGTATAATTATGTGGTCATTCGTGTGGGAGGAAACCGGTGTACCCGGAGAAAACCCACCTGTCCGATCTGGCGACCACCGTACCATCTCACATACTTCCCGATCCGAGGATCGAACCCGGGTTGCATTGGTGAGAAGCGAGCGTGCTAACCACTGCGCTAATCGGACAATTTTATTAGGGTCAGGCGAGCGTTAATCACTTGACTACGTATCCGTCTTTCGTCTGGCTATAAGATTTTCGTGAAATTTTAGGCAGTGTTTTAGCTTAGTTTATACAAATTTAGTTTAGCTCGATTGCGAAACAAGTTAGTACTACTTGTATTAATCATTCTCGAGACCTCATTCCAGATGGAATCCATCGTCACCGAGGGAGAGAGAAGAGGCAACGTGGAATTTAAATGCATTGCCTAAGGGCACAATTGTAACAATAACGGCTCCAGTGGGGCTCGAACTCAAGACCTTTCGCACCTGAAGCGAACGCGCTACCACTCCGCTATCACGACTTCCACGGCATTGTTTTAGCTATATGGAGCGAGAGGTTTATCCTTCCGAGTTAAGGTACATGTACATATTGCATATTACAAAATTTAAGTATTTAAAAATGCTAGATGCGCAATTATGTTAATGGACCATGAAAACAAATATATACTGAGTCAAAAAAGAAACGATACCAAACTAAAAATGACGTTAAACGGATAAAACCATAGAAAGGTTTAATATATTATTACGTATCAGTACCGGGTATCTTATTGCAACGTCAGCCAACCATAAACACAGGTAAATAAACACCCGATAATCCTGGAACGCCGAATTTCCGATTTGCACGTGCTCCTCAACAAAGACAACTTCCTACACATGTACACATCGGAAAACTGGTTTATTGTACTGGTATTGCATTATCATCGAGGAAAAACACCTTACATACCCATTGTTACCTCTAACAAAATGCCTAGGCTAAACCGCAATCAGAGAATGCGTGTCATTGGCATGATTGACGGCGGTTTACGTCAGCGTGACGTCGCAAATCGACTCGGGGTTACGCGGATCACGATAACACGTCTACTTCGACGTTATCGAACACATGGCTCGGTGGACGACCGTCCAAGATCTGGTCGACCACGTGTGACGACGCGTGAACAGGACCGTCACATTCGGACGTCACATTTACGTGACCGGTTCCTACCTGCTACGCACACAGCTGCCGTTACTCCTGGGATGACCAACACTCGCATCAGTGCACAAACAGTCAGGACCGGCTCGGTGAACGTGGCATTCGTGCCTATCGGCCATACGTTGGACCCATCCTGACACGACGTCACCGTGACGTACGGCGGGAATGGACGACGGAACGTGCTCGCTGGACTCGGTTACAGTGGACTTCGGTGATGTTTAGCGATGAATCGCGGTTCTGTTTGCGTCGAGCGGATGGCAGAGAGCGGGTATATC
>CM026401.1:10538312-10588591 GCA_014843695.1 Archivesica marissinica | reverse complement strand
CTATAAGACCACCAAGCCCTATAACAACCCCTATAAGACTACCAACCCCTATAAGACCACCAACCCCTGTAAGACCACCAACCCCTATAAGACTACCAACCCCTATAAGACTACCAACCCCTATAAGACCCCTATAAAACTACCAACCCCTATAAGACGACCAACCCCTATAAGACCACCAACCCCTATTAGACTACCAACCCCTATAAGACTACCAACCCCTATAAGACTACCAACCCCTATAAGACGACCACCCTACTTTGGTCCTGAAATCTGTGGATTTTTGCATGCATTCACATATACGACGGGTTGATGAAAGAACACCAGACCATGTATGAATTACATGTTTGGCCAGTGCAAGTTTAACATGTTTTCAAAATGTACAGAATGTTTTCTTTTCTGTAAGATACATTTATAATTATTGATACCTTTTAACATATTCTTCTCCCATTCAAAGTGCATGTGATAAGTATCAGCACTATCGTATTGACTCAATGCCGTATCAGATAACGTATCAGCTCTCTCTCTCTCTCTCTCTCTCTAGTCAGAAGTAAAATGCAATGTATTTATATAACATGTCCACAGTTACTCGTGACCCAGTTGTAACTGCCAAATCATCATTTTTTGTCACTCTATTGTGCAGTATTATCACGCACTAAGCTTGTGATATCTTCATTTTGGAGTGGCTCCATCCCAAATATTTTCGTACAAAACATGTATATTCTTTACTATCTACAATGACGAGAATTTAGTCCTATTAATTCTGTATACATGTATACATATATAACCATTTTGTATAATTATAGTATTGTGTGTGTTTATTATAGTGTCACCCCTATTGAAAGGGCCAGCTATTATTGACTTATGAGACCCCTTTTTTTTAATGAACATCAGTACTTCTCGAATCCTATCCTTGTAGGCCAGGTGCCAGGCTGATAGGCAATCGGTAACCATTATTTAACTAGCTGGGTTCTCACCAACCGGCAGTCTCGGAACGAACCACTGATGAGGTTCGAACCATCGATCTCCTGTTCCGTTATTTATATTAATCATACGTCATCAATGTAATACATCATTCATGATGATTGCGCTTGTTTACCCTCACCGCCAGCGAACCATGCGATCAGCATTGTTGGCTTTTCTATTACTTCCCTTGGTAGATAACGTCCGATTTATCATGAAATGTTCATTGGTCCTTGTAGTTGGAATCCTTTGTTTTTACTGTTGTTCCCTAACCAGATATTGCTGTTTGTTTTTACTGTTGTTCCCTAACCAGATATTGCTGTTTGTTTTTACTGTTGTTCCCTAACCAGATATTGCTGTTTGTTTTTACTGTTGTTCCCTAACCAGATATTGCTGTTTGTTTTTACTGTTGTTCCCTAACCAGATATTGCTGTTTGTTTTTACTGTTGTTCCCTAACCAGATATTGCTGTTTGTTTTTACTGTTGTTCCCTAACCAGATATTGCTGTTTGTTTTTACTGTTGTTCCCTAACCAGATATTGCTGTATGTGATTTTAGCCAAATCATGATAATTAATTGATAAAACAATTTTTACAGCAAAGTATCCATTGTATATACTGTAGGATATATGTCAAGGTTTAATCATTTAATACACATATAAGATGAGAAAACGGATGGAATTTGATAGCATGTAGTGCAAAGGAAACCACGATGCAAACAAAGGAAACCAATTAAACAGACCTATCCTCCTTAAAGATTATTCAGGGGGAGTAACTCACCAATGTTTCTCATAAAGAAATTAATGTTGTTATCGCTGGAGCCAGTCCAAGAAAGGTGTTGCTAGGCCCACCGGCGATATTGCCCAAAATGGTGCTGATGAAGACGTAAAACCCAAACAGACAAACACTAATGTCTCGCCCTTTCCATGACAGATTTGAGTCCCAAAGTTGCCCAACCAGTAATGAATGTATCTAGATGATTTGACATGTCTACATGTATGTGCATCCACAATCCATTTGGTATGAACCGACTTCTATGATGAGAGTTTCAAATAAACTCACATTTTCTACTGGCACATATGTGCTTCTCCGCCACGTCATTTTACCACATTTCATATAACATTTTATAATAGATCTCTTAAATTTAAATTATTACTATATTGCTAGTTCTTGTTAGCTAATTCATGACCACACATATAAATATTTTTTGGAAAATTGTCTGATACACGTTAATATTTGACTGCACTACATGTACATCAACCACTCTTGAGACTTTATTCATGGGGGAGAGAGAAGTGGCAATGCAGATTTAACTGTCTTGCACCACTGATTGGGTTTGAACTCACAACCCCCGCAGGAGGCCCTGGCTTTTTCAGTCTTTGCGCCATGACTTCCGCCAGTTGGAAAAAGTTGAAGCCAAAACATATATGAGCCAGTCTTTCTTTAGTTTTAGCTGTACCTAAAGATCACATGAATGACATGATGCAAATACTAATGTTGCTTTTAAAAGTTCTGATTTGTGCTGATGTACCAGCAAAACAGTTGTAAACTGCTGTTTATGAAGAGGTGTCTGTGTTTGTGTTTTACAGCAAACTAGGGAGGAAATTACAGGTGTTACAGTTTATAGAAAATCTCATGACAGAGAGTAAAATGGCCAGTGTTGAAAGTAGGAAAAAGGTAGGTAAAACTGTGTTGTCTGTGTTGGAAGTAAGAAAGTGGTAGGTAAAACTTGGTTGTCTGTGTTGGAAGTAAGAAAAAGGTAGGTAAAACTGTGTTGGAAGTAAGAAAAAGGTAGGTAAAACTGTGTTGTCTGTGTTGGAAGTAAGAAAAAGGTAGGTAAAACTGTGTTGTCTGTGTTGCAAGTAAGAAAGAGGTAGGTACAACTTTGTTGTCTGTGTTAGAAGCAAGAAAAAGGTAGGTACAACTTTGTTGTCAGTGCTGGAGGCAAGAAAAAGGTAGGTAAAACTTTGTTGTCAGTGCTGGAAGTAAGAAAGAGGTAGGTAAGACATTGGTCAGTGTTGAATGTAAGAAAGAGGTAGGTAAGACTTTGGTCAGTTTTGAATGTAAGAAAGAGATAGGTAAGACTTTGGTCAGTGCTGAATGTAAGAAAGAGGTGTGTAAGACTTTGGTCAGTGCTGAATGTAAGAAAGAGGTAGGTAAGACATTGGTCAGTGCTGAATGTAAGAAAGAGGTAGGTAAGACATTGGTCAGTGTTGAATGTAAGAAAGAGGTAGGTAAGACTTTGGTCAGTGTTGAATGTAAGAAAGAGGTAGGTAAGACATTGGTCAGTGCTGAATGTAAGAAAGAGGTAGGTATGACATTGGTCAGTGTTGAATGTAAGAAAGAGGTAGGTAAGACATTGGTCAGTGCTGAATGTAAGAAAGTGGTAGGTAAGACATTGGTCAGTGTTGAATGTAAGAAAGAGGTAGGTAAGACTGGTCAGTTTTGAATGTAAGAAAGAGGTAGGTAAGACATTGGTCAGTGTTGAATGTAAGAAAGAGGTAGGTAAGACTTTGGTCAGTGTGGAATGTAAGAAAGAGGTAGGTAAGACATTGGTCAGTGTTGAATGTAAGAAAGGGTTTTTGTAAGACTTTGGTCAGTGTTGATAGTAAATAAGAGGTAGGAGAAACATTTGTGGTCCATGGTGAAAGTAAAAAAAGGTAGGTACAGCTTTGGTCAGTGCTGATAGTACAAAAAAGGTAGGTAAGACTTTGGCCAGTGATGAATTTAAGAAAAAAGGTAGGTAAGACTTTGATCAGTGATTACAAGTAAAACTTTAACTTGTATTGTGCTGAAAGTACGAAAAATGAAAATTCCCAAACAATTCAAGCATGCGAAATTGTTGTATATTGAAAATTTGCCTGTGCATTATCTATTTCTTTTTCCATTTAACTCTTTCAGCACGAAATAAATTCAGAGCATGTGCAAACAACATAGATCAGGATCTATGTTGTTTACTATTTCGACAGGTGCTTCAGCTCCACTGTCTGAAGACCAATCAGCATATATCCTGATTAGATGGCATGTTATGTTCTCTGATCGGGTTCTCTGCTATTTGCAGTATTTTTATGTGACATTGTCAGCATAAGAGTTAAAGAAACAATGCATAATTGAGACCATAAACAATTGTTTTATGTTATATATCTCTGATTCAGGTGTTCAACGATACGATTCATGGACATATGGAGTTTCATCCCTTATGTGTGAGCATCATAGACACTCGCCAGTTTCAGAGGCTAAGATTTATCAAGCAACTTGGATCATGCTATTTTGTATACCCTGGTGCCTCACACAACAGATTTGAGCATTCACTCGGGTTAGTTCTAAATTCAATTTACAATTAAATGTTCTCTTTATGCGTTTCATCGAGGTATGAAGTGTCCATTTTTGTCTCCGAAGACTAAGCAGTCACAGTCACCTTTCCGGTGGCGGCGACAATATTTTCATATAACTAAAAAATCATCGAATATAATGCTTTGATAACTTGCATGCTGTTTCCAGGAGATACTCCCTGCCTCTTAGCAAGTCCTACCCCAAGAGTGACCAGGACCTTAGATTTGGGATAAAAATAGTCAGATTTCAGAAATTATTTGTGTGTATAAAAAAACCCTCGAACATGATCATTTCTTAAAACCGTCAAAATGATTGCTTTGAAACTTTGCATACACATCCAAGTACTAATTCTCGTCACTCACAGTAAGTCCCCGCCCTCAAGAATAACTTTGACCGTTGAAATTTTTATTTTGCTGAACCAGTACTTATTCAGTCAATCACTCGTTGCGAGACACCTTTGGTGCGGTGGCTTTGTTTACACCTAATTTGCAGAAAAAAAGATGATTTTCTGCGATTCTTCAATGTATGAAATGTTAGTTTTATTACATGTATCTAATTGTCATAAAAACCAAAGGTTAAACTGCTCTCTTCTATATGATAAATTTCTTCCTTCTATTTAAGATTAATAGAAACTGCTGTATAGAAACAGAATTAAAGTGTGTTACAATTTCAGCTTATATGCAGTGACTATGCAATACGTGTATATATTATTTTAACCCTCATAGCGGCCCCCCCAAATAATATTAACCGTCTTCAGATGAGACTTTAAACCGAGGTCTCGTGTCGGTGCTTTACACTGTGTATGTAAAAAACTAGAGGAGACTCTGGGAATGGGTCTCTGTCTGTATCATTGCACTGTCCTCCATAAATCTATAATGACTAATCTCTTCAGGAGGCGTCGCTCATATGGGCAACCAGTAGCGACGATAAATAAACGCAAAGCACACAAAGATAATATGTTGTGGTGGCTCACTTGTAGAATGGTGTTATTGCCAGGAAGTGTCGCTGTGGCAATGCGGGTACTAAACCATTATGTGAATGTTATTTCACTCTTTCTACCATAGAGATGTAGTCGTATTACCTACATATGGCTGCAAATTACCACTCACAATGGATGCGCAATAAATTTCCCTACCCAGGGTTCCCTCTGTCTGAATTTTTGTCTGCGCCACTTCTGTCGCCAATTGAAAAAAACTGGAGCCAATTAAGAGCCATATAATATAGTTCACAGATAAATATTTGAAGCCATATATTTGATAAATAAAATTTTTAAAAATATTTAGCCAATTCACAAAATTTAGCACCAGTAGCGCCTATTTGCTTTTTGTCACAATTGGCGACCGACAGCGGGAACCCTCATAGAGGTTACTGGGAATTATTATGTGTTGGATCCAATACATTGTTCTGATCATTATATAGTTTGTTTGACTACCAATCTGTGGCTGTGTGATTTACGGTCATTGACTTCAATTCATTAGCCCCTCACCGCTGTAGGTTCGATCCCATTGGGGGTGTCGAATTCTTTCAAGTGAGAAAGCATCTGGTAGCTCGGTGGTTGTACCTGTGTGCCTGAAATACTGCTCGGAATTGTACCCCGGGTCTTCCTCCACCAATAAGCTATCCAGTAGGTCGGTGGTTGTACCTGTGTGCCCGTCTGTGCTTGCCTGCCTGAAATAGTGCTCAGAGGGGAACCCAGGATCTTCCTCCACCAACAATACCTGGAGAGTCGCCATATGAGCCGTGGTGCGACGGTAAATCCTAAAACAAACAAACTAATGTAGCAAATTTATGTGGAATCGTTATTGGCACCTCTAGGGGAAAGGGATAATTCTAAGAAATAACGTAACTTATTTATTAAATACTGAATCGATGTCTATGTAATTGTGTCTATTACAGGGTGTGTCATCTGGCGGGGCAGCTTGTTAGAGCCATTAAGAGTCAGCAGCCGGAGCTGAACATAACTGACGCTGATGTTCTATGTGTGGAAATAGCCGGACTTTGTCATGATCTCGGTAAATCTAGTGCTCAATAAAAAAAATAGGCCCGGTATAATTATTTTCTGTCTGCTGTTAATATTGAAAACGGCAAACAAAACAATTGCAACATTTTTATGAAACTTTTATAAATAACTGTTTATGATTGTGAGATAATAACTAAAATACGAAAGTACATGCAACTGTGGATGAATATGAAACACAAACTGTGGGAAAGAAAATGCCATCTTCCACTGTTTCAAAACTGTGCAAGATAGCAATTTCTTTCACATTCATTTAAATGTTTTTTTATGCCCAGCCGGAAATTCGGCAAGAAATATTCATTTGGCAATGTGCGTCCGTCCAGAGGCGGTTTCAGTAACCAATGGGTGGAATTTTATTAAATAAATATGTATCGCTATAGTGTAGTAATGCATATTAACTTTTTGTCGGGATCGACCCAGTAACACCTGTCATTGTCCTTTAATTGACAAAACATCCGCACATTTTATTTACGAATGTAACACCCTTTTTATCACATTACCATATTTAGTTTTATTAATATATTTTCACAAAATAAGGCTGTTACTTTCAATTTGGCGCCAACTGTCAACGCAAATTGTCATGACGTCACTAAATTGTCATGACGTCACTACGCAAAGCAGCGTTATATTTATGTTTTAAACTGCATTATATCTGCGTCACGACCTCTTTGAAATCGTAGCTTGTCTTACAATTAACGTTATGTACCAATTCAAATAGAAAGATGCAGTTTAGTTTAATTTACAAATTATAAGGATTATTTTCTCAACTAATCAGAATCCTTCCAGGTATTATTACACGTGTGTACATATAAGAAATTATGATATGACTGTATTACACTGGATACAAGTAAAGTTATGTGATAACATAGCACCCACTAGGCAATAACACATGATCTAGTCTAGTGCAATAAATTTCTTCAGTGTGTGTTTTACGTTTATTTATCGTCGCTACCGGTTACCAATATGAGCGATGCCTCCTGAAGAGATTATTCATTTTAGAGTTTTGGAGGATAGTGCAATGATACAGACAGAGATCCATTCCAGAATCTCCTCTGGTTCTTTTACGTGTATGTTGTACAGCACCGACACCTCAGTTTCAAGTCCTATCTGAAGGACTGTTAATCTGCGATCTCTGGATTACCAGTCCAACGTGTTAACCACTGAACACAGATCTGTGTATTGTATTTATGTTGATTTTGGCATCTCTCTTTCACAGGACATGGACCGTTTTCACATTTGTTTGATGGCAAATTTATTCCAGAGATATGTCCGGAATCCAAATGGAGGGTAAATTATTTTCCTGTCTTGACATACCATATATTCCGGCCACATGTCGACCATTTTCTCATCCAGAAATATGATGAAAGTTATATGTCGACTTATGGACAAGAAACAAGCAAAAAATAAAGTTAAAGTTTTTTCTATTGGATAAATGATATGCTTGTTCAAAATTATATGTATTGGAACTTTGTTTATTTTATTTTGTTTTAATATAACAATTGGCGTAGACAATTATTTACATTATAAAGCTGATATTGTGTACTAACTGCATAGATTATTGGTGTGCATCAAAGAATTTTATTATCTCAAATTGAACTCAAGTTTCATTCAAGAATGAGACAAAAACCCATTTGTCTTAACGAATGTTGTAAGGAATGTTATATGTCCACAAAGGACCTGTGACTTATGGAAAAATCCAGCTTAACCCTTTCCCTCATAGAAGCACGTCGACGCCATTACCAATACCACATACATTAACCCTTTCCCTCATAGAAGCACCTTGACGCCATCTATGGAGGTGAGATAGATATGGCGACTACTTATCCACTGCACGATAGCTAAATGGCTGTCGTTTGTATGGAGATATAATAGTATATGAAGGAAAGGGTTAAAACCAACTTTTTTTAGCCAAAGTTTTTATATACTTTTTAAACTTATTTATTTTACAACGATTGCTAAGCAAGTTTTAACAACTTATATTAATCACTCTCGTTGGCTCGGATGAAAGCGTAAACGTGGTCATTCGTGTGGGAGGAAACCGGAGTACCCGGGGAAAATCTACCTGACCGATCTGGCAACCACCGTACCATTTCGCATACTTCCCGAGGATCGAACCCGGGTCACATTGGTGAGAGGCGAGCGCGCTAACCACAGCGCTAATCGGACAGCCAAAGTTTGATCCTCGACTTATGGTTTAGAGGATAATTTCTTTTGTATTGCCAGGTTTATGATTGATTGCAAAGAAAACAATACGTTGTACCTGATTTTGTGACAGTTTATTCCATTTTTACAAATATAATTTATTTACAAATACTCTCCAAGTATTTCTTGCCATCACTATTTGTACAAGATTGTTTTCTTGAAAGTACCCAAATATTGACAGGAATACGAAGTATCCAGTATTTCATATACAGTCAAACCTGTGTTAGTGGTCACCTCCATTAAGCAGCCAACCTGTATTAAGCAGCCAGTTTCCAGATTGCCAATCAGTTGTTTTATTATATATTTGACCTCTATTAAGCAGCCACCTGTGCTAAGCAGCCACTTTCTCTGACTCCCTTGGCTGGCTGGCTGTTTAAGACAGGTTTGACTGTACACGTGTATATTGTGAAATGTTTGCAGCATGAAGAGGCATCCCGTATGATGTTCCACTATTTGATAAATGACAATAAACTACAACCTTTGTTCAAGAAGGAAGGTCTTGATGAACTGGATATCACGTTCATTGAGGAACTATTCGCAGGACCAAAGAAAGACAAAGATGGCAAGGTAGTTGTGTTTGCACAATCTTTGCTTTTTCTCCGAATTATCTTTTTTACCCGTTGTTCATTTTGTGAGTTCTGCATTTTGTGTTCAGGTTAAAGGGCTATGTGTTAAACTCATTCAACAAGTAACTGACATGGACTTGTGTCTGATATTTTTAGACAAAGAAATTAATAAGAAAATTACATTTGGACCAGTTCATTTGTCTAAAAATAGTAATATTACTGGCAAAAAGTGCAGATCCTGATGAGACGGCTCCTTATGAGCCGGCTCATCTGTATCTACACTTTTTGTAAGTCTATTTAGAGGTCTGTGGTGCTGAAAGAGTTAACTAGGTTGCGTTGCACACTGAGATATAAAGGATTAGATAATTAACCCCATTCGCTAATAAACAATGACCTTGAGGTTGACCCTTCAAGGTCAAATGATGGTCATGTGAAATGAAGTATTTGTTCTTGTGTCAAATACCAGCGCGGGGTTGGCATTTCTCCCGGTGCTATTCTCTAGTTATAAATTGTGATTGCTGTCGTTAATATTGTTCAATAATAATATTCAGTAAAGTTTAAAGACAATTTGGTTAAAACACTCCCTTTATGGATACCTATTTACAAAATCAACAATTAGCTTTTTTTCATTTTCTATGAATTCGAAGAGAGAGAAAGAAAAAGCAGTAAAACAAGCCAGCATACTAGTATATTTAGCATTGTGTTACGTGACTGGGCAAACGGTCTCTGTGGTCGAATGCTTAACATGTTTGACGCATGAGCAGAGTAATGAAGGATGTAGGAGCAGAGTAATGAAGGATGCATGAGAGAGTAATGAAGGATGTATGAGAGAGTAATGAAGGATGTAGGAGCAGAGTAATGAAGGATGCAGGAGCAGAGTAATGAAGGATGTATGAGAGAGTAATGAAGGATGCATGAGAGAGTAATGAAGGATGCATGAGAGAGTAATGAAGGATGCATGAGAGAGTAATGAAGGATGCATGAGAGAGTAATGAAGGATGCATGAGAGAGTAATGAAGGATGCATGAGAGAGTAATGAAGGATGTAGGAGCAGAGTAATAAAGGATGTAGGAGCAGAGTAATGAAGGATGTAGGAGCAGAGTAATGAAGGATGTAGGAGCAGAGTAATGAAGGATGCAGGAGCAGAGTAATGAAGGATGTAGGAGCAGAGTAATGAAGGATGTAGGAGCAGAGTAATGAAGGATGCAGGAGCAGAGTAATGAAGGACACGGGAGCAGGGTAATGAAGGACGTGGGAGCAGAGTAATGAAGGTCGCGGGAGCAGAGTAATGAAGGTCGCGGGAGCAGGGTAATGAAGGACACGGGAGCAGGGTAATGAAGGATGCATGAGAGAGTAATGAAGGATGTAGGAGCAGAATAATGAAGGATGCATGAGAGAGTAATGAAGGATGCATGAGAGAGTAATGAAGGATGTAGGAGCAGAGTAATGAAGGATGTAGGAGCAGAGTAATGAAGGATGTAGGAGCAGAGTAATGAAGGATGTAGGAGCAGAGTAATGAAGGATGTAGGAGCAGAGTAATGAAGGATGCAGGAGCAGAGTAATGAAGGTCGCGGGAGCAGGGTAATGAAGGACGTGGGAGCAGGGTAATGAAGGATGCAGGAGAGAGTAATGAAGGATGTAGGAGCAGAGTAATGAAGGATGCATGAGAGAGTAATGAAGGATGCATGAGAGAGTAATGAAGGATGCATGAGAGAGTAATGAAGGATGCATGAGAGAGTAATGAAGGATGCATGAGAGAGTAATGAAGGATGTAGGAGCAGAGTAATGAAGGATGTAGGAGCAGAGTAATGAAGGATGCAGGAGCAAAGTAATGAAGGATGTAGGAGCAGAGTAATGAAGGATGTAGGAGCAGAGTAATGAAGGATGTAGGAGCAGAGTAATGAAGGATGTAGGAGCAGAGTAATGAAGGATGCAGGAGCAGAGTAATGAAGGATGTAGGAGCAGGGTAATGAAGGATGCAGGAGCAGAGTAATGAAGGATGTATGAGAGAGTAATGAAGAATGCATGAGAGAGTAATGAAGGATGCATGAGAGAGTAATGAAGGATGCATGAGAGAGTAATGAAGGATGCATGAGAGAGTAATGAAGGATGCATGAGAGAGTAATGAAGGATGTAGGAGCAGAGTAATGAAGGATGTATGAGAGAGTAATGAAGGATGTAGGAGCAGAGTAATGAAGGATGTAGGAGCAGAGTAATGAAGGATGTAGGAGCAGAGTAATGAAGGATGTAGGAGCAGAGTAATGAAGGATGCAGGAGCAGAGTAATGAAGGATGTAGGAGCAGAGTAATGAAGGATGCAGGAGCAGAGTAATGAAGGATGTATGAGAGAGTAATGAAGGATGCATGAGAGAGTAATGAAGGATGCATGAGAGAGTAATGAAGGATGCAGGAGCAAGTAATGAAGGATGTAGGAGCAGAGTAATGAAGGATGTAGGAGCAGAGTAATGAAGGATGTAGGAGCAGAGTAATGAAGGATGTAGGAGCAGAGTAATGAAGGATGCAGGAGCAGAGTAATGAAGGATGTAGGAGCAGGGTAATGAAGGATGCAGGAGCAGAGTAATGAAGGATGTATGAGAGAGTAATGAAGAATGCATGAGAGAGTAATGAAGGATGCATGAGAGAGTAATGAAGGATGCATGAGAGAGTAATGAAGGATGCATGAGAGAGTAATGAAGGATGCATGAGAGAGTAATGAAGGATGTAGGAGCAGAGTAATGAAGGATGTATGAGAGAGTAATGAAGGATGCATGAGAGAGTAATGAAGGATGCATGAGAGAGTAATGAAGGATGTAGGAGCAGAGTAATGAAGGATGCATGAGAGAGTAATGAAGGATGTAGGAGCAGAGTAATGAAGGATGTAGGAGCAGGGTAATGAAGGATGCAGGAGCAGAGTAATGAAGGATGTATGAGAGAGTAATGAAGGATGCATGAGAGAGTAATGAAGGATGCATGAGAGAGTAATGAAGGATGCATGAGAGAGTAATGAAGGATGCATGAGAGAGTAATGAAGGATGCATGAGAGAGTAATGAAGGATGCATGAGAGAGTAATGAAGGATGTAGGAGCAGAGTAATGAAGGATGTATGAGAGAGTAATGAAGGATGTAGGAGCAGAGTAATGAAGGATGCATGAGAGAGTAATGAAGGATGCATGAGAGAGTAATGAAGGATGCATGAGAGAGTAATGAAGGATGCATGAGAGAGTAATGAAGGATGCATGAGAGAGTAATGAAGGATGTAGGAGCAGAGTAATGAAGGATGTATGAGAGAGTAATGAAGGATGTAGGAGCAGAGTAATGAAGGATGTATGAGAGAGTAATGAAGGATGCATGAGAGAGTAATGAAGGATGCATGAGAGAGTAATGAAGGATGTAGGAGCAGAGTAATGAAGGATGCATGAGAGAGTAATGAAGGATGTAGGAGCAGAGTAATGAAGGATGTAGGAGCAGGGTAATGAAGGATGCAGGAGCAGAGTAATGAAGGATGTATGAGAGAGTAATGAAGGATGCATGAGAGAGTAATGAAGGATGCATGAGAGAGTAATGAAGGATGTAGGAGCAGAGTAATGAAGGATGTAGGAGCAGAGTAATGAAGGATGTAGGAGCAGAGTAATGAAGGATGCAGGAGCAAAGTAATGAAGGATGTAGGAGCAGAGTAATGAAGGATGTAGGAGCAGAGTAATGAAGGATGTAGGAGCAGAGTAATGAAGGATGTAGGAGCAGAGTAATGAAGGATGTAGGAGCAGGGTAATGAAGGATGCAGGAGCAGAGTAATGAAGGATGTATGAGAGAGTAATGAAGAATGCATGAGAGAGTAATGAAGGATGCATGAGAGAGTAATGAAGGATGCATGAGAGAGTAATGAAGGAAGTAATGAAGGATGCATGAGAGAGTAATGAAGGATGCATGAGAGAGTAATGAAGGATGTAGGAGCAGAGTAATGAAGGATGCATGAGAGAGTAATGAAGGATGTAGGAGCAGAGTAATGAAGGATGTAGGAGCAGGGTAATGAAGGATGCAGGAGCAGAGTAATGAAGGATGTATGAGAGAGTAATGAAGGATGCATGAGAGAGTAATGAAGAATGCATGAGAGAGTAATGAAGGATGCATGAGAGAGTAATGAAGGATGCATGAGAGAGTAATGAAGGAAGTAATGAAGGATGCATGAGAGAGTAATGAAGGATGCATAAGAGAGTAATGAAGGATGTAGGAGCAGAGTAATGAAGGATGCATGAGAGAGTAATGAAGGATGTAGGAGCAGAGTAATGAAGGATGTAGGAGCAGGGTAATGAAGGATGCAGGAGCAGAGTAATGAAGGATGTATGAGAGAGTAATGAAGGATGCATGAGAGAGTAATGAAGGATGCATGAGAGAGTAATGAAGGATGCATGAGAGAGTAATGAAGGATGTAGGAGCAGAGTAATGAAGGATGCATGAGAGAGTAATGAAGGATGTAGGAGCAGAGTAATGAAGGATGTAGGAGCAGGGTAATGAAGGATGCAGGAGCAGAGTAATGAAGGATGTATGAGAGAGTAATGAAGGATGCATGCGAGAGTAATGAAGGATGCATGAGAGAGTAATGAAGGATGCATGAGAGAGTAATGAAGGATGCATGAGAGAGTAATGAAGGATGCATGAGAGAGTAATGAAGGATGTAGGAGCAGAGTAATGAAGGATGTATGAGAGAGTAATGAAGGATGTAGGAGCAGAGTAATGAAGGATGTAGGAGCAGAGTAATGAAGGATGTAGGAGCAGAGTAATGAAGGATGTAGGAGCAGAGTAATGAAGGATGCAGGAGCAGAGTAATGAAGGTCGCGGGAGCAGGGTAATGAAGGACACGGGAGCAGGGTAATGAAGGACACGGGAGCAGGGTAATGAAGGATGCATGAGAGAGTAATGAAGGATGTAGGAGCAGTGTAATGAAGGATGCATGAGAGAGTAATGAAGGATGCATGAGAGAGTAATGAAGGATGCATGAGAGAGTAATGAAGGATGCATGAGAGAGTAATGAAGGATGCATGAGAGAGTAATGAAGGATGTAGGAGCAGAGTAATGAAGGATGCATGAGAGAGTAATGAAGGATGTAGGAGCAGAGTAATGAAGGATGCAGGAGCAAAGTAATGAAGGATGTAGGAGCAGAGCAATGAAGGATGTAGGAGCAGGGTAATGAAGGATGCAGGAGCAGAGTAATGAAGGATGTAGGAGCAGAGTAATGAAGGATGCATGAGAGAGTAATGAAGGATGTAGGAGCAGGGTAATGAAGGATGCAGGAGCAGAGTAATGAAGGATGTAGGAGCAGAGTAATGAAGGATGCATGAGAGAGTAATGAAGGATGTAGGAGCAGAGTAATGAAGGATGTAGGAGCAGAGTAATGAAGGATGTAGGAGCAGAGTAATGAAGGATGCATGAGAGAGTAATGAAGGATGCATGAGAGAGTAATGAAGGATGTAGGAGCAGAGTAATGAAGGATGCATGAGAGAGTAATGAAGGATGCATGAGAGAGTAATGAAGGATGTAGGAGCAGAGTAATGAAGGATGCATGAGAGAGTAATGAAGGATGCATGAGAGAGTAATGAAGGATGTAGGAGCAGAGTAATGAAGGATGTAGGAGCAGAGTAATGAAGGATGTAGGAGCAGAGTAATGAAGGATGTAGGAGCAGAGTAATGCAGGAGCAGGGTAATGAAGGACGCGGGAGCAGGGTAATGAAGGACACGGGAGCAGGGTAATGAAGGAAGTGGGAGCAGGGTAATGAAGGATGCAGGAGCAGGGTAATGAAGGATGTAGGAGCAGAGTAATGAAGGATGCAGGAGCAGAGTAATGAAGGACGCGGGAGCAGGGCAATGAAGGACGCGGGAGCAGGGTAATGAAGGACATGGGAGCAGGGTAATGAAGGACGCGGCGTGCCCCTTTGGGAGCCGCCCGAAAATGCCCGCCCTCGTGTGCCTAAATTCTCAATAAAACGTGATGATAAGTATTGCAATATTGCCTGAAATCCGACCCCCCCCCCTCCCAACAAACACCAGTCCTGTGTTAGACTAATGCTATAATCTGGAATACACAGGTTTATGATCACTATGCTGTGAAATGTCGACCTATGCACTGTGTAGCCTAGAGCAACATTGACATTGCTCAAGATATTGATTCCCGTGTTTTAACTGACTACGTCATACAGACGGATCTGTTGTCCAGTGGTTAACACGTGGGACTGGTAATCCAGGGATTGCAGGTTCGATCCCCCGTCTGGCCCTAATAAAATTAACAGTCTTTCAGATGGGACGTTAAACCAATGTCTCGTGTCGGTGCTTTACACCGTGCACGTAAAAGAACCAGAGGAGACTCTGGAATGGGTCTCTCTCTGTATCATTGCACTATTCTCCAAACATCTAAAATGACTAATCTCTTCAGGAGGCGTCGCTCATATGGGCAACCGGTAGCGACGATAAATAAACGTAAAATACACACAAATACAGAACAATACGCAGGTGTTGTTAGGTAAACTGCCCGTCGCTCAGATGGGAAACCTGTAGGACAGTAAATAAACATAAATTAAAAAAACAAAAACAATTAGAAATGTCACACAAACTTGTGAAATTATCAACAAAATATGATGTTTTGTCCAGTTAGGCCGGGATAATTGATATGATTACTTTTGGTTACTGCGTCAGATAGTTTTTTTTTTAAGTGGCACATATATTCCAAGTGAGTTTTAAAACAAATATTGCAAACTGACGTGGGCGAATTGAAATATTTTATAGTTATTGTAGGGTTTATCAAAGCATTGTTCAATTTGCGCTATAAGGCGAGACGAATACCATGCAGCTTTGTCATCGAATTTTGATATTGATTTTACAACAAGTTTAAGACTACCGGTACTGAGTGAAAAAACATATACTATTAAATTGTTAGGCGGGATGTCAGATAATGACCCAAACTACAGTATCGAAAGTAACTCAAAGTTCTTAGAAATTTTGTATGACTACATTATAGACTGCTTAATCATAGTCGCTAAATAATTACACATATTATTTACTTTGAAGAGTCATGTTGACTACACGGAGGGGGAATTCGTTACTATACAATTGAAAGTGATATAGATATATAACGTCTGTGCATTACACTTATATGTATGCTATTTATGTTATTCATAATTTATAATAATTGTTTTATATGTAATGTGTTGTAAATGTAATTGTTAATGTAATGTCAATATATATGTGAATCTCCCGAGAGGAGGAAATAAAGATTCAGTTCAGTTCAGTACATGTCAATATGTCATTAGTTTCCACAGTATCAGAGCTGTCGGCACAGATCAAAGAAATATGTAAGAGAATTAGCTCCCTCACTGTGTTCAATTATTTTGTAAGTGCTGCAGGGTTGGCTTTCTCCGTGGGAAGAAACATGGGAAAAAAGGGAAGAAACACCTTTCTTCCCGGAAGAAATGGGAGAAACTAGGAAGAAACTGGGAATAAAGTGTGATATTTTTATTGCATCACTGTCAGCAACTATAAGAGAATAATATTTACATATATACATTAGCACAATGTTCTCACAATTAGCAGTCTTCACATCAGGTAGATAAGCACACTGTTCATGAAAAAAAACAGCAGTTAATAATCAATCTCAAGATCACCTCTCAGGAGCCGGAAACAGAACACTAACTTTCCTGCAGTTTGATTTCCTAGTCTGTTCCTAATTTTACTGTGGATCTGTCCAAAGTTGGAAAATATACGCTCTACTGACGCTGAGGAAGCTGGTGCCTGTAGAAGACATACCACAAAGTCAGAATTTACACCACTGGATTTAGCTGCTTTCCACCAGGTAACTGGATCCATCCGAAGTGCTGCCTCATTGAAAAATGCAGCAGGGTATGGTGTGGATTTGGCTTGAAAGGCAATCAGCTCAGTGATGAAGGCAGGACTCTTGGACATAATAAAGTCATTAACAATCTCCAATTGCCAAGCAAATAGTTTAACACCCTGATATGCTGGATGTAGTTTGTAAGCTGTAAAGTGTTCTGGTATGATTGCTTGCTTAAACCGCTTTGTGACAAGGGTCTTGTGCACTGGTGACTGAAGATTGGGATTATCCAGAAGAGACAGCCATGTATGGCACGCTGATGCCAGAAAGGAGTAGTCTGCCTGGCAAGCATCAATAGCAGTTGCTACAGGGCGAAGCAGCTCTGCCATGTCCTTGGAATTCCTAGAGATATTGATATCCTGTATCTTTTTGGCAATGGTTTGGTCAATCTCATCCTCATGGTCCTGAACAATCTTCATGTAGCTGGTTCTGTTGGCAATATAGCTGTCCAAACAGGTGAGTTGAGACTTCCATCGTGTTTCTCCAGGGAGCTGTGGTTTCTTACTTTCGGCACACTCAGACAGCCAAGCACATGGCTTATGGTGGTTGCGAAAATACTTCTGTACTTGCACAACATGCTTCATCACTGACTGTGAAGTTAGATCCAGCCCAAGTAAATTGAGCCAGTGGGCAGAGCAGCCATACACAGTGAGGTCTGGGTCATCTTCTTGTAAGGCAGCACGCATTTTTTCCATGTTCTTAGCATTGTCAGTACATACTCCAGATACAGTGCAGTTGTAGTTTTCCCTTGCCTTTTTGATGGACTCCTGACACAACATCTTGCAATTGTCCCCTGT
The DNA here is from genome assembly GCA_014843695.1 of Archivesica marissinica. NCBI lineage: Eukaryota > Metazoa > Mollusca > Bivalvia > Venerida > Vesicomyidae > Archivesica > Archivesica marissinica. Next base: position 10,570,840 of record CM026401.1, on the reverse strand, counting down.
TTTTGACATAGATCCAGTAGGGTGGCTATCTAAAAGATAGGATTTGTTCTCAACCTGGAGGCAACTTGCAATTATAGGTTCGTTGTGGCAATTACTCCAGCCGTCTTGTACAAGAGTTGCAGTTTTTCCGCCAATGACATGCTTCATATCCTCCTGGAGTTGATCATACACAGTGTCTTGGAGTTTTCCGGCTATCTGCTTCCTGTTAGGTGGCTGATATCCTGCTCGTAGTGTACTCATCATCTTTTTGTACTGTGGATGGTCAGCGGCATTGAATGGTATATTGCATGCGTAGAAGAATTTGGCAATCTCCAAGTCAATGGCATTTTTCTGGTTTAGAGATGTCTTCACAACACAACTATCCATGTCTGGTTGGATTGAGATAGCTTGTCGTTTGGTTGGTGGAGGAGATGGAGATCTCCGTCTTTTTACTGACATAGGCTGCTCAGGGATCTCTTTTTCTGCTGGTAAGTGGTATGCTGCACTGCATTTCGCATAATGGAGTTTTAGACGGCAAGCTTTAGGAAGCTGCTGGATCTCACAAAGTTTGCACCTAGCATACTCTTTTCCAGCCACTGTCACAGAAACAAAGTGTTCCCAAATAGTGTCACGAGGTCTGCCACCCCTATACATTATGATTTAAATAGAACTGATGAGAAAAATAAATGTCAACTTGGTGATAATGGTTCCCAGTTTAACGCAAAGGCACTGTCAGTTTCTGAATTTAAATTACTTCTCTCGCTTGGTTATATAGTGAAAATGTAATCAATGGGATGCCTTTGAATAAAATGAAGCCATGGTAAAAGTTGTTTAATAAGGGGCATGCCATTGTCGTGTATTGTATTTTAATAGGAAACCCCTGAACAAAAATGAAGCCATATCACATGTTTGCCACTTTTAGAAGTCAATAACCTGTCAATTGAAACATATAACAATAGCTAGTAATTATAACAGGTTGGTTGGTGTGACCCAGCTTATGGGACTTCACTATACAATCTAATTGACACCTGTCAATTGGACTTGATCAACAGATGTTATTGTTGAAGCACTATTAATCATAATATATACATTTTATCTATATTTTGCGCATATATTACTAAACAAATTGACAAAAAGGAGGTTTCTTCCATTTCTTCCCAGTAGTTGGGAAGAAACGTATTTCTTCCGTATCGGAAAAAACCGGGAAAAAACCACGGTTTTTTCCCTATAGGGAAGAAACCTGACAACCCTGAAAGTGCTGTGTGACATTGCTGATCTAAGTGAAATATACATCATTGATTTCATAGATTTCTATGAAAGCAAGGTATGCCATCTTTAAATAGGCTTCATTATTTTAGTACAACACAACCATTATCTAGGTGTTAAGAAACATTATTGAACTATAAAAAGCATGTCATTGTTCAATAACAAAGTCTAGGTGGATTAATTGCATTCATTAGGTTTATTTGATAAATTCACAGTTATGTATTACCTTACCTGGATAAAGTAATTTATAGCTGTCCCGGAACAATAACAATGTAGCAGTTTGCATACTCGCTATGTACACAAAGATCCAATATGTGATGTGTTGTGACAACACAAAAATACAGAAATACGGAAGAATTACATAATTATTGAATTAAGAATTGCTCAGGGCTAGAATTGTTCGCGGTTTTTAATTTACACCAATGTGTTCATTTAATACCCAAAGTCAGTGAAAAAATGTATAAAAAGGGATCAAATTGGCCAAATATATAGGTGACTGACATTTAGAAAACGCCGAAACAGCCGATTTTGACGGAACATTTTTAGGCGATCTTTTGTGACACACTTATAAGATGGGACCCCGAGTTTGAGCCTTAAATCAGCTGAAAATATACCCGTCTTATATGCGAGTAAGGACGGTAACACCTCTGATCAGGATCTATGTTATTTGCTATTCTGCCAAGTGGTTTGGCTCCACTATCTGAATAGCAAATAACAAACAGCCTGATCAGATGTCGTGTTCTGTGCCGTCTGATCTGACTGTTTGCAAAAATGAATATACTCGTTTCCAGCACAATAAGGATTAAAGTGGCATAACGTCGCACGAAGCTTAAAAAACAAACTATTTCATGAATTCATTACATTCTCTACAAATTCTTCCGAAATAATTTGAATAATAATTTCCAATCAATAAATGTCAGCTTTCATTTTCGCCATGTTATCAGTTTTGAATGAATACAAACATTGAGAACCAGTTGTCACTCTTCTGTGTTACAGGACTTGCCATATGAAGGAAGACCAGGGGAAAAAAGTTTCCTGTATGAGGTAATCATAGTGTTTAAAAATATGTCTTAAGCAGCCAGAATATACAGTGAACGTTGTGATAGCGCCGTGGTAGCGCTTTCGCTTCATGTTCAAAAGGTCAGAGTTCGAGCCCCACTGGAGCCGTTACAATTGTGCCCTTAGGCAAGGCATTTAAATTCCACGTTGCCTCTTTTCTCTCTCGTGGCGATGGATTCCATCAGGAATGAGGTCTCGAGAGTGATTAATATAAGTTGTGAGAACATGTTTTGCAATGGAGCTAAAATAAATTTGGTATAATAAAAGAAAAAAGAATACACAAATTTGTTATAGCCTGGTTGGAGATTAGGCTGGTTGTGTTAACTAATTGCTCTCGAGATTTCATTCTTCATGGAATCCACCGCCATGACTGGCATGAGGGAGAGGGAGGAGTAACATGGAATCCACTGGCATAAGGGAGAGGGAGGAATAACATGGAATCCACTGCCATGACTGGCATGAGGGAGAGGGAGGAGTAACATGGAATCCGCCGCCATGACTGGCATGAGGGAGAGGGAGGAGCAACATGGAATCCACCGCCATGACTGGCATGAGGGAGAGGGAGGAGGCAATGTTGATTGGTGAAGTGTATTGCATAAAGACGCCACCACCCTGGTTCTGGCGGGGAACTAACTTGAAACACCTCTGCAGTCATTTAATCTCGACTCACAGGGCTCATTCTATGCCATAATTTTTGGGAGAAGTGAGACGGCGATTGCACCCTTACACCAAAATAATGTTAAACGTCACAATCTGACAATTTTGAATAGGAGTGCACTATATTGGGTCAGTGTATCTTACTGGATAATATTTTGTATGAAAATTGTAAAATAAAAAAGTTGTTGTTTTAAGGGAGATGTTGGGTCCCCAGTGGACGAAGTCATGGTCCCTAGGGCGACTATTTCGCCCCAGTCGCCATCCAGAATGAGCCCCGACTCGAGGATTGCTGTATGGCCATCCTCCGTAACATATTGATTTAAAGCCCCATTCGCCATCCAGAATGAGCCCTGACTCAAGGATTGCTGTATGGCCATCCTCCGTAACATATTGATTTAAAGCCCCATTCGCCATCCAGAATGAGCCCTGACTCAAGGATTGCTGTATGGCCATCCTCCGTAACATATTGATTTAAAGCCCCATTCGCCATCCAGAATGAGCCCTGACTCAAGGATTGCTGTATGGCCATCCTCCGTAACATATTGATTTAAAGCCCCATTCACCATCCAGAATGAGCCCTGACTCAAGGATTGCTGTAAAGCCATCCTCCGTAACATATTGATTTAAAGCCCCATTCACCATCCAGAATGAGCCCTGACTCGAGGATTGCTGTAAGGCCATCCTCCGTAACATATTGATTTAAAGCCCCATTCGCCATCCAGAATGAGCCCTGACTCAAGGATTACTGTAAAGCCATCCTCCGTAACATATTGATTTAAAGCCCTATTTGCCATCCAGAATGAGCCCTGACTCAAGGATTACTGTAAAGCCATCCTCCGTAACATATTGATTTAAAGCCCTATTCGCCATCCAGAATGAGCCCTGACTCAAGGATTACTGTAAAGCCATCCTCCGTAACATATTGATTTAAAGCCCTATTTGCCATCCAGAATGAGCCCTGACTCAAGGATTACTGTAAAGCCATCCTCCGTAACATATTGATTTAAAGCCCTATTCGCCATCCAGAATGAGCCCTGACTCAAGGATTACTGTAAAGCCATCCTCCGTAACATATTGATTTAAAGCCCCATTCGCCATCCAGAATGAGCCCTGACTCAAGGATTGCTGTATGGCCATCCTCCGTAACATATTGATTTAAAGCCCCATTCACCATCCAGAATGAGCCCTGACTCAAGGATTGCTGTAAGGCCATCCTCCGTAACATATTGATGTAATAATATTTGAATGCATCTTCTTCACAATGAGAATAACAATTTACAATTACATATCACAATGACATTACTGTCACATGTATAACATACAGAAATCCTGATAATCTCCGTATATTTTGAAATTTTGAAAACATTAGCAACAGCCCTTTCCAAATCCTTAACATATTAATTTTGTTTGGTAGGGCTCATTCTAGAGAGTGATTTGGGCGAAATAGTCTCCCTAGACCCTACCCTCACTTCACATCCTGGGTGCCCTATTTCTCCTCAAAATTTATTCTAATGTATTTAACCCAATTCATTCTGGATACATTTAAAGGCTTTTGCAAACAACATAGATCCAGATCAGCTGCAGCGTGATGTGTGCTGATCAGGATCTATGTTGTTTGCTACATAGTCAAGTGTCTTAGCAAGATCATCTGAACAGCAAACAGCATAAAGCCTGATCAGATGGCACATTCCGTGGCGGTTGATCTGGCTCTATGTTCTTTGCAAATACTGATTGAACGGTATCCAGAATGAAATGGGTTAATGGTCATATTGTGCATTTTTACCATATTTTGTTGAAATTTATTATAACACCATTTAAGGACAGGATCACACATTTTCACACTTCTCCCAAACATTCTGACCAAGAATGGGCCCTGGCCTGGAGGTTATTAAACTTTTCTCCAATCTCAAAACTCAGTCTCAATCGTCTGATTGGTTCACGTGACAGTAACATCAACCAATCAGATCACTTGAGTTTGAGATCTGAGAAAAGATTTATAACTTCGGGGCCAGGGCTGATTTGGTGACCCTGAAAATTTGAGATTTGAAAAAGTAATGTTTATAGGGGAGTGGGAGGGGAGTTACATATTAAGCATCAGTTAATGTGTTCATTTACTTTCCTTGTAAAGCCTTTGTGTTGTTAATCATAAACTTTATGTTTAGTAACTACAAATGAGTTTCCTCAGCAGGGTTGCCGCTGTCGGTCGCCAATTGCGACAAAAAACAAATATTGGCGCTAAATTTTGTGAATTGGGGAAAATATTTGGCGCAACTTTTTAAAAAAAAGATTCTTTTTCAGCACATGTTTTGTCAAATATATGGCTTCATATATTTATTTATGAACTATATGGCTCTTAGTTGGCTCCAAGTTTTTTAAATTGGCTCCAGTATTTTTCAATTGGCAACAGAAGTGGCGCAGACAAACATTCAGACAGAGGGAACCCTGCCTCAGTAACTAAAGTCTGTCCCACTAAAACCAAGACAATTTTTATGGATGACCTAAATAACCATGTTCATTGTCTGTAATCTCTTCTTTCTGTTATTGAAGATTGTGGCCAACAAGAGAAACGGGATTGATGTAGACAAGTGGGATTACTTTGCACGTGATTGTCACAATCTAGGGATGCATAACAACTTTGATCACGTCAGATGCATACACTTTGCTCAGGTTCTCGAGGTCGACAAAAAGTCACAGATCTGTTTCAGAGAGAAGGTCAAGATATTTAATAATGAGCCATTTTTAATTACAGTTGAAACCCATTCGGACATAGTTATAAATTTAAGATAATAGTAGTTTAAGGAATGAATCTCTCGTTAATAGTTTCCATCAGGTTATGAACTACATCGTGCATGTTTAAAATGTATGGAGGCCTACTTTAGTTCATACCCTGATGGAAACTCTTGGCCTCCACACACTATAACCACGCTTGATGTAGTTCATACCCCAATGGAAACTATTAACCCACAATTCATTACTTATATTTACATTAATTATTCTTTTCAATGACACAAATAAAAATATAACACTTGCGAAAATATGAAATATTTGCGACTTGCCGTGAATGTAAATGATGACATTTCCTGATTTGGGACTTTATAAATACTTTTTTTTTTTGTGTACATTTTTGTGTGTGTTTATGTTGTTTTTACATAATACAGGAGGTGGATAACCTGTATGACATGTTTCAAACAAGATATGTGCTACATAGACGGGCGTACCAACACAAAACTGCCAGCATCATAGATATAATGTAAGTATTATACATGTACACTGACATCACACGAGAACCATGCTGCATAGACGGGTGTACCAACACAATACATTATAGATACAAGTCGTTATCATTATTATGGGTGGAATTTTATGAAATATCACCCTAGTCAATGACATCAATTCTAGTCAATGACATCAATTCATCGAATTTGCTTATTCATATATATTTTACTTCTTATTACACCAACGTACCTTCCATACTCACCAATAAGACGACCCCCCCCCCCCCCCTCCCTACTTTGATCATGAAATCTGTGGGCTTTTGGCATGCACTCGCATATAAGACGGGTTGATAAAATGGACACCAGACCATGTATAAATTGCGTGTTTGGCCGCAAGTGCGGACATTTTCAGTGTCAAAGAGTGCTTTCTTTTCAAAGCTGTAATTATGGAGAGAATGGAGGTGGACTATAGAATATACTGCTAGCCAGTTTACCGAGCCATTAATTTCTAATTTTTGTTTATATGTTTACTTATCGTCACATCCTCGTTAATCGAGACAAGTCTTCAGGAGTAGATTAGTCAATTTTAATTTTTTGACGATAGTAGAAAATGCAGAATTGCTCCTATTCCAGGTTCTATTACATGTCGGAATAAGAATTCATGAATACATGAGACCTTCGTTTATAGTCCCATCTGAAAGACTGTTATTATTATTAGAGTTTGACTGGGGATCGAACCTGCGATCTCTGTATTCGCAATCCCAACATATGCTGGTCTGAGTCATTAATTTGCCAAAGTTCTTTCACAGTGTAGGCTGCCATCTTTCTGAGAAATCAACAAATGGAGGACTTCCCTGTCTTACTCCACCACCTACACTTGATGTGTTGCCCCAGCCCTACACATCCTCCCTGCCTTTCAAGGTGATGGCCCCTCAAATTCTTAGCAAATTTTCCATATATGTTTTTATTATTTCCACCATAATTACCTGTCAATGTATGTCGTATTGGTAATGGCATCGAGAGGTGCTTCTATGAGGGAAAGGGTTAATGTATGTCGTATTGGTAATGGCATCGAGAGGTGCTTCTATGAGGGAAAGGGTTAATGTATGTTGTATTGGTAATGGCATCGAGAGGTGCTTCTATGAGGGAAAGGGTTAATGTATGTCGTATTGGTAATGGCATCGAGAGGTGCTTCATGAGGGAAAGGGTTAATGTATGTCGTATTGGTAATGGCATCGAGAGGTGCTTCTATGAGGGAAAGGGTTAATGTATGTTGTATTGGTAATGGCGTCAAAAGGTGCTTCTATGAGGGAAAGGGTTAATGTATGTTGTATTGGTAATGGCGTCAAAAGGTGCTTCTATGAGGGAGAGGGTTAATGTATGTCGTATTGGTAATGGCATCGAGAGGTGCTTCTATGAGGGAAAGAGTTAATGTATGTCCTATTGGTAATGGCGTCAAAAGGTGCTTCTATGAGGGAAAGGGTTAATGTATGTCGTATTGGTAATGGCATCGAGAGGTGCTTCTATGAGGGAAAGGGTTAATGTATGTCGTATTGGTAATGGCATCGAGAGGTGCTTCTATGAGGGAAAGGGTTAATGTATGTCGTATTGGTAATGGCGTCAAGAGGTGCTTCTATGAGGGAAAGGGTTAATGTATGTCGTATTGGTAATGGCATCGAGAGGTGCTTCTATGAGGGAAAGGGTTAATGTATGTCGTATTGGTAATGGCATCGAGAGGTGCTTCTATGAGGGAAAGGGTTAATGTATGTTGTATTGGTAATGGCGTCAAAAGGTGCTTCTATGAGGGAAAGGGTTAATGTATGTTGTATTGGTAATGGCGTCAAAAGGTGCTTCTATGAGGGAGAGGGTTAATGTATGTCGTATTGGTAATGGCATCGAGAGGTGCTTCTATGAGGGAAAGGGTTAATGTATGTCCTATTGGTAATGGCGTCAAAAGGTGCTTCTATGAGGGAAAGGGTTAATGTATGTCGTATTGGTAATGGCATCGAGAGGTGCTTCTATGAGGGAAAGGGTTAATGTATGTCGTATTGGTAATGGCGTCAAGAGTTGCTTCTATGAGGGAAAGGGTTGTCAATGTATGTCGTATTGGTAATGGCGTCAAGAGGTGCTTCTATGAGGGAAAGGGTTAAACCTGGCTTACATTTTTCAGGCTTGTCGAGGCATTGATCAAGGCTAATGATCACATCAAGTTCACCGGCGCAGGCGGGTATGCCCATTTCTTCACATTACAATGTTAAATATGTGCTATATTTTAACTAGCTTTTATGACATTTGTATTGATAGTAGATCAGTGATCCGGAACTTGTGGATAAATGCAGATGGTCACATAGATTTCCAGTTTATATCCGGAACTTGTGGATAAATGCAGATGGTGACTTAGATTTCCAGTTTATATCTGGAATGTGTGGATAAATGCAGATGGTCACTTAGATTTCCAGTTTATATTGTGTTGTCAGTAGCGTGTGTCGCCATCAATACCAAGTGCATCCATTTTTCAAAAATATATGGTACAGTACCTCTTGGGATAAGATGAGAAGGTACCTCTTGGGATAAGATGAGAAGGTACCTCTTGGGATAAGATGAGAAGGTACCTCTTGGGATAAGACAAGAAGGTACCTCTTGGGATAAGATGAGAAGGTCTTGGGATAAGATGAGAAGGTACCTCTTGGGATATGGATAGATGAGAAGGTACCTCTTGGGATAAGATGAGAAGGTACCTCTTGGGATAAGATGAGAAGGTACCTCTTGGGATAAGATGAGAAGGTACCTCTTGGGATAAGATGAGAAGGTACCTCTTGGGATAAGATGAGAAGGTACCTCTTGGGATAAGACGACAATGTACCTCTTGGGATAAGATGAGAAGGTACCTCTTGGGATAAGACGACAATGTACCTCTTGGGATAAGATGAGAAGGTACCTCTTGGGATAAGACGACAATGTACCTCTTGGGATAAGACGACAAGGTACCTCTTGGGATAAGATGAGAAGGTACCTCTTGGGATAAGACGACAATGTACCTCTTGGGATAAGATGAGAAGGTACCTCTTGGGATAAGAAGAGAAGAAGCATTTCTTTACATGGGGCCTTGCATTGATGTATGATTTTGCGCTTAAAGTTGCGCCAACAGCTTAGGTCACAGAGTAGCTTGTGAACAAATGGTTATAGAGTGTTCAAACGTAATATGGTTGGACCGAAGCAGTAGATAGCCTCTATTGATTTTGGGGTCAAGGTCATTTGCATCTTTTTATTAAAAATCATTTCCGATCGATAGCATGTGAAGCAACTGTTTTACAGTCGTCAAACTGCACATTTGCACACAGGTCGCTGACTTGTATACCACTGTAACCTATCATCACTGATGGTCACGGGTTCGAACCCCGCTCAGGCCGTGTTTCATTTATATGAAAAAGTTGGCAGTTTCTTACGGATATTGGTGCACCCAAGTACTGGTTAACTGCTGGAGCCTGCCCAGGAAAGGTGTTGTTACGTAAACTGCCCGTCGGCGATATAGCCCGAAATGGTGCTGATGCAGGCGTAAAACCCGAAATAAAACATATATATAATAACCCATTATGCGTTTATTTGGACTGTTCTGCACACCGAGTTAGTCGGTGCATACATGGCCCCTATTTTGGGTTCTAAGCGTGTGTCAGAAGTCAAGGCCGTGGGGAATGAGATAATAAAACGATTAGTTCTAAACTTCTAATTGATCTGAACTTTCAAGAAAATGTTTGGAGAGGAATTAATATAAGTTTTCTGAAAACTTGTTTTCCAATCCAAACCATTCACAATTTATGTAATTTGTAACATTGTTTGTGTTATACATGTAAATTTATTGGAATAAATACTGTTTAAACCAAGAAAATGTAACCAAATGCTAGATGAGTCATGCTGGAGGAAAAGAAACATAATGGGCAAGAAATTGAAAAACAAAATACCGCAAATTAATGATACTCTGTGTGTTATACTCTAGATTATACTCTTCCTATTGGCTATCAAGGTTAACATTAGTTTATACAAATTAATTTTAGCTCAATTGCGAAACAAATTCTTTCAACTTATATTAATCACTCTCGAGACCTCATTCCTGATGGAATCCATCGCCATGAAGGAGAGAGAAGAGGCAATGTGGAATTTAAATGCCTTGTCTAATGGCACAATCGTAACGGCTACAGTGGGGCTCTAACTCCGGACCTGAAGCGAACGCGCATCCACTGCGCTATCACGACTTCCACTGGTTAACATTCAAGGTGTTCTCAAGTTATGCGGCTCTCTGTTCATATGATCAAATTTGGAAGAATGTGTAGTAGAATGCTAAATATTTATTTGGTTTAACCCGCTGCAGTAAGGAACTACGGATGTCCGAGGCTATTAATGATATGGTGGCATACAGTCGAATGACTGACGACATCTTCTCCATCCTCCTCAACTCCACGGATCCCAACCTGCGCGAGTCCAAAACAATACTCGACAATATTATGCAGCGGAAACTGTACAAGTGCGTCGGCCAGACACAGCTGAAGCAATCGTTTTATACCAAGGTACGTTGTGTCAGGTGTGGGTTGGTTAAATGTTAATGTCACAATGTATTGACCATTATTGGTGTATATCTGTCTGCTCAGCTACTTGAACATGGTTGTAGTCTAGATATTTTTTGTAAGAAAGTTTGTAAGAAAAGTACATCTATAGACTTTATTTATTTCACAACGATTGCGAAAGAAGTCTTTTCAGCTTATATTAATCACTCTTATTGCGCGGATGAAAGCGTATATGAGGTCATTCGTGTGGAGAGGAATACTGGAGTAATCGTTGAAAACCCGCATGTTCGATCTGGCAACCACCGTATCGTCCTACATACCTCCCGGTCCGAGGAGCGAACCCAGGTTGCATTGTTGTGAAGCAAACGTGCTAACCAGAGACATGCTACACAGAGAGCCAAACGAAACAAAGACTATCCTAGACGACATCAAATTAAAATTGTCTTTTATTTGATTTCTTTATTTTGATAATATTCCATTTGTAAGGAGATTTAGGAGTTCATGGTTTTAAGAATTACATGATAACATCATTTCTAGAAATACAGTGAAACCTGTGTTAGTGGTCACCTCTATTGTGTAACCAACCTGTGTTAGTGGTCACCTCTATTGTGTAACCAACCTGTGTTAGTGGTCACCTCTATTGTGTAACCAACCTGTGTTAGTGGTCACCTCTATTGTGTAACCAACCTGTGTTAGTGGTCACCTCTATTGTGTAACCAACCTGTGTTAGTGGTCACCTCTATTGTGTAACCAACCTGTGTTAGTGGTCACCTCTATTGTGTAACCAACCTGTGTTAGTGGTCACCTCTATTGTGTAACCAACCTGTGTTAGTGGTCACCTCTATTGTGTAACCAACCTGTGTTAGTGGTCACCTCTATTGTGTAACCAACCTGTGTTAGTGGTCACCTCTATTGTGTAGCCAACCTGTGTTAGTGGTCACCTCTATTGTGTAACCAACCTGTGTTAGTGATCACCTCTATTGTGTAGCCAACCTGTGTTAGTGGTCACCTCTATTGTGTAGCCAACCTGTGTTAGTGGTCACCTCTATTGTGTAACCAACCTGTGTTAGTGGTCACCTCTATTGTGTAACCAACCTGTGTTAGTGGTCACCTCTATTGTGTAACCAACCTGTGTTAGTGGTCACCTCTATTGTGTAACCAACCTGTGTTAGTGGTCACCTCTATTGTGTAACCAACCTGTGTTAGTGGTCACCTCTATTGTGTAACCAACCTGTGTTAGTGGTCACCTCTATTGTGTAACCAACCTGTGTTAGTGGTCACCTCTATTGTGTAGCCAACCTGTGTTAGTGGTCACCTCTATTGTGTAACCAACCTGTGTTAGTGGTCACCTCTATTGTGTAACCAACCTGTGTTAGTGGTCACCTCTATTGTGTAACCAACCTGTGTTAGTGGTCACCTCTATTGTGTAGCCAACCTGTGTTAGTGGTCACCTCTATTGTGTAACCAACCTGTGTTAGTGGTCACCTCTATTGTGTAACCAACCTGTGTTAGTGGTCACCTCTATTGTGTAACCAACCTGTGTTAGTGGTCACCTCTATTGTGTAACCAACCTGTGTTAGTGGTCACCTCTATTGTGTAACCAACCTGTGTTAGTGGTCACCTCTATTGTGTAACCAACCTGTGTTAGTGGTCACCTCTATTGTGTAACCAACCTGTGTTAGTGGTCACCTCTATTGTGTAACCAACCTGTGTTAGTGGTCACCTCTATTGTGTAACCAACCTGTATTAACCCTTTGCACGCTAGCGGTGAAAATAACAGTCAGATATATGTCATGGAATTTCATTAGAATTATTGTGTTGCGACAATAATCAGGGATCATTCTAGTGGGTGAAATTGTCGCCATAAGGACCCTGACTTCGCCCTCTGGGGGCCCCACTTCTCCCTAAAAAAAAAAAAATGATTTTCAAACAAAATTGTGTCTAGTAAGATACACTGGCCCATTATAAAGCACTACTTCTATTCAAATGTTGTATTTAATTGTTGTACTGTGCATTTTAACCCTATTTTGCAGAAGTATATTAAAAGAACACCATTTAAGGAAGCGATCACGCGCTTTCTCACTTCTCCCAAAAATTCTGACCATGAATAATTCTAATGAAATTCCATGACATATTTCCAGACTTTTCAGTTTCAAATAAGAAATTAGTGAATTGTTGTCTGCTACAATTATTTGAAACTATTCATAGGCTTTATTTTACCCAGCATCCAAAGAGCTAAAATAATCATTTCAGAAAGATGTACCGAAGATAGTAGGGCAGATAATGTCAAAGATGGATCTAGATGAACTGAAAAAGTGCCCTACCTTGAAAAAAGAAGATATTATTATCGATGTATGTATTATGTTGGAGGCATGATTGTGAAACCAAGTTGTTAACAGTGTTAGTTGAGAATAGCATAGAGGTCAGTCTTCACGAAACTGATTGAATTTACTCAGGACATTCGGTCAGACAGGATAAATATTTCTGTCTGACCGAAGAAAAATCTGTCTGCCCGAATAATTTCTTAATTTGGCGTAGAGCAAGTAACACAATATTTCACATATACTTTAACGGTTACTGCATCCAGCTATGAAAGTGTTATGATTTTTAAGGTTAACATTAGTTGATGGACCCGACTCCGACTGGAGTATTTAAAATATGTGCAGACTATTTGGTGACAAATAAACAGCATATTATAAATGCAGGTGTCAGTGCAACATTCACCACCAAATTACCTTCAGAGTAGGGGGTGGGTGCCTTTAGTGGGAAATTTTAAAAAATCCAATTGGTCAACCCCGTTGAAATTTGACATGTTCCTGTGGCTCAAAGGTCAGTCTGTTGAAAACTACTGTCTTTTGTGGGGACTGCCAAACTATTTTTGGGGGAAATCTAATGGCACTGTGTGTTATAATGGTGGCCAATGGAAATTGCAATAGCGGTGTCTGACCTGATACATTGTGTATGTCGCGAAAACATCTTACAGCAGTGTTAGATCTAACCATCCGTATTATTGGTTGAACTCGAATCGCTTACCCAATGAAATTCACACTCTTATAATTTCCGGAGATGGAAATAAAGTGCATAAATGGAAGATGGCAAATGGAAAATAAGCGCACCGGTCCGCAAAATTACCGCAAAATACCGTTTTTGTAAATATACGTCACATAGAACAACACATTTTGTTAATTTAGTGCTTTAGGTTAATGCACACTAAATAAAACTTGCATGCTGGCTATTATTTTCATCTGACACAGACAGTAGGACCGATAACTGCAAAAAGTCGTCGGACATTTCTTAAATTTATCGGACATGTCCGACGGCTTTCGTGAAGACTGAGTGGTTGTGGATAACAAGGTAGTGGTTTGGTTGAGAATAACAGAGTGGTGGTTTGGTTGAGAATAACAGTAGTGGTTTGGTTGAGAATAACAGAGTGGTGGTCTGGTTGAGAATAACAGAGTGGTGGTTTGGTTGAGAATAACAGAGTAGTGGTCTGGTTGAGAATAACAAAGTGGTGGTTTGGTTGAGAATAACAGAGTGGTGGTTTAGTTGAGAATAACAAAGTAGTGGTTTGGTTGAGAATAACAAAGTGGTGGTTTGTGTTGAGAATAACAGAGTGGTGGTTTGGTTGAGAATAACCGAGTGGTGGTCTGGTTGAGAATAACAGAGTAGTGGTTTGGTTGAGAATAACAGAGTGGTGGTTTGGTTGAGAATAACCGAGTGGTGGTCTGGTTGAGAATAACCGAGTGGTGGTCTGGTTGAGAATAACCGAGTGGTGGTCTGGTTGAGAATAACAGAGTGGTGGTTTGTGTTGAGAATAACAAGAGTGGTGGTGGTCTGGTTGAGAATAACAGAGTAGTGGTTTGGTTGAGAATAACAGAGTGGTTTGGTTGAGAATAACAAAGTGGTGGTTTGGTTGAGAATAACAGAGTGGTGGTTTAGTTGAGAATAACAAAGTGGTGGTCTGGTTAAGAATAACAGAGTAGTGGTTTGGTTGAGAATAACAGAGTGGTGGTTTGTGTTGAGAATAACAGAGTGGTGGTTTGTGTTGAGAATAACAGAGTAGTGGTTTGGTTGAGAATAACAGAGTGGTGGTTTGGTTGAGAATAACCGAGTGGTGGTCTGGTTGAGAATAACCGAGTGGTGGTCTGGTTGAGAATAACCGAGTGGTGGTCTGGTTGAGAATAACAGAGTGGTGGTTTGTGTTGAGAATAACAGAGTGGTGGTCTGGTTGAGAATAACAGAGTAGTGGTTTGGTTGAGAATAACAGAGTGGTCTGGTTGAGAATAACTTAGTAGTGGTTTGGTTGAGAATAACAGAGTGGTGGTTGTTTGGTTGAGAATAACAGAGTGGTGGTTTGGTTGAGAATAACAGAGTGGTGGTTGTTTGGTTGAGAATAACAGAGTGGTGGTTGTTTGGTTGAGAATAACAGAGTGGTGGTTGTTTGGTTGAGAATAACAGAGTGGTGGTTGTTTGGTTGAGAATAACAGAGTGGTGGTTTGGTTGAGAATAACAGACTAGTGGTTGGTTGAGAACAACCTAGTAGTGGTTTGGTTGAGAATAAGAAAGTGATTGTTTCATTGATTGTGCATAGATACCATACACCAAAGCGTGTTGTTGAGCTGTATATTATTGAATGCGTTTTACAGCTGGTTAAAATGAACTACGGCATGAAGACCCAGAATCCGATAGACAACGTACATTTCTACAGCAAGGAGAACCCTAATGTGGCCCACAATCTCGGGAAGGACCAGGTATGTGTATATCATTTTACAGGGAGAGTTTTGTGGTAATTTGAGTGTGGTATCTCACCCATAACTATTTTTGTATGCCTAGAGTATAGTGGTTTATTTTCACAACTTTCTGAACTTTCATATTATTAGTTTATATTTCATAAAATTATTTTAGCTCGATTGCGAAACAAGTTCTTACAACTTATATTAGTCACTCTCGAGACCTGATGAAATCCATCACCGCGAGGGAGAGAGAAGAGGCAACATGGAATTTAAATGCCTTGCCTAAGGGCACAATTGTAACGGCTCCAGCGGGGCTCGAACTCCGGACATTTCGCACCTGAAGTGAACGCGCAACCACTCCGCTATCATGACTTCCAGGTTTTATTGAATACTACACAGACCTGAAATAGCATTTACTGTAACTAAAGCGGGCATAAGTGTCTTCACAGACGCTTCATTCATCATTCTAAATTTTCCAGCAGTGTCTCTTTTTAGATTAATATAATGGCGCTTGAGACCATATTCCTTATGAATCTAAGTGATTCTATGTTTCTAACTGGGGTCAAACTCGTATCCTCTTGACTACGAGGTGGTTATCGCATCAATTACGCATTCTTGCGGTGTCTTATCTTAGCTTCACAGAAGTCATGATAGTGCAGTGCGTTCGCTTCAGGTGCGAAAGGTCCGGAGTTTGAGCCCTGCTGGAGCCGTTACGATTGTGCCCTTAGGCAGGCATTTAAATTCCACGTTGCCTCTTCTCGTTCCCTCGTGGCGATGGATTCCATCAGGAATGAGGTCTCGAGAGAGATTAATATAAGTTGAAATAACTTGTTTCACAATCAAACTAAAATAAATTTGTATAAACTTAGCTTCACAGATCTGATGCATCAGTTTTGAAAATTAAATATTACTGAATCCTTAATGGCAGCCACAATGATGTTTATCTATATCTGATGCCAGCATTTTTCAATATCTCATGGCAAGGTCTCCCCTCTGAATAGCCTCATTTGGAACTCTGGCTTTACCGTTTAATTTCAATGTAGTTTTATTTGTTATGCCACCATCTTGTTTTCATGAATTCTCGAAGAATGTCTTGTTGGAAAATTGTTCGGTTAAACAGAAAAATGTAAATAGACTAAATTTGTACTGTTTGCTATCAACAATTGCAATGTACTATTTACAGTTCAGAATTACCGGTATACAAAACCACTGTGATATCATTTATACACTGTAACTTTGTGATTATGAGAAAATGTCAAGATTGCCAAACAACATAAAGCCAGAACAGCCAATTGTTCGGTATAACAAAATAAATATTTCATTTCGGTGAGTGTGACGGTGGATATTGTCAACCCTCGGAAAAATAATGTCGGTATGCGATGGTTGTATGAAACTGAATACAAGCAAGTTTATGTGATAAAACAAAACATGAATATCTGTTGAATTACTGAAACTTGCCTTCAGTTATTTCACTGAATTTTTGTGTTCTTTTGTATCAATTTTCACAGTAAAGATGATTTGTTGTATCGGGTTACACAGGGTGATTACAGTAATGAGGATTTGTTGTATCGGGTTACACAGGGTGATTACAGTAATGAGGATTTGTTGTATCGGGACACAGGGTGATTACAGTAAAGAGGATTTGTTGTATCAGGTTACACAGGGTGATTACAGTAAAGAGGATTTGATACAACAAATCCTCTTTACTGTAATGAGGATTTGTTGTATCAAGTTACACAGAGTGATTACAGTAATGAGGATGTGTTGTATCAAGTTACACAGAGTGATTACAGTAAAGAGGATTGGTTGTATCGGGTTACACAGGGTGATTACAGTAAAGAGGATTTGTTGTATCGGGTTACACAGGGTGATTACAGTAAAGAGGATTTGTTGTATCAGGTTACACAGGGTGATTACAGTAAAGAGGATTTGTTGTATCAGGTTACACAGGGTGATTACAGTAAAGAGGATTTGTTGTAGGTTACACAGGGTGATTACAGTAAAGAGGATTTGTTGTATCAGGTTACACAGGGTGATTACAGTAAAGAGGATTTGTTGTATCAGGTTACACAGGGTGATTACAGTAAAGAGGATTTGTTGTATCGGGTTACACAGGGTATTTACAGAACAGAATGTACATCCTTTCAGGTTTCATACCTCCTACCAGAGACGTTTGCTGAACAACAAATCCGAGTGCATTGTAAGATTGTAGATCCCATAACATTAGAGCTGGTGAAGCAGGCGTTCCATGATTGGTGTTTATTCAAGAAGTATCCCTCACCGAAGGTGAACATTTGCATCATTTGCATCATTTTCTATAGAGATCACTGTAATGTGGGTGTTTTACGTTTATTTATCGTCGCTACTGGTTGCCCATATGAGCGACGCCTCCTGAAGAGATTAGTCATTTTGGAGGATAGTGCAATGATACAGACAGAGACCCATTCCAGAGTCTTATCTGGTTCTTTTATGTGCACGGTGTAAAGCGCCGACACGAGACCTCAGTTTAAAGTCCCATTGAAAGACTGTTGAGAAATATTCTCCCTCAGCCGCCTCACTTCTCCCTGCAGGGCTTGAGGGAGATATTCTCCCTCAGCCGCCTCACTTCTCCCTTCAGGGCTGGAGCTAGAGTATGCCTTAAACTTCTCTCTTGTATACCTTAAGCTTCCCCCTTGCATACCTTAAACTTCTCCCTTGTATACCTTAAACTTCTCTCTTGTATTCCGTAAAATTCTCCGTATTTTGAGGTCTAGCTCAAGTCTTATCTATCCAACTATGTACGAACATATTTCAAATATATTTCATTTTATTTGATGCTTTTCAATGAAATATATATAGAAAATTATCAGTGAAATAAATTGTTGTATTCCACTGTATTTCTCACTGATTTGCGTGTGTGGTGCCTAGCAGCTGCATGTTGAAATGTTGTCAACGCAAACATTTTCGAACTCAAGCTGTCAGTCATCTAAACACGACCTTCTACAGCTATTTAGCACATGCTTGCATCCTTTTCTATGATAACAACACTCTTCAGCCTAAAATGAAAGAATAGTTGTTTGTTTAAGTGAATGATGGAATAATATTTCACTTATGAATGTAGAAAGCTATTATTATCACTCGTGACTACTGGAGCCACGAGTGATAATAATGCTTTCTATGTTCATTAGGCGAAATATAATTTGATCATTCACTGAATCAAACAATACACTCTCAGTCTAGGATTGGATTGAGTGAAGACTAGAATATAACCAAGGACTGATTTATTGATAGACACCAGTGAAGTCGACTGCAGCCTCGACACCGAAGAATACCATACAGAACGGAGCTGAGAAGTTCAAGCGTAATTTGTCCTTAACGCCTTCCTACAGCTGAGGGTGCTAGCTGCCTGGAAGGATGCCATCTCTCTGGACTTTGAGATAGGGCTGTGATTATCGTCAAAGTTGTCTTCTCTACCAAGGTATCACAGACCCGAGCCTGACAGTGGAACGTCGTCCTCACGAGATTCTTACAGGACTGGAAAATGTCATGGCTACAAAACTTTATCGTAATTGTCCCGTTCACACTTACATGAGTATTACTAGTAATCAGTCGTACATTCATGAGTGTTATTCATACCCCCTCCATGAGTATTATTCATACCCCCTCCATGGGTATTATTCATACCCCCTCCATGAGTATTATTCATACCCCCTCCATGGGTATTATTCATACCCCCTCCATGAGTATTATTCATACCCCCTCCATGAGTATTATTCATACCTCCTCCATGGGTATTATTCATACCCCCTCCATGAGTATTATTCATACCCCCTCCATGAGTATTTATTATTCATACCCCCTCCATGGGTATTATTCATACCTCCTCCATGGATGTTATTCATACCCCCTCCAGGAGTATTATTCATTCCCCCTCCATGAGTATTTATTATTCATACCCCCTCCAGGAGTATTTATTATGCATACCCCCTCCAGGAATATTATTCATACCCCCTCCATGAGTATTATTCATTCCCCCTCCATGAGTATTATTCATACCCCCTCCATGAGTATTATTCATACCCCCTCCATGAGTATTATTCATACCCCCTGCAATAGTATTATTCATACCCCCTCCATGAGTATTATTCATACCCCCTCCATGAGTATTATTCATACCCCCCTGCAATAGTATTATTCATACCCCCTCCATGGGTATTATTCATACCCCCTCCATGAGTGTTATTTATTCGACCGTTCTCGTATCTATTTCATTGGTCCACTTATAAGTGTTATTTATTCGACCGTTCTCGTATCTATTTCATTGGTCCACTTATAAGTGTTATTTATTCGACCGTTCTCGTATCTATTTCATTGGTCCACTTATAAGTGTTATTTATTCGACCGTTCTCGTATCTATTTCATTGGTCCACTTATAAGTGTTATTTATTCGACCGTTCTCGTATCTATTGCATTGGTCCACTTATAAGTGTTATTTATTCGACCGTTCTCGTATCTATTTCATTGGTCCACTTATAAGTGTTATTTATTCGACCGTTCTCGTATCTATTGCATTGGTCCACTTATAAGTGTTATTTATTCGACCGTTCTCGTATCTATTGCATTGGTCCACTTATAAGTGTTATTTATTCGACCGTTCTCGTATCTATTTCATTGGTCCACTTATAAGTGTTATTTATTCGACCGTTCTCGTATCTATTTCATTGGTCCACTTATAAGTGTTATTCATCAGATCATTGAGCATTTCTTCACTATATAATCCTAATTTATTTATCTTTCCTTGGTGCATTTCATTTTGGATTTTTTGTTTTTAAACTTATTTTACAACGATTGTGAAACAACTTATATTAATCACTCTCTTAGCCGCGGATGAAAGCGTAAATGTGGTCATTCATGAAAACCGGAGAAACCCCACCTGTCCGATCTTGTGACTACTGTACCATCTCGCACATTTCGCGGTCCGAGGATCGAACCCGGATTGCATTGGTGAGAAGTGAGCGAGACAGCATATTCCTGTATTGATAAAACAGCAGGGATGTATTGTTTATTCCGCCTGCATCCTAGATGCCAAAGAAATCAATGAAACCCATTGTTTCCATTTACAAACATGAATAATAATAGTACCATATACATTTACAAATCCATTTTGCATAATAACAAATTTTCTTTTTATGTTTTCCAATGAATGAAAGAAAACTCCATCTTACACCGCTTTGAAACAGTGAAAGATGGCATTTTCTCTGCCACTGGTTGGGTTTCGTATGCCTGCGCGGTTAGATGTACTATTGTATTTTAGCTGTTTTCTGACTATTAATTATTAAGTAATATATTCTAATGAATTTGTTTTGTCTGTAGTTTTGAATTTTGACAGTAAACAGAAACTAAATTATACCAAAACTATTTCTTATTACGGACGTCACACTAACAGAAGTGGTCGTGCGGTTGTGTCACGTAGTGCAATAAGGCTCCAGATGGGGAAGTTAAAATGAATCAAATTTAAAAACAAATATTATATTAGCCAAAATCATTGGAATTCATAAAAGAAAAAGATTTGTGTTTATTGGTGTAAGATATTATTTTATATCGTGATCTGAGTGGCGTTAACTACGTTTTGCGTAGTCTTTTTTTCTTTCATAGAATTTTATCAAATTTACACATGTTACAGGAAATTTTATAATGAATTCAATGATCTAATAAAAACATTTCAAAACATGATGTTGATCACACCCAAGCATTTCAGATTTTATTTTAATACCCCATTTGCTTATTGTATTAAATCTCCAAAACTGCAGATTTTAATACCCTATTTGCTTATTGTATTAAATCTCCAAAACTGCAGATTTTATTTTAATACCCATTTGCTTATTGTATTAAATCTCCCAAAACTTCAGATTTTAATAACCTATTTGCTTATTGTATTAAATCTCCAAAACTGCAGATTTTATTTTAATACCCATTTGCTTATTGTATTGGAATCTCCCAAAATTGCAGATTTTATTTTAATACCCTATTTGATTATTGTATTGCATTGGCTACCCATCAAGGCCAGAGTTACATTCAACATGTTAACTTTTATGTACAACTACTCAGTTGGTAATTCTCCTGACTACCTTACAGAGATTCTAACAAAACAGACTCCATCACGGAACTTACGATCGTCCCATTCTGTTAGTGGGTTGTGCCATTCAATAAGAGAAAAACATTTAGTGATAGAAGTTGTTGTACTGTGGGACCCAAACTGTGGAATGAGTTGCCTGTCAGCATCGGAAACTCAAAAACTCTAGAAATGTTTAAGAAGAAACTGAAAACTCATTACTTTCGAGACTTTTACGCACTATTTTAGTGAATGCAGTGACTGAGATAGAAAGTAGATGTATTAAATAAATGATGTTAATTTTACCCTGTAGATACTAAACATGCGTCAGTTAGTCTTAAAAATACTGTTTTATATTCTTAATATTTTAATATATATTATGCTGAGTTTTATGGTATATTGATTTTAGGATATTGTATTTCATTCTAATTACCTTAGAGTTTAATTTAACTGTTAAAGCGACACTACATCGGTGAAAACGCAAATGTTTGCAGAATGTAATTTGCTAATATTATATGGTATAATTTTTTCCCCAAATATTTGCCTCGAAAAGTATTTCAACAAATAAACAAACGTCGTATACGCGGTTTGTTGACGTAACAAAATAATGTAAATATGGTCGACATTCATGCGTAATACAACGCGCTTATCCTGAATAACACAAGGTATGGTACATATTTACCTGATATCTCACATGTGTGCCTATGCATATTTATTTGTAGACTAATCTTAGTTAAATTATCACTAATTGAGTATCGCATGTTTAGTATTGACTCCAATGACGAACGCAGATGACCGTTATATGAAATCCTACTTTCACTTTTGAAAGTTTGTATACTACAGAGGGTCCCTCCGTGGTCGAGTGGTTAAGGTCGCTGACTTGTATACCACTGTAACCTATCATCACTGCTGGTCACGGGTTCGAGCCCCGCTCAGGTCGTGTCTCATTTATATGAAAAAGTTGGCAGTTTCTTACGGAGGTTGGTGCACCCAAGTACTGGTTAACCGCTGGAGCCTGCCCAGGAAAGGTGTTGTTAGGTAAACTGCCCGCCGGCGATATAGCCCAAAATGGTGCTGATGCAGGCGAAAAACCCGAAATATGATGATGATGTATACTACAGAACACTGTTCATTTATTCAATGTTAGTGTTCGAATGTATTCAGAAGAATGTGTAGTAGCTATGCATTAATAAGTGAAAAATGCATTTTATTTGCTTTTTTCTATGTAATGTCGCTTTAAGTATTATCATGTAAATGTCTTTTATTAATTTGCTTTGAAATACGTAGATGAACCTGCTTGTAGTTAGTTAGGGATACACACATCTGTGCTATATACATTCATGTAGTTTTATATATATTGTACATTTATCCGAGTGACATGAACTGTGATAACATTCTTGCTATAAATGCTGTGACATTACTCCCCGGTGTATGTATAATTCCTAGATTTTTTATTTTTGTTTTAAGTCGATTTAACGTCGCTACAGGTTGCCCATCAGTTTATATACCCAACCAATTACTCTCTCCATCCCTTCAGTTTATATACCCAACCAAATACTCTCTCTCAATCCCTTCAGTTTGTCCTGGCTTAGTGCCCTTGATTTCTAAAAATGATAAACTCCTGTCAAAATTGATACAATTTTTGCAGAACAACCAACGACCTCCGACTTTTTACATAGATTTGAGTTGTTTGTTTATAGGTCAGTTTTTGTACTGGCCCGAGCTTATAAAACTTGTCTCCAATCTTAAGCTCAACCTCAAGCCCACACCTGATTGGTTCAGCCGAGTGTAGCTCTCCGAAGTAACCAACCAATCAAATTACTCGAGATAGATTTTTTACAACCTCGTGGCCCAGGTCAATATCAATTGAAACTTAGAACAGTATTGTTTTTGTCTTATTTACATTGTCTTACAGTTTATACAACAGGCATTAAGTATAGTGTGTTCAACCGAATTTGATTTTACCAGACATTTTATTCCTTCTGTCAACATGACACGTTGTGATAAATAAATTTGATGTACTTATATGTCAACCTTGTGCTCTAAAATGTTGGAACCTTGTTTGCTTGAATGCTCTAAAATGTTGGAACCTTGTTTGCTTGAATGCTCTAAAATGTTGGAACCTTGTTTGCTTGAATGCTCTAAAATGGTCCAACCTTGTTCGCTTGAATGCTCTAAAATGGTCCAACCTTGTTCGCTTGAATGCTCTAAAATGGTCCAACCTTGTTCGCTTGAATGCTCTAAAATGGTCCAACCTTGTGCTCTAAAATGGTCAAACCTTGTTCGCTTGAATGCTCTAAAATGGTCCAACTTTGTTCGCTCTAAAATGGTCCAAACTTGTTCGCTCTAAAATGGTCCAACCTTGTTCGCTTGAATGCTCTAAAATGGTCCAACCTTGTTCGCTCTAAAATGGTCCAACCTTGTTCGCTTGAATGCTCTAAAATGTTGGAACCTTGTTTGCTTGAATGCTCTAAAATGGCCCAACCTTGTTCTCTAAAATGGTTAAACCTTGTTCGCTTGAATGCTCTAAAATGGTCTAACCTTGTTCGCTTGAATGCTCTAAAATGTTGGACCCTTGTTTGCTTGAATGCTCTAAAATGGTCCAACCTTGTGCTCTAAAATGGTCAAACCTTGTTCGTTTGAATGCTCTAAAATGGTCCAACCTTGTTCGCTTGAATGCTCTAAAATGGTCCAACCTTGTTCTCTAAAATGGTCAAACCTTGTTCGCTTGAATACTCTACAATGGTCCAACCTTATTTGCTTGAATACTCTACAATGGTCCAACCTTGTTCGCTTGAATGTTCTAAAATGTTGGAACCTTGTTTGCTTGAATGCTCTAAAATGGTCCAACCTTGTGCTCTAAAATGGTCCAACCTTGTTCGCTCTAAAATGGTCCAACCTTGTTCGCTTGAATACTCTACAATGGTCCAACCTTGTTGGTCCATCGTCTTATAGCCGAGTCAGTCGTATAATAAATCTGAGTGTAAAATAAAGTTTTGAATTTTATTTTTAAATAAAATAAAATTTAATTCTTTTTTGAAAACTACACCATTATGAATATATACTGGTATTACTTTGATCGTTTTATCTGATCTTGTGTTGATTGTTTCTGCTTTCATGAACCGGAATTTTCTGGAAAAGAATGTATGTACAGTATATGTTTGCTAACCCCCAAATTATCATCTCTTCAAGTTCATTGCCATTCATCTCTAGCTTTGACTCCCACTGGGGGCATCATCATATGACCTATGCTGTTGTTGCGACTTTAAACCGTGCAAAACAAACCATCTCGACTTATATTTAGATGAAGACTTTAATCAAAATGTCATACCAATAGTCTAGTAACACTTGCTTCTTTGAAATTATTGAAGGTGGATTGTGGCACATGTTTCCGTGGATCACAATAACCCTTGCAACAAAGCTAGCCACTTTATATATCTACCCGTTTTTCTATTGAGGTCACCATTCACGACTATGACACAATTCATTTTGACCTGTTTATCTTTTCCCACTGGAAGTAATATAACACATTTTTCCCATTGGAAGTAATATAACACACTTCCCACTGGAGGTAATATAACACACTTTTCCCACTGGAAGTAATATAACACACTTTTCCCACTGGAGGTAATATAACACACTTCCCACTGGAGGTAATATAACACACTTTTCCCACTGGAAGTAATATAACACACTTTTCCCACTGGAAGTAATATAACACATTTTTCCCACTGGAGGTAATATAACACACTTCCCACTGGATGTAATATAACACACTTTTCCCACTGGAAGTAATATAACACATTTTTCCCACTGGAGGTAATATAACACACTTCCCACTGGAAGTAATATAACACACTTTTCCCACTGGAAGTAATATAACACAAATGCACACAACATGTGTACCCAGTGCATGCTACCCATCATCTTATCTCTACCTAACTGTTTCTGTACCTCTTTCTAACTATCTACCTTACTGTATCTATTTCTAACCATGTCTCTACCTAACTGTATATATACACCTAAGTGTATCTCTAACTGTTTCTGTACATACTAGTAACTGTATATGTACCTATACCTATTTGTATCTCTGTTTAACCGTATCTCTATCTAACTGTATATCTACCTAACTGTATCTGTGTCTAACTATATCTCTACCTAACTGTATCTCTACCTAACTGCACCTCTATCTAACTGTATCTGTGTCTAACTGTATATCTACCTAACTGCACCTCTATCTAACTGCACCTCTATCTAACTGTATCTGTGTCTAACTGTATCTCTATCTGTGTCTAACTGTATCTCTATCTAACTGTATCTGTGTCTAACTGTATCTCTATCTATCTGTGTCTAACTGTATCTCTATCTAACTGTATCTGTGTCTAACTGTATCTATCTATCTATCTATCTATCTGTGTCTAACTGTATCTGTACCGAGATGGATCTGTACCAAACCTATAATATTATAATTAACTGCTGAATACCAACCTAATCATACAGGTTTGTGTTATATGAGTTGCTTCAGTTGTGTCGTTGTCATACGTGAAGGGTGACCTCATTAACCCTTTCCTTCATAGAGATTTAGGTTAATATAGTATTATATCTCCATACAAACGACAGCCATTTAGCTATCGCGCAGTGGATAAGTAGTCGCCATATCTATCCCATCTCTATAGATATTACTGGGACTACATGAGATTCTGGCCTTTATTATGAACATTGGTTTGGCTACTACATTGTCAATGTTATGTCGTATTGGCAATGGCGTCAAGAGGTGCTTCTATGAGGGAAAGGGTTAACTACATTCCAAGACGAATACGGAGATACACAAAATGAATAGCATTGTTGCAGGGACAATAACAGATTTGAAGCCACTGTAAACCCCATGTTACAGGTTGTTGCCATCTAAATGAAATACCATTTTCAAGGCAATTAACAAATAAATCATACAGCAGAGTTGGTTGGAGGTTATTATACAACTTTTCTCAAATCGCAGGCTAAAGTGCTATGATTGATTGAATTTGAGATTTACTCTTGGCTTAACCAATCAGAAAGCTGGAGACAGAGTTTGAGATCGGAAAAAAGTGTTATAACCTCCTAGCACGAGTTGTCATGCTGTACCATATTGAAAACATGTTCAGCAATGCATATAGTTGATGTGTTTGTTGTTGTGTATGTAACATGATATAATTCACTGGAATTCTTATTTCAGAAGTTTATTTAATTGATTTTCTGTTCTATCTACTAATGATTAATAAAAATCGTGTGAAGTATACCAAATAACTGTTCTTTATATGTTCCTCACTGTCCAATTCATTAGATGAGATTGATGATCTACATCTAGCGAGCATGGCCGACTTGTCAATTATGTTATATTTCGGGTTTTACGCTTGCATCAGCACCATTTTGGGCTATATCGCCGGCGGGCAGTTTACCTAACAACACCTTTTCTGGGCAGGCTCCAGCGGTTAACCAGTACTTGGGTGCACCAACCTCCGTAAGAAACTGCCAACTTTTTCATATAAATGAGACACAGCCTGAGCGGGGCTCGAACCCGTAACCATCAGTGATGATAGGTTACAGTAGTATACAAGTCAGCGACCTTAACCACACGACCACGGAGGCGGACTCCGACTTGTCAAAGAAATAATAATCGAGTATTGGTACTTGCTCCGGGTAATGCCACGTTTCAACTGATTCACTAAAAACCACTCGAGGGTTGGAGATTATAAAAACTTTTCTCCAATCTCGAACTCTGATTGGTTAGCGCGCTACATGACCTTAGATGTCGATGCGCCGTAAAACACAGATGCTATAGGAAGTGAACAATCTAGCACTGAGTGCGCATGCATTATTTTCTCAGGAACTGGTTAAAATACGAGTGTGGCCGTATCAAGCCTCTTCTCTCTCCCTCGTGGTGATGGATTCCATCAGAAACGAGGTCTCGAGAGTGATTAATATAAGTTGTAAGAACTTGTTTCGCAATCAAGCTAAAATAAATTTGTATAAACTAAACAAGAAAAAGTGTAAACTAAACCAGAAAAAAGTGATATCAAATCAGCAAATTTATGGCGGGCATTTTGGACGCCATCTTGGATTTCTGAACGCCACGATTTATGCCGTTTGTATGACAAAACTCGATTTGTTAGCTGACTGGGTAAGGTTGCCCCTCAAAATGGTAGTCCTATAAGCTAATAGTCACCTAACCAATTATATCAGACTGGAAAACAGAGAGTATGAATCTGGATTGTACACAATAGGTGATATATGATTTAAAAACATTTCTTGCTATGGGGTTCTGCATTAATTCTTGTATATTAATTTATATAATAATATAAATGAAGATAATTCTTATCAAGCCTGTTGCTTAGCAATAGTTGAGCCATGTCATGGGAAGACCAACATAATGTCTCGATTACGATGAGGATACCGATCCATTACACATTCTGCAGGCTCTTCACAACACAACTTGTTAACATATACCTCCAACATAATGTCCCGGTTATGATGAGGATACCGATCCATTACACTACGTATGCTCCACACATTCTGCAGGCTCTTCACAACACAACTTGTTAACATATACCTCCAACATAATGTCCCGGTTATGATGAGGATACCGATCCATTACACTACGTATGCTCCACACATTCTGCAAGCTCTTCACAACACAACTTCTTTACATATACCTCCAACATAATGTCCCGGTTATGATGAGGATACCGATCCATTACACTGTATGCTCCACACATTCTGCAAGCTCTTCACAACACAACTTCTTTACATACCTCCAACATAATGTCTCGGTTATGATGAGGATACCGATCCATTACACTACGTATGCTCCACACATTCTGCAAGCTCTTCACAGCACAACTTCTTTACATATACCTCCAATTGAAACAAATCAAATCTCCATAGTAACTAATTCAAAAATAAATTATATATGCTAATTCAGGCATCAGTTTAGAGGGCGAAATTGTCGCCCTAGGGACCCCCACTTCTCCCTAAAAAAAGAAATATATATTTTTTTTTGGTTTTTACGATTTTCAAACAAAATTCTGTCTAGTAAGATACACTGTCCCATTATAAAGCACTCCTTCTATTCAAATGTTGTATTTAATGGTTGTACTGTGCATTTTAACCCTATTTTGCAGAAGTATATTAAAGAACACCATTTAAGGAAGCGATCACGCGCTTTCTCACTTCTCCCAAAAATTCTGACCTAGAATGAACCCTGGCAGGCAGGCTCCAGTTGTTAACCAGAACCGGGGATGCTTCTGGAATAGTGGCATTTCTGTATCATTACACTATCCTCCAAAATATATAACATGATTTATACACCTCTGGAGGAGTCAGCCCGATACTGTTAAAGTGGAAATGTTAAGAGTGGCGGAAATTTACACTATATTGCAAATACACTTACCGGTACAGACTTGACTAATTAAATGGTGGTGTCTTACAAACCTACAGACAATGTGGAAGTTGTGATAGCGCAGTGGTAGCACGTTCGCTAAAGGCCAGGAGTTCGAGCCCGCTGGTGCCGTTACGATTTTTCTCTTAAGCAACAAGGCATTTAAATTCCATGTTGCCTCTTCTCTCACCCTGGCGATAGATTCTATCAGGAATGAGATCTCGAGAGTGATTAAAATAAGTTGTAAAAACTTGTTTTGCAATCGAGCTAAAATAAATTTGCATAAACTAAGCTAATGTTTATGACAATCGTAGACTAATGTTTACACTTTCATCATGTTAATAAACCAACTTTCACACCACCCAAGAACCTTGGCCCGGTGTCATATAGAATATTCTATAGGAAAAAGTGACCCGCGGGTCCATATTCTATTATAGAATAATGACCCCCCTTATAGAATAATGACCCCCCCCCCCATCCCCAAAGCCTACAAAAACAATGTTATCAATATATTTTATTAATAATTGCATAAGCTATAAAATTAACAATTATCAATAAAATTATATTGAATTTATGTATGAAAAAAGACATACACTCAACTTAATTGGTATTTGAAACCATGCAGCTCAAAATAAATACCATAAAATAGCACAGTACTAACCATTCTTATCATATTCATGCATGTTCTCTTAAACTTTCCAGAAAATATATAATATGCTGTTAACGGGATACGGACAGAAGCCCCCGGACAAAACCCCCCCATCTTTTTTGCCACAGGACAAAAGCCCCCCCGTTCAAATTCAGGGTAGGACAAAAGCCCTAGTTAACACCGAACTCGAGCGTGTACGGACAGGCCAACCGTCAGCCAAACGTCAGCGGAAGGAGACTGTCAGCCACCAGAAACGTCTCAGCAAGTTGTGCAGCCAATACCGCGATGGACAGAAATCACAGGCCAGTTTTATGTTCGCGATTGGAGAATGTATCCGACTATGAACAGTTTATTCGCGTGTGTTCCCAGTGTGGTGAAATAATCCTTATTATAGAACATAACATTTGACTGCTTACGACATAGTCCCCAGTGTATGACATCTTGATTTGAGCCCCGTCACATCACATTAGTCACATGAGTTTGTTCAGACTATAAGTGTGCTGATATATTAATGCAAGATATAAGAGATTAATGTGCTTGTTTAATTCATGTTTTGAATTGATTTGAGTCACATCACATCAGTCACATGAGATTGTTCAGACCATAAATAGCCATCATATAGAAAGTACATGTGCTTTGGTTAATAGTGTGCTGAAATATTAATGTGCTTGTTTCATGTTTCATTCACGTTGTTCATGTTTGTTTTGCCAATATAAAAGGTACATGTCACTCAATGTCTTACTTGTCAATACTTAGGAAACAATGTCAGTGATAGGGGGGCTTTTGTCCTACCCTGAATGTGAATAGGGGGGCTTTTGTCCACCCTTGGGTTTTCTATGAGGGGGCTTTTGTCCTACCATGAACGGGGGGGCTTTTGTCCTCCCTTGGTTTTTCTATGGGGGGGCTTTTGTCCGCCCGTGTCAAAAATCATGGGAGGGCTTTTGTCCGGGGGGCTTATGTCCTACACTCCTGTTAACCATTATAATTCTGACTGGTGTGGCTAACTAATTTTTCCACAGGTGTGAAAATCCCCATAATAAAGAAATATAACCTTATTGTTGGAGCACTGCAATCAACTGTGACACTTCCTGAGTTACATGTTTTATATCATTCATAATACATAATATTTTATTATTATATGAGCAAGGACAGATAACGTGTGCCTCCCAGTCCAAGAAACTTTTCCATGCCATAGAATAATGACCCCCTATGTTTACACAGTAAGAGTGAGAGTGGTCACTTTTCCATGCCGTAGAATAATGACCACCTGTATGTATGTAAACTATATGAGAGAGGGGGAGGGTCACTTTTCCATGCCATAGAATAATGACCCCCCTGTATATTAACTATATGAGTGAAGGGGTCACTTTTCCATGCCATAGAATAATGACCCCCCTGTATATTAACTATATGAGCAAGGTGGGTCACTTTTCCATGCCATAGAATAATGACCCCCCTGTATATTAACTATGAGTGAAGGGGGTCACTTTTCCATGCCATAGAATAATGACCCCCCCCTGTATATTAACTATATGAGTGAGGTGGGTCACTTTTCCATGCCATAGAATAATGACCCCCCTGTATATTAACTATATGAGTGAAGGGGGGTCACTTTTCCATGCCATAGAATAATGACCCCCCTGTATATTAACTATATGAGTGAGGTGGGTCACTTTTCCATGCCATAGAATAATGACCCCCCTGTATATTAACTATATGAGTGAAGGGGGTCACTTTTCCATGCCATAGAATAATGACCCCCCTGTATATTAACTATATGAGTAAAGGGGGGTCATTTTTCCATGCCATAGAATAATGACCCCCCTGTATATTAACTATATGAGTGAAGGGGGGTCACTTTTCCATGCCATAGAATAATGACCCCCCTGTATATTAACTATATGAGTGAAGGGGGTCACTTTTCCATGCCATAGAATAATGACCCCCCTGTATATTAACTATATGAGTGAAGGGGGTCACATTTCCATGCCATATAGAATAATGACCCCCCCCTGTATATTAACTATATGAGTGAGGGGGGGTCACATTTTCTTTTCACTTAACTTGGGTTGGACTGTATTACAAATTGTTTATTTGATCAATAAACTGTTACAAGCTATAAGATATCTGTTGAGATAATATTTGAAAATGAACCAAAATAGTTTGAATATAGACCTATATCGATATGATCTGTTTGAACTAATGCCAAATAATGTAAAACAAAGGATAATAGCTGGCTAAACAATCAATATAGGCCTATATCGATATGATCTGTTTGAACTAATGCCAAAATCCAATAATGTAAAACAAAGGATAAATAGCTGGCTAAACAATCAATATAGGCCTATATCGATATGATCTGTTTGAACTAATGCCAAAATCCAATAATGTAAAACAAAGGATAAATAGCTGGCTAAACAATCAATATAGGCCTATATCGATATGATCTGTTTGAACTAATGCCAAAATCCAATAATGTAAAACAAAGGATAAATAGCTGGCTAAAAAATCAATATAGGCCTATATCGATATGATCTGTTTGAACTAATGCCAAAATCCAATAATGTAAAACAAAGGATAAATAGCTGGCTAAACAATCAATATAGGCCTATATCGATATGATCTGTTTGAACTAATGCCAAAATCCAATAATGTAAAACAAAGGATAAATAGCTGGCTAAACAATCAATATAGGCCTATATCGATATGATCTGTTTGAACTAATGCCAACATCCAATAATGTAAAACAAAGGATAAATAGCTGGCTAAACAATCAATATAGGCCTATATCGATATGATCTGTTTGAACTAATGCCAACATCCAATAATGTAAAACAAAGGATAAATAGCTGGCTAAACAATCAATATAGGCCTATATCGATATGATCTGTTTGAACTAATGCCAA
>CM026401.1:10472492-10537312 GCA_014843695.1 Archivesica marissinica | reverse complement strand
CATTATTCTATGGCATGGAAAAGTGACCCCTTCACTCATATAGTTAACTTTATACAGGGGGGTCATTATTCTATGGCATGGAAAAGTGACCCCCTTCACTCATATAGTTAATATAATGGGGGGGTCATTATTCTATGGCATGGAAAAGTGACCCCCTTCACTCATATAGTTAATATACAGGGGGGTCATTATTCTGTGGCATGGAAAAGTGACCCCCTTCACTCATATAGTTAATATACAGGGGGTCATTATTCTATGGCATGGAAAAGTGACCCCTTCACTCATATAGTTAATATACAGGGGGTCATTATTCTATGGCATGGAAAAGTGACCCCCTTCACTCATATAGTTAATATAAAGGGGGGTCATTATTCTATGGCATGGAAAAGTGACCCCCTTCACTCATATAGTTAATATACAGGGGGGTCATTATTCTATGGCATGGAAAAGTGACCCCCTTCACTCATATAGTTAATATACAGGGGGGTCATTATTCTATGGCATGGAAAAGTGACCCCCTTCACTCATATAGTTAATATACAGGGGGGTCATTATTCTATGGCATGGAAAAGTGACCCCTTCACTCATATAGTTAATATACAGGGGGGTCATTATTCTATGGCATGGAAAAGTGACCCCCCTTCACTCATATAGTTAATATACAGGGGGGTCATTATTCTATGGCATGGAAAAGTGACCCCCTTCACTCATATAGTTAATATACAGGGGGGTCATTATTCTATGGCATGGAAAAGTGACCCCCCTTCACTCATATAGTTAATATACAGGGGGTCATTATTCTATGGCATGGAAAAGTGACCCCCCTTCACTCATATAGTTAATATACAGGGGGGTCATTATTCTATGGCATGGAAAAGTGACCCCCCTCACTCATATAGTTAATATACAGGGGGTCATTATTCTATGGCATGGAAAAGTGACCCCCCTTCACTCATATAGTTAATATACAGGGGTCATTATTCTATAGGCATGGAAAAGTGACCCCTTCACTCATATAGTTAATATACAGGGGGGGTCATTATTCTATGGCATGGAAAAGTGACCCCCCTTCACTCATATAGTTAATATACAGGGGGGTCATTATTCTATGGCATGGAAAAATGACCCCCCTTCACTCATATAGTTAATATACAGAGGGGTCATTATTCTATGGCATGGAAGTGACCCCCTTCACTCATATAGTTAATATACAGGGGGGTCATTATTCTATGGCATGGAAGTGACCCCATTCACTCATATAGTTAATATACAGGGGGGGTCATTATTCTATGGCATGGAAAAGTGACCCCCTTCACTCATATAGTTAATATACAGGGGGGGTCATTATTCTATGGCATGGAAGTGACCCCCTTCACTCATATAGTTAATATACAGGGGGGTCATTATTCTATGTGCATGGAAAAGTGACCCCCCTTCACTCATATAGTTAATATACAGGGGGGTCATTATTCTATGGCATGGAAAAGTGACCCCCCTTCACTCATATAGTTAATATACAGGGGGTCATTATTCTATGGCATGGAAAAGTGACCCCCCCTCACTCATATAGTTAATATACAGGGGGTATTTCATTATTCTATGGCATGGAAAAGTGACCCCCCTTCACTCATATAGTTAATATACAGGGGTCATTATTCTATGGCATGGAAAAGTGACCCCCCTTCACTCATATAGTTAATATACAGGGGGGTCATTATTCTATGGCATGGAAAAGTGACCCCCTCACTCATATAGTTAATATACAGGGGGGTCATTATTCTATGGCATGGAAAAGTGACCCCCTCACTCATATAGTTAATATACAGGGGGTCATTATTCTATGGCATGGAAAAGTGACCCCCTCACTCATATAGTTAATATACAGGGGGGTCATTATTCTATGGCATGGAAAAGTGACCCCCCTCACTCATATAGTTAATATACAGGGGGGTCATTATTCTATGGCATGGAAAAGTGACCCCCTCACTCATATAGTTAATATACAGGGGGGTCATTATTCTATGGCATGGAAAAGTGACCCCCCTTCACTCATATAGTTAATATACAGGGGGGTCATTATTCTATGGCATGGAAAAGTGACCCCCTTCACTCATATAGTTAATATACAGGGGGTCATTATTCTATGGCATGGAAAAGTGACCCCCCTCACTCATATAGTTAATATACAGGGGGGTCATTATTCTATGGCATGGAAAAGTGACCCCCCTCACTCATATAGTTAATATACAGGGGGGTCATTATTCTATGGCATGGAAAAGTGACCCCCTTCACTCATATAGTTAATATACAGGGGGTCATTATTCTATGGCATGGAAAAGTGACCCCCCTTCACTCATATAGTTAATATACAGGAGGGTCATTATTCTATGGCATGGAAAAGTGACCCCCCTCACTCATATAGTTAATATACAGGGAGGTCATTATTCTATATGGCATGGAAAAGTGACCCCCTTCACTCATATAGTTAATATACAGGAGGGTCATTATTCTATATGCCATGGAAAAGTGACCCCCCTCACTCATATAGTTAATATACAGGGAGGTCATTATTCTATATGGCATGGAAAAGTGACCCCCTTCACTCATATAGTTAATATACAGGGGGTCATTATTATATGGCATGGAAAAGTGACCCCCTTCACTCATATAGTTAATATACAGGGGGGTCATTATTCTATGGCATGGAAAAGTGACCCCCCTTCACTCATATAGTTAATATACAGGGGGGTCATTATTCTATGGCATGGAAAAGTGACCCCCCTTTCACTCATATAGTTAATATACAGGGGGTCATTATTCTATGGCATGGAAAAGTGACCCCCTTCACTCATATAGTTAATATACAGGGGGGTCATTATTCTATGGCATGGAAAAGTGACCCCCTTCACTCATATAGTTAATATACAGGGGGGTTCATTATTCTATGGCATGGAAAAGTGACCCCCTTCACTCATATATTTTATATACAGGGGGGTCATTATTCTATGGCATGGAAAAGTGACCCCCCTTCACTCATATAGTTAATATACAGGGGGGTCATTATTCTATGGCATGGAAAAGTGACCCCCTTCACTCATATAGTTAATATACAGGGGGGTCATTATTCTATGGCATGGAAAAGTGACCCCCTTCACTCATATAGTTAATATACAGGGGGGTCATTATTCTATGGCATGGAAAAGTGACCCCCCTTCACTCATATAGTTAATATACAGGGGGGTCATTATTCTATGGCATGGAAAAGTGACCCCCCTTCACTCATATAGTTAATATACAGGGGTCATTATTCTATGGCATGGAAAAGTGACCCCCCTCACTCATATAGTTAATATACAGGGGGTCATTATTCTATGGCATGGAAAAGTGACCCCCCTTACTCATATAGTTAATATACAGGGGGGTCATTATTCTATGGCATGGAAAAGTGACCCCCCTCACTCATATAGTTAATATACAGGGGGGTCATTATTCTATTGGCATGGAAAAGTGACCCCCTTCACTCATATAGTTAATATACAGGGGGTCATTATTCTATGGCATGGAAAAGTGACCCTTCACTCATATAGTTAATATACAGGGGGGTCATTATTCTATGGCATGGAAAAGTGACCCCCTTCACTCATATAGTTAATATACAGGGGGTCATTATTCTATGGCATGGAAAAGTGACCCCCTTCACTCATATAGTTAATATACAGGGGGTCATTATTCTATGGCATGGAAAAGTGACCCCCTCACTCATATAGTTAATATACAGGGGGGTCATTATTCTATGGCATGGAAAAGTGACCCCCTTCACTCATATAGTTAATATACAGGGGGGTCATTATTCTATGGCATGGAAAAGTGCCCTTCACTCATATAGTTAATATACAGGGGGGTCATTATTCTATGGCATGGAAAAGTGACCCCCTTCACTCATATAGTTAATATACAGGGGGGTCATTATTCTATGGCATGGAAAAGTGACCCCCCTTCACTCATATAGTTAATATACAGGGGGGTCATTATTCTATGGCATGGAAAAGTGACCCCCCTTCACTCATATAGTTAATATACAGGGGGTCATTATCATTATTCTATGGCATGGAAAAGTGACCCCCCTTCACTCATATAGTTAATATACAGGGGGTCATTATTCTATGGCATGGAAAAGTGACCCCCCTTCACTCATATAGTTAATATACAGGAGGGTCATTATTCTATGGCATGGAAAAGTGACCCCCCTCACTCATATAGTTAATATACAGGGGGGTCATTATTCTATGGCATGGAAAAGTGACCCCCTTCACTCATATAGTTAATATACAGGAGGGTCATTATTCTATTGGCATGGAAAAGTGACCCCCCTCACTCATATAGTTAATATACAGGGGGGTCATTATTCTATGGCATGGAAAAGTGACCCCCTTCACTCATATAGTTAATATACAGGGGGTCATTATTATATGGCATGGAAAAGTGACCCCCTTCACTCATATAGTTAATATACAGGGGGGGTCATTATTCTATGGCATGGAAAAGTGACCCCCCTTCACTCATATAGTTAATATACAGGGGGGTCATTATTCTATGGCATGGAAAAGTGACCCCCCTCTTCACTCATATAGTTAATATACAGGGGGTCATTATTCTACGGCATGGAAAAGTGACCCCCCTCACTCATATAGTTAATATACAGGGGGTCATTATTCTATGGCATGGAAAAGTGACCCCCTTCACTCATATAGTTAATATACAGGGGGGTCATTATTCTATGGCATGGAAAAGTGACCCCCTTCACTCATATAGTTAATATACAGGGGGGTCATTATTCTATGGCATGGAAAAGTGACCCCCTTCACTCATATAGTTAATATACAGGGGGGTCATTATTCTATGGCATGGAAAAGTGACCCCCTTCACTCATATAGTTAATATACAGGGGGTCATTATTCTATGGCATGGAAAAGTGACCCCCTTCACTCATATAGTTAATATACAGGGGGTCATTATTCTATGGCATGGAAAAGTGACCCCCCTTCACTCATATAGTTAATATACAGGGGGGTCATTATTCTATGGCATGGAAAAGTGACCCCCCTTCACTCATATAGTTAATATACAGGGGGTCATTATTCTATGGCATGGAAAAGTGACCCCCCTTCACTCATATAGTTAATATACAGGGGGTCATTATTCTATGGCATGGAAAAGTGACCCCCTTCACTCATATAGTTAATATACAGGGGGTCATTATTCTATGGCATGGAAAAGTGACCCCCCTTCACTCATATAGTTAATATACAGGGGGGTCATTATTCTATGGCATGGAAAAGTGACCCCCCTTCACTCATATAGTTAATATACAGGGGGGTCATTATTCTATGGCATGGAAAAGTGACCCCCCTTCACTCATATAGTTAATATACAGGGGGTCATTATTCTATGGCATGGAAAAGTGACCCCCCTCACTCATATAGTTAATATACAGGGGGGTCATTATTCTATGGCATGGAAAAGTGACCCCCCCTTCACTCATATAGTTAATATACAGGGGGTCATTATTCTATGGCATGGAAAAGTGACCCCCCCTCCTTCACTCATATAGTTAATATACAGGGGGTCATTATTCTATATGCCATGGAAAAGTGACCCCCCTCACTCATATAGTTAATATACAGGGAGGTCATTATTCTATATGGCATGGAAAAGTGACCCCACCTCACTCATATAGTTAATATACAGGAGGGTCATTATTCTATATGGCATGAAAAAGTGACCCCCTTCACTCATATAGTTAATATACAGGGCATGGAAAAGTGACCACTCTCACTCTTACTGTGTAAACATAGGGGGGTCATTATTCTATGGCATGGAAACGTTTCTTGCACTGGGAGGCACACGTTATAAAACATAA
This sequence comes from Archivesica marissinica, assembly GCA_014843695.1. Classification (NCBI taxonomy): domain Eukaryota; kingdom Metazoa; phylum Mollusca; class Bivalvia; order Venerida; family Vesicomyidae; genus Archivesica; species Archivesica marissinica. The sequence continues at coordinate 10,531,392 of CM026401.1, read as the reverse complement.
TGTTATCTGTCCTTGCTCATACAATAATAAAATATTATGAATGATTCTATCTATCTATCTATTTATTGCTTTAGTATGGGGATTTTCACATCTGTGGCAAAATTAGTTAGCCATACCAGTCAGAATTATAATGGTTTATAACAGCATATTATATAGTTGTACATATTTTCTGGAAAGTTTAAGAGAACATGCATGAATATGATAAGAATGGTTAGTACTGTGCTATTTTATGATATTTATTTTGAGCTGCATGGTTTCAAATACCAATTAAGTTGAGTGTACCGTATGTCTTTTTTCATACATAAATTCAATATAATTTTATTGATAATTGTTAATTTTATAGCTTATGCAATTATTAATAAAATATATTGATAACATTGTTTTTTGTTGGATTTGGGGATGGGGGGGGGGGTCATTATTCTATAAGGGGGGTCATTATTCTATAATAGAATATGGACCCGCGGTTCACTTTTTCCTATAGAATAATGACCCGCGGGTCATTATTTTGGCGGGTCAATATTCTATATGACACCGGGAAAGGAAAGCTAATATGTTGGCAAATACTAAGCAGGTGCCCTGTTGAGGTAGTATCCGCGTTTGCTACCCTGGGAACCTCTAATCTGCTATTGAGGCATTTGTATGTGAACTGTATGAGTCTCGTACTGCTGTGACAGATGTAGGTGATCTTAGATGGAGACTATTCTCCAAAAAGCAACTGGAAGCTCAGAAACTGCCACCAACACGAGGATCTTTGCATGAAGCTATTGGTCGTGCACATTTTCAGGCCATGATATGACATTAAGCTCACGTGCCTAATCCACAGCTACTGCCAGCAACTGGATATGGATGGGAGACAGAGGGATCGACTAGTTCCCATCAAAACAATGGATCCTCCAGCTTCAGCATCCATTACACATTTGGTCAAATGTGGCTGCAAGAAGAATAACTGCCGGTCCAACTGTTCTTGTTGAGCACAGAATCTCAACTGCTCAGAGATATGTATGTGTGGGGCAGATGAAGACGTGTGTAGTAGTGTGAGTCAGGAACATCCCATGGGCATCGACGACGACGATGATGATGATCCTTTAATCTAATGAGTAATTTTGAACACTGAAATATGTAGATGCATACAATATTCGTCCTACTATTGCTTGTGCACATTGATAATGTTTGGTTATGGTTATTACATAACTTTAATATTTTGCCATTAAATTTCATTTAAAATGTATTTGGATTCCTTGACTTTGAAAGAATCATACAGACATCACAATTTAATTGAGATTTATTAACTTTGCATAGCGACCATATCATAGTGTGTGATATTTGGAATCCTTGACCCTGAAAACATGAGTATGGACACCAAATTTTAATGTTTGGCTCTATTATTAGCTGAGATATGAGACATTGTAAATTTATATGGCAGTCATTTTGTAAAATGACCAAAACTACAATAATCGCAGAAAAAATGGCGACATGTTTTTTTCACAACTTTAAACCATTAACATGCAATCATTATGATCACCACAAATCAAATTAACATTTAAAATCAACGGGAAATCATTGCTCCCCCCCCCCCCACTAAATATTAAACCCCACTAAATATTAAACTACAATAATCGCAGAAAAAAATGGCGACATGTTTTTTTCACATCTTGAAAACCATTAACATGCATTCATTATGATCACCAAAAATTAACATTTAAAATCAATGGGAAATCTTCCCCCCCCCACTAAATATTAACCGCAAGAAGATATTGTGAAATGTTTGTTTGCCAAGAGTCAATATTAAACGCAAGCTATTGTGAAATGTTTGTTTGCCATCAAGAGTCAATATTAAACGCATACAGAGATTCATTTTTCCGAAAATTTTGCAGCCAAATGGAAAATTTTGCATACAGATTCATTTTCAGAAAATATTTCATACAAAGAGATTTCATTTTCAGAAAATGTTACATAGCCTACATAGCCGTGTGCTCTGCGACTGTTATGCTCCAAGGTTTCAGTCTACCTACCAATACATTGTACAAATGGTATTTATAGATCTATGTCACGAGTCATACAGTGAGCATGATCAGAGCAGCTGTGTAAAGACCACATGTAATATGGTCTGCTGTTTATTTGCAATAAAACACAAATGCTACGTCAGCATCTGTTGATCAAACTAAGTCGATCAGCGGTGCCTAGTATTAATATGGAGCAGTAAACAGGATGCCCGTCAGCAACATGGTCCCTTCAGAATAAATGATCAAAATTATGTCAGTTTCCTGTGAGAACACCAAAACGCGTGGTCTTAGATCGTTCTAGATTGTCCTATAAATAAGACTGTGTGTGTTTTACGTTTATTTATCGTCGCTACCGGTTGCCCATATGACACCTCCTGAAGAGATTAGTTATTTTACATTTTGGAGGATAGTGCATGATACAGACAGAAACCAATTCCAGAATCTCCTCTGGTTCTTTTACTTGCACAGTGTAAAGCACCGACGGTTTAACGTCCCATCTGAAAGACTGTTAATTTTATTAGGGTCAGACGGGGGATCGAACCTGCTATCCCTGGATTACCAGTCCAGCGTGTTACCACTGGGTTACAGATCCGTCTGACTGATAATGGTATTGATTAAAATGGTCGTATATAGCTATATTGGTATGGAGCATAGAGTTTGTTTCCACCGTGACTGTATTAGATGTATCTATAATGTAAATATGTTATATAAATAATAAAATTCCCTTGAAATGTTTTGATGTTTATAGCGACACTACATCATTGAAAATGCAAATTTCTGCAGAATGTAATTTCCTATTATATGGTTTTTTTTCTCCAAAGTCAATTCAGGAGCATGGATGACCGCTATATGAAATATGAAATCCTACTTTCACTTTTGAAAGTTTGTAGACCACAAAAACACTATCAATGGTAGTGTTCGAATGTATTCGGAGAATTTGTAGTAGCAATACATTTATACGTGAACAAATGCATTTGTTTGCTTTTTGCGCTGTATTCTACGTATGTGTTCCCATAATATTTATTTAACTTTTATACATCTAATTATTTTCGACACAAAGGAAAGACTGTACAATGGTGTCTAATTATTTTCCTAAATTTTGGAACATATACTAAACTGACTATGGACATTTTTTATTGATATACTTGGTATGATATTGGTGAGTCTATAGACAATCGTACTTGTAGGTTTTGTGATGCTGGGTGTTTAGAAGATGAGAAACATTTCTTACTTGCCTGTGAACTGTATAATAATATCAGGACTGAAGTATTCGGGGAGTTAGTTAATACATGGTAACAACTATATGCAATTAACTTCTGATGACAAGCTGTCGTATCTACTGAATACATATCCCAGGAAAAGCGCTAAATTCATTGTAAAATCATTTATTTGTAGAAGATCTGTTATGTATTTATAAGAATGTAACTAAGCCTATACAATGATACCTGATAACTACCCACCGCTTTCTAGGCCAGTTACTTGTTCGGTTATTAAACTGTAAACATAAACCATTGATTTAGTAGCTTGGTACTTAATTTTGAATTTCATGTATACATGTATCAATTTTGTACATAACCACGATTTTATATTAGGTGACATATAGGTCCACTGGGCCGGGTGCTTGTTTGTATATTTATTATATGTAGTATATATAATGTCGGATGCACATGTCACTATAATAAAATATTTACTTACTTACTTACTTACTTACTATACTAAACTGACTATGGACATTCCTCGAATACCATAGCATAATTTCAGGTATAAAGGATAATTTTTGCAAAGATCTTGAGACATATGTTCATATTATCAAGTAAGTGGCTTATAATGGGAATGCATTTTGAAGAAAGGTAGTTAACTTTAATATACACACATAGTCCGGTAATTAAAGTAAAGAGATTCAAACAAATTTATGGGAAAGGTTTTTCAATGGATATGACTTCAATGATACCTCTATGGTGTGTAAAAAAATGTCCCACGAAATCCAGCTATGGAAAATACCTTAAAATTGACGAAATCCAAGATGGCCGCCATCCGGATGACGGAAATAGGAAAATGGTCATAAATATGTACCTAATCATGATACAATCAAGTGTAATATGTCTATTCGTACTAGCATCTCATGAGGCATGAGATGGACACTGTGTTGACTTCGTAGAGCCAGGCAAAAACAAAATGGCGGCCATATATGACCTAAATGGTAAGTTTTAAACCTTGGTACAATATTGCTGATGAAAAAAATAACAGACACATTTTTCAAATTTTTCAATATGTTTATCATGTTCAATACTGTATACAACTTGTTAATACTAGTACAACACGTTCAGTTTCAGAGTCAGTGTCCGAGTCATCAGGAATTGGCCCATTGATGCCCTTGCACTCTCCACAGCCAAGCGTGCACTGGAGTCCATTTTTCCTGCATGAACACGTGTTCTTTCCACAATTTCCAGTGCATTTACACCGGATCATCTTTAGGAGGGAGGCAGGAGCTGCAAGCTGCTCCATTCTATTTGGTTTCAGAACAGTCCCGAGCCTTGTCTTGCGTAGGACCCATCCCCACTCAGTGGCCTCCATGTTGTTCACCAACCAGGTCTGTACTTGGTGGTAGATCCTTCTACTGTGAAATCTAGCAGCATCAGTAGTTGGTGGAAGACTTTCAGGAGGTACATAGCTTGAGCTTGAAGCTACCTTCTCAGAGAACATGGATGCTCGTTCGAGATTGAGGTATGTGCCCTGCTTACAAGCATATAGCACTGCCAGTGCTATGTTTCCCGCTGCTTCAACTGCTTCCTGGCTTTTCTCAGGCGTTATGAACACTGATGATGGTCCTTGCAAATCTTTATACTTCCCCATTGCAGATACTTTTCCTATTCCATACGGTCTTGAGGTTGTATCGCAACCAGATAAGGCGTGGATGAAGAGCAATGATTCACTGAGGCCTGGATCCAGTGAACTGTGGAGGCTACATATGTTGATGAGTTTAGAGCTGGTCTGAAGATAAATACTCCGGTGTTCAGCAGGGTTGAAATCGCTCCCCATATGGTTCGCCGGAGGCGAGGGTAAATAAGCTCAATCATCATCATCAGGGTTGAAATGGTGCTGTAGAATTATCAGCAAGTCAGTGTCATCACCAACAACTACCACAGGTTTCGTTCGGGCGAGGGCACATGCAGACATTGCGATGTCATTATCAGCATCTCCAGAGAACTGCTTCACATGGATGCCTTCTTTCTCCGTCTATGACGAGAGGCTGTTGATGAACTTTTGCTTGTTCTTGGAGTTAGCAAGAAAAGGTTTTTTCTTCATTTTGAGAATCATGTCGTCCGTGAAATCGACATCCACTTCCATCTCGCTTCCAGTCCGCCGTTCGTGAGTCTCATCCTTGGTAGACGGGTCACTTCCATAGCCATCAAACACGACTAGCACGCGCTGGTAATGTCTCTGAATGAACTGGATGTAGAGTTTGCAGAGATTGAAATATGAGGTGGACTTTGACCAGGGTATACGCTGCAGCATTGCACCTACATCTACAACATACATCACTTCAAGCATGTCAAGTGATTGGTCAGAGAAAACATACGCTGGGATCTTCTTAACAAGGCCATTCTGGAGATCAGCTTTGTCTGGGAGCCGCATAAGCAGTTTGGAGTCGAACAGCGATGAGGGATACGAACACAACTCATACTGGAACAATTCCGTGAGTTCGATATTGCCGATATCAGCAACGATTAGGCGTTGGTATAGCTGTTGTGGATTAATCTCAATCTTCTCGCCTTCAGATGAAACATACACTGAGGAAGCCAGAGTACGGACCTGATCTTTCTTCACAAATTTGTGTTGCGAGACAGACTTTCCTGCCATAGAGGTCAAAATAGCATCCCCTATGGTCTTAGCACTGTCAACGTTAACTGACCCTTCTCCAACGATCCCAGGTGAGAGACTGTGGAGTTCCTTACTGTTTTGTGTGAATGGTTTTCTTTCTTGTAGATAGTCAAGGACTGTCTGGAGGTCTTTTGCATCCCGCTTCAATCTTGATTGGGAAAGATCTTTGTGCACCGCATCACCATCAGTCCGTGAGAGAACAGTCACTTTATGTAGGGCCTTGTGGACTTTCCCACGTGCTGGCATTGATAACAGCCATAGCAAACTGGTTGACTCCTGAAATCCTCGTCCTCGGGTAAGCCCATCAACTGATTTAATGCTTCCCATCAGTACCGGCTCGGTGCACAGATCGCTGAATATTCCGGACCAATAACTGTCACTGTGGCGGATGACGAACAGTCCCTCTAGGAACTTGCTATAAACAGCTGGATGTGTCTTCTCGAGCTTTTCCATCTTCTCCAAGTATAGAACGAGTGGCTTGGTGTAGTTATTATGACCTGAAGCAGCTAGGAATGGGAGCATATCGTGAAGGGACGGAAGATAGAGCTTCCAGTTCCCGCCACGTGAAGATTGGAGCAGAGATCTGAGGATGCTAACCAGATGCATATACATGATCCAGAGGTTGGCTGTGCGATATGGTTTCATCATCGCACACCAGTTCTCTAACGCTAACTGTAGTTGTGAAATGACATCCGAAGCTAGAGCATCACCTAGACTCATGCGACCGTCGCAAACGTTAGTTTAAAATTGAAAGCTGTGGCATGCGATCGTAGATGGCGTGAACCAGTTGAAGGACCCTGTTGCTGAGATGCCCTGATACTAGTTGCATGCGTATGCACGCATCTGCACTCCTTGTGTACATGGAGTTGTTCATTCGGATTGTACTTTATTTCGGGAATATTAATGTTTCGAGCTTTCGTAGATTCGTTGATTGTCCTGCAGCCTTTTTCTCGCAATTGTGAATATTCTTGAGGTTTATCCATGTCGACTGTCTCCATGCACAATGCACAAGTAAACATGTCCGATAGGGTGGCCATGTTTCATGAATCAGAATCGTTCAACAGCAAATACATCGAAAAACGAGTATTTTTTAGTAATATATGGCGGCCATTTTGTTTTGGCTTTGTCATGTTGGTTTTACGAAGCCAACAGTGTCCATCTCATGCCTCATGAGATGCTAGTACGAATAGACATATTACACTTGATTGTATCATGATTAGATACATAATTATGACCATTTTCTTATTTCCGTCATCCGGATGGCGGCCATCTTGGATTTCGTCACTTTTAAGGTATTTTCCATAGCTGGATTTCGTGGCACTTTTTTTACACACTATAGAGGTATCATTGAAGTCATATCCATTGAAAAACCTTTCCCATCAATTTGTTTGAACCTCATTGCATATCGCCACCTTTAATTACCGGACTACAGGGATTCGGCACGTTTGGGGGTACTAGTATATGTACAGGGATTCTACTCTGTGGGATGTCAGATTTCGCATCGATCAGTAAAATGGCCCTATCTGAAACAATTGTGTACAAAGCTGTCCAAATATAACGCCTATCCCGAGTCTTTGTATTGTTCTTCAAATAAAACACAACTTTAAGCTGCATGCATGTATACTTTGCAAACAATTGCCACATACATTGGCCATAGCAGGTCACATTTTCGTACTAGGACACGGGTTCTGTCAGCAACAAAAAAAATCTTCGACGGGAGAGTTTTAACTGTGAATAACATTATCAATAAAATGTGTTTCCACTAACGTGTAGGTTTATTCGGCAAAAATGTACGTCAAAAAGAGATTTCGTAGCATTTTCAATTTGTTTTGAAAATTTCTATAGCGGCGCAATTCGCGTTCTGATTGGATTATTAGAATGTAACAAGATGGGTTTTTTTATATGAAGAATAGAATATTCTATAAATAAGACCTCTACATAATTAATTTTGTACTGTTATTTCGAAAAATGCCTGGATAATAAAATGTCACATTTTTCAAGTCTAAATATTTGGACTAATAGTCAGGAGGAATATTGAGCATATCACCCTAAAGGTGGAATTGGAGTACAGACTTTTTTTGTTGATTGATACAAGTTTATAAAGGCTTAAGACAATATTTTTTGGAGGGTGTGCAAAATTTCATCCGGTGGGATTTTTTAAAATCCCAAATGGCCGCCGCCTCCCCCCAAAATCATTAAAATGGCCATAACTCTTTATCTATTTGTGATAGAGACATAATTGTGGGCTCTATAACCAAGTTTTTAAGCATGAGGAATCTACTGGAAGGGTTAGTTATGTGATTAGACTATAATTTCATCCATTGGAATATTTTTAAATCCAAAATGGCCGCCGCCTCCCCCAAAATCATTAAAATGGCCATAACTCTTTATCTATTTGTGATAGAGACATAATATTTGGCTCGATACCCAGGTTTTTAAACATGTGGAATCCACTGGAAGGGTTAGTTATGTGATTAGATGACTATAATACCATAAAAGTCCAATTTGGCCACCCACCACCCCACAAAAAATCCAACATGGTTGCATCCATCTCCCCGAAATACTTGTGAGAGCTACAGGTGAGGACGTGCTTATCTTCACCGCAGACCAGCAACTCTACAAAGTTACCATTGACATTCTGTTCCATCAGCCCTCATACTTCAAATATGTCATCCCAGTGCTAGGAGGCATGCACATGCTAATGAATTTTATTCACGCCACAGCTGTCATCATGGCAGGCAGTGGCATGAAAGAAGTTCTAGCCAGCACATTTGGAAGCATTGATAAAATGTTAAGTGGGAAGAAATACCCACAAAACGTTCGTGCCATCAGGATGCTAGTGGAGGTGTTGCTCCGTGATGTGGTACAGATGCAAGGCGCTACTTCATTCTCTCACCTCATTGAAGTGCTTGATGCTCGAGCAAGCCACAGTAGAACTGCAAAGATGTGGACTGACAACCTTGTAAAGACAGTCATTATAATGATGAACTTCTCTCGTGGAGGACATGAGGGAGACTGGCGTCTTCACCTCTTTGCTGCAGAAGCAATGTTACCTTATTTTCGCTCTGCTGGCTGCCACAACTATGCACGCTATAGTGCCTTCTACATTCATCACATGAAAGGGCTCCATCCAGAGATGAAGGAGAAACTACAGCATGGTGCATTTGTGCGTCACATCCCAGGCATCTATAATTCAACTTGGACAGACATGTTCATAGAGACCACATATATGCGTCTGGGGCATGGACCAGCTGGAGCTGTAGGGGTGGCCACAGACTACCACCAGATGGTGAAGTGGGCCCTGAGCCTTGCCCTCAGTGGGGAGGTATCACAAAATGTTCGAGCCATGAGCAACACTGAACAGGATGCTATTCACACTCACCATAAAGAAGAAGCTGATGCACGAATCAAGGCAGACCAGGCTGATCGTCAGAGCCTGCGCAACACAATTGATGTCCTCATTAACCCCTTGGATACTGTCTCTCACCCAGATGGTGCACTGATGAACATCGTCACATGACAAATCGCTCACCCTGATGTCAATGCAGATGATGCAGTCAGCCTTGGACAGCAAGCTATGAGAGACTTTAGGGATGGTTGGCCGGGTTCTTTCTATGATCCTCTTGGCAAGCTGGTTGTCACAATGGATGTGAAGAAAAAACATGTGTTGGTCGGCAAGGAACGTGTCTATGACCAGGAACTAATTTATGCACGTGTCATTGGTCTACTTGCAAGTTCACGTGATGTTAAATTTGACGATGTGCTGGCATATGAGTTAGCTGCATATCCACCATCAATGTTCAACTCAGAGGGTGGAATGAAAACTGCTAAGTCAAAATCGACCCTCAAACATAAACTTCAAGTGACTATATCAGAACGTAACTGCCCCATGACAAACACCATGATCTACGATGTTTCTGCACTACTCTGGGTCATCACCTGGCCAACAGGTACTACTGACAAATTCCGTGTGTATGTGAACACATGTAAGGTGTTCGTCTATCAAGCTCTACAAACAGCAAATGTCACCCTCGTGTTTGACAGATACTTCCCCAAGAGCATAAAAACATTTACAAGGATGCAGAGACAAGGATCAACTCGTGTACACAACCTAACCCCAGAGATGCATGCTCCAGCAAAGCAAGTTATTCTCACTAATACAAAGAACAAGATCCAACTGAATGCCATGCTCGCAGAAGGCCTTCTTGATTCTGACTATTACACCAATGCAACGCAAAAGCACACTCTCAATATTGCTGGTGTCAGCGACGAGCCTATAGAGATAGTTGGTGGTGTGAGGATTGACCGGCATGATCTGTGCTCCACACATGAGGAGGCTGATATCCTCAGTACACAACATGCCATCTCATTATCACTTGCAGGCAAGTCTGTTTGTGTTGTGTGTGATGACACAGACGTGTTTGTGCTTCTTGTTCACTTCTACAATAGGAAATGTAAAGGTAGCAATGCTGCCCCAATGATCATGTCATCACCAGTGAAGGAAAGAGTAGTGGCAGATATTCGTGCCACTGCAGAAGCACACAGTGACATAGCAGGTGATCTGCTAGCAATTCATGGACTCTCTGGTGCATACACTGTAGCATCATTGCATGGTGTAGGCAAGGCAACTGTTATCAACATATCCAAGAAGGCAGGGTTCTCACTTTCTAAAGTTGGTGATGTGAAGGCTGATATGAAATGTGTTGAATCTCAGGCCACTAAGTTCATATGTGCCTCTTATGGCAAGATAACAGAGTCGTGTATATCCATGACAGAATGCAGGGTCAAAATGTGGCACTCAAAAACAGGGAAGAGTGGTGCATCATCAGTGAAACTCTGCTCCCTCCCACCAACCAGTGATGCATTCATTGAAAATGTTCACAGAGGCCATCTGCAAGTTGCGGTATGGAAGGCTGCACTTCTAGAGTCACCACCAAATATGGACCCAACAAAGTATGGTTGGGAGCTTGACCACCAAGGTATCCTGCTTCCACGAACAGTACCATCTGATAAACTTTCAGCCCCTCCAGATATACTGCGGCTGATTCGCTGCAACTGCAAGACCTCTGGATGTCGGACTGCAGCTTGCAGCTGCTCCAAGATAGGATGCACAGTATTCTGTCTGTGTGAGGGTGGAGAAGCATGCAATAATCCTCTTACACAACATGAAGTAGAAGAATCGGACAAGGCTACTGGTGAACCAGATGATGATAATTATATGACACTGGAGTAATTCATTTTGTTGGTAGTAGTACAAATGGTAAAGTGTCATCTCGGCCCCACGACACGTCGGCCCCAGACACCTCGGCCCCAGACACCTCGGCCCCAAAACACCTCGGCCCCATTTTTAAAATTCATTATAAACATAGTAATGTATAATATTAAGAACTTAATACTATATTTCAGGTGCCAACTCGAAGATACTCATTATCAAATAAAATATATTTGCAGAAATGCGTGTATATGGCCCTTCGCCCCGATGATGATGATTGAGCTTATTTACCCTCGCCACCGGCGAACCATATGGGCGAGCGCACTAAGAAGTTTAGTTATTACTCATAGATTATAGACTACGGTGATTAAGTTGTGTGTGTTAATAATACGATTTGAATGCTCAGCCCGGCCATAGATTAGGCTACAAGCACCAAATTATATAGAGTCGGTACAGGAGTCACGCTGTACTAACACGCATCTTAATTCTATAATGTGTGAATTAGATGAGTAATGTTATTTGATAACTCAGCCCCACCATAACTTAGGCTACGAGCATCAAAATACATAGGGTCTGTTTAAGAGTCACTCTAAACTGTCCTCGTATCTCTTGATATTATATATCTTTTCCATGTTCGATGATCTCTATGTCCTCGCACGCGACGCGCGATCAATTATCGACCCGATTTATTATGTTTCTAGCCGTTTATATGTCATTCTTTATGGTTCAAACAGTCACAAATCTTCAAAAACGGACATCAGAAACAGTTTAACGTTTGAATGTTTTCGGCTAGATGCAGCATTTGTAAGGATGTTTTTCATTGGTAGAAAAACTATCCATTTGTTGGTCCTAGCTCGAACTGTTTACTGATTGGTTGATTTTGAAGCCTAGCTTAGAGCTACTTTGTGACCGCAAGAACCTGAACTAAAATAATTACATACATTATGATTAAAATATACAATGTTTTAATGAAAACATTACGTCTAGCTTATAGTTATCTACACTTGAATATTTCATATCAATTCAAGAGGCTATATATAACCACAACATTCTGTAGATATATAATGTTGTGGTTCTATAATTCTATGTTAGAATTTTAAATGTTTGTGCTCAGATGATCTGTCTGCTGGTGTTTCTCAACAGCCTAATATGTGGTCTGAAGATACTTTGCGAACAAATATAAGCACTTCAGACACATTCACTGAACCCAGGATACAATATGCTCCATTTATATATTTACAAGGGTTCAGTGTACACAGTAAAAAAAATAAAAATAAAGATGTATATACTGTACAAAAGGATGGAGTCTTTATGACATATTAGGCTATTAGAGCAGATTATCATGTCCCATTCCCAAATATAGGTTGAAGATGAAAGCCTCATGAACTTAAAGTTAAAAGTCTCTCTGTCTGTGCGTTACAATAAAAAATGGTACTAAAAACAGTGCCTCCATTTCCGCAGAAAATGTTCTGTATGTATAATATATACAAACGGTTTCCTTTCAGGGCCACGTTAAAACTAACATTATAATATAAAAATAAATATATCATTTTATTTAAAACATTCGTTGGTAACGCACAGAGCAGAGTATTTAAGATACTGGTTGTTTTCATAATTCCTGATGTTTATTTAGTTGACGTCGCATCATGTACGATGGTGAACAGCCTAGGAGAGATCAAATTGGTGTCCGAGCCAGCAACGCACGCAGAAATCTAATTTATTGGACTGTGTGCAATTGGACAGACTGCTTAATGAGATGTTTAGCTTCTACTACCTGATTATTTGTTGTTATACCTATGTACATTTAAAACATTTCCATGACGGTTTTATACAAATCATGCTTTTGTTGGTACTAAAAGGCTTATAGTTTACTTAGCTGATCATGTGCATGGGTTTCGGCCACATTTATTGTAAAAGATAAGAATTGATCTTTTACTGTCCACTACTAGATTTGTGGACTTGTTTCAGGTATCTCTTAGTCTTTTAAGAATTTTTGATGAGGATCTTGAGTCATATAGATATATCAGCTATCCCCGTCACTAAAATATATTTAGAGTAAGTGACTTATAGTGGGATAGCATAAGTTAGAAAGACATATTTAAATGTGTAGATAGAAGGAAGAAGTAGATCCATGGGCACGTGTCCATCAGAGAATTGATGGCTCATAATGTGCCCTGTATATTTCACAAGATCCTCCTTCTGCATTAGTCTAGTAAAAGTTAAATTTACCATGCACATATTCAGGTACATATTGTGTCATATTGACGACGTAGGTACAGTCTGCCCAAATTGCTTAATAATATTATTTATTTTATTTTATTTATTTATTATAAGTATGATTAATGTTTAGTTATTTATTATTTATTTAATAAGAGAGTACTCCTTTGTTATGTATATAACAAGTTATTTACCAAGAGAAGACAATGGAATAACATAGGTGTTGCGGTGTTACTGTAGTCTCAGACATAGACTGGCGGTATGGTCGATCCACTCCAGCAGGTCGATAATCTGTTTTCCAGTAACCCACAAGGCTATGGATTTGCTGTTTGTTACACAAGAATTAAAGAGAGATAAAATGTCAAGATGGGAATGATTCAACTATTGCACAGCTTGTTTCGCAATCGAGCAAAATAACAAACTATAATAATTATAAAAATTAAAAATTAGAAGTATGACAACCTGTTAACTCAGAATGATGGAATACTGTAACTTAATTGCATTAGCATCATATATGAGAATTTGTGCATAGGACCATAAATAGCCCCAAAGCATGTCTACATAATATAGATTTCCAGGACAAATTTTTACATCTATCCTGAATATATATTTATTTTCCCAAACATTGACATGTTCTTGACTTAACATGATCAGAGATTATTACATATTTTGGTTATTACCAAAATTTAGGGCCTTATGTTATGACATATAAGAAATGGCCAATTTAAGCTAATTTTGACATATTTTGGTCATTTACACTATCAATTGAGTGATTAGCAGGAAAAAATGCACTTCTGCTTATTAAATATTACTTTGCAAGGCCAGATAACCATTCTATAATAAGTTTGGAGCAATATATAGAAATTTTTTTTGGAAATGTTCACCTCACAATTATACATATTTGGATAATATAGTCAGGTTAACCTAAAAGCATGCTCACATAACCTGGATTTTCTGAATAGTTATGTGAGGTATCTAGAAGATTTATGTCTTTCTACAAACATTGATCTTTTATTGACTCAGGATGATCAAATACCCTTCGCCCCAACGACCACCTGTGTTAATATACTTGAATATAGTCTACGGAGATTTGATAAAGTGCAGTATAGAGAGTATACAATACAAACAATCTATGTTATGTTAATTATAAACCTTGCGTATGTTATTTGTAACCGAATTTGGATGTTACTTTGATGTGATTGAAGGTGTTAACAACTCATTAGTGATTAGTTGATAATCCCATTGAAGTTGTATAAAGTAATCACTAAAACTTATTTATATATAATTAATTCACAAATAGCTATGAGTAATTGCCGTAATTGACGCTGCTCGTTAGTTGATTGGTAAGTAAGTATGTAGTTTAAAGACCATCGATGCCGACAATGAATATGTTTGAGTCTTGATTGAATAATTGGTACATCTCACGACAACTATATAACCCTTATCAAAAGTAGGATGCTCACAATCATTGGAATAAGTAAACCAATGTGGGACAATCCACAACAACCTGGAAAATCCAAACCCACACAAACCGTCTCTACCTCCCAAACTAAACTATTAAGACAGATTTCTGGCTATGCCCCTGTCAAACAAATAGCTCATAAATAGCTATTACTTTGCTATATACAACCTATATCATATAAATTAGTGACCCTCCTGTTTTAATAATTCTTTTTTTACCTAATAGCTAAGCTTACCCTAGCTAGCCATAATCGCCTTTCCCCCCTGTGACCACTTACATAGAAAACAATAGTATTTAGCAAATTAGTATTTGAAAATCCCCAAGCGATTAAGCTTGTAAACATGTATATGGGAACTTACTTGTCTGAGAAATTTAAATTGGGACCCAGAGCCCCTGGTCCAAATTACCCGGATTGGTAGTATGACTGCGCGCAGAACAACCAGTAGACTCAGTCCGGCCGGGTAAAGCCCATACTGCCGGTGTTTTGTGACTAAGAAACTCTAAAACTAAAATAAAGCTAGTTTAAACTGTATTGGTAGTGATCTACAAGATTACTTCTATACAATGGTAAATTCTGGATATTTTCATCTAAATCTTTTTTTGTAACAAGGATTGATAAATCCTATATATTTATAACTTTCTAGTAACTTCATATTGTTGTTTATCCAAAACAAACATCAAAATTTTCTTTGATCCACCAATATTCAAATTGAGGCCCTTATGCTATGTCATAAGCAAAATGCTCAATTTGTACAATTTTGGCCGGTTTTTGGTCAATTTTAAAGTCAAAATAAAATTTAAAGGGTCTATATTCATAATCTACATGTAAAGTTCTATTTCGAACTCTAACTACCTCATTATCATGTCCTTAGTACAATATATACAAAAAAATGTTATCTGATAATTCTAATTATGTTTAGTTGGAGCGGATTATCATCCTGGTATAGTCTCAACAACTACATATTCACCTTAAACTTAAATATTCTTGTACATGAGTATGCCTCATTAGATACTCGAGTTCCTAGGTTAAGGTTATGTAATTATCTACCTCATTCATCTTGTTAGGACACTCAACTTGACCATGTGGTTGAATTGAGGCCCTAACTTTCCTACATAATAAAGTACGACAGAAATGTCTAATTTCTGTAAACTCAGCCAAAACTACCAAATTTCTGGTGGTTGTAATTTAATTTTTTAAAGACTTCTATACATTACTAGTAACATTAATATGTTATTGACTTGGACATCACTATTATTTTGACCAGGCCCTGTCAGTATTATCCTTGAGGCCCTTCTCCTATGGCACAAGGAAATCTCCAAAATCACAAATTTTCCATAGTAATTTGGCAAATTCCACTACCATACATGGATATTATTATTTTTATACACCTTGGTACATTGAACCCACTATCCTGTAGAATATCTACCACATAATTGTTATATCAACACAGTATTTGGAAAAATGCCATCTGAAGTCTCAATATGCAGTTGGACATTTCTATTTACCGACTCTGTGCAGCCATACTGCAAAATTGTGTAATTTCAATCAATGATCTAATGATCATCTGATTAAACTATCTAGAGTTTTTAGTGTTTTTTATTAAAGTCAACATTCTGTTAACAAAGTTTGATCAACTTCAAGAAGTAATCTTCAATAATTCTAAAACTGAAGCCCAAATGCTATGACACTAGTCATTAGCCCAAATTTACGTCTTTCATAACAATTCTTCATTACTCTTAATACCACCCCAGTAGGTATTAGACTGCAAAACTTAATCTCTAAATATACATAAGTTCTGAATAAACCTAACAATAAACTTTAGACAAACAAGGACTCCCTACAACATCCTCAACCTTAGTTAAGGTCATCAGACACCCTTAAGTTGCACGAGTAACCTGGCCGGCTGAGTAGTTATATGAGCAATTACTGCGTGCGGCCAGTCGGTCTCCGAAATCACCGAGTAAACAACGGAACCGGTACTCCTGCCATGAAATCTTCGTCTCGCGAGCGATCGCTAATTTTTATTAGTTTGGCATTCCCCTGTGTGACTAAGTTTTATTGTAAATAGCCAAGAACTGATAGTTTTTTATACTTAAAATGTAATTTTAAAAGGCCCTACGAAGGTGACCGTTGTTTGTACGGAAGTGTATTTTACCACATTATTTTTAAACATTGTCACTCAGGGGTTAAGCCGCCTTTTTTAGATGTAATTTGTATGATCCCAGTACACGGGGGTATATAGGGGGGGTATTATTTGTTTGGTACACATATCACACCTTGTACACCCTACTATGTAATTAGTTTTATGTAAATATTTTTAGGGGCAACCCATGATAGTTTAGTTTGGTGATACTTATATATGTTAAAAAAGTTGACCAAACATCATAGTAGGCTGATACCTCTAACGGTTTAGTCGTTTGTGATAGGTGAAGTTCCTTATCCTGTTGACATTTTCCATAATTATGGAAGATATTTTACTACCAGTTATATATCTGTATTACTGGTAGTAACTATATGTACTTGGGATCAATCAACTAAATGTCTTAGTACAGATACATATTAAGATAGTCCATGAACTTTAATCTTCGTAGCAACCTCGATACTGCTTTGCACTATACAAGGTAAACGGGCACCTGCCATATCTCTTTCTCGTTCGCGCGAACGTAAAATTCTCAATTGTTTGTTTACATTTACAGAGGTCAGTCAGTGCACATTCCTGAGCGCTCGTTTTTTTTTTTTTGCTCAGGGGCACTTGTTAATTTTCACACCGTTCCGTGCGACTAGTTAACTAATTGCAATTAGGTCTTACTTTTAATTTTCGTAGCAATATCTTTATTGATATTTATTAGTACAGCCCCCAACGGGCAACGCAGTCTATATGTTGCAGGTTTGACTATGTGTTGTTAGGGATCTTGGGATATATGAAGGACACACATATGAGCTGTTGATTCTCTTCTGACAGACAGTGTCCTTATACCTTCTTCCTTCTTACTTTCAAATCTATCTCTCTACCTTATGCAACCCATTATAAATCACCTACTCTAAATACATTTTGGTGATGGGGTATGCTGATATAAAAATATACCCGAAGATCCCTAATCAAGGTCAAACCTGTCTCTATATTATTTATCTGCTGTTATGGTTAAGCTTGTTAACTTTTTATTTTTTGGATCAATCAGAGTTCCATGCATCCATCTCATTGGTCCACTCCTTCTAATTTCTGGTACCTTGTGATTAAGACACATATTTCAAAAATCCATTGTGTGTCCTTGTTATCTTCTACACTGGTTTGAATGCTACTTAGAATCAAATATTTGCACGGTTTTTATCTCACCAAGGACGTACGGTATAAATCGGCTATAGAACGGACTAACAAACAATCTACTAACCAACTTATGTCTAAATCTTCTTAGAATTAGTAATTGCACCGGGTAATTTGTTCACCCGGTCTACCTCCGACCCCCGTTGGTACACAATAGTGTGCGAGCGGGGGTGGGAGATATGAAAACCGAACACACTCTGAGATTATTGCAACCCACATAGCCCTCTAAACACCATAGCATTGTAATTGTATTAGTTTATTAACTATCTATTTGTCTTCCGCTAATGTCGAACCCCTCGCGGTTCTTTGAATCATCTTAGCTTATTTAGTCGCCCAAATGCATTTATGCGGTGGCGACTTTAAATAAACCTATATAGTTAGTTAGGATGCTCACAACACTATGGATCTCTGTATTGTGTGTGATCTTGAGGTACGTCCTCTGCGAGCACGCTATATCATGCGACCGATGTGACCGGTGGCAGCACAGGATATGCGGAACGGGTAACTTTATCTGTTTTTCTTCGTCTTATGTCTTATTCTCCACTAGCTTCTCCACTTATTCTCCATCTCCAACATCCTATTCTTTTGTGTAATTTCTTAAACGTTTTACTATAACCAAGATACAATGACTTTACAAAATTAATTTACCACTTCAATATGTTGATGTAATTTGCCGATATGTTTAAATATATTTGATATAAATTGTTCGCTTACTGATTGTTGTGTATTGGCACGCGTCTGTGTTCCGCTGATAAACATAGGGGACTAGTTTAAGTGTACCGGATATAACGTGTCCACTAACGGGCCGCTGCGCAATTATTATCATTTTCGTTTTTTATAGGTTGGCACAGACGCATCAACGCAAAGGCTGGCCGAGCCTGTCTGCAATTTTATATTCTTATACCACTACTCCTGTGAGAGGCCCGTCTATTTTTTGTATGGTATTATAGTCATCTAATCACATAACTAACCCTTCCAGTAGATTCCTCATGCTTAAAAACCTGGGTATAGAGCCCAAAATTATGTCTCTATCACAAATACTTAAAGGGTTATGGCCATTTTAATGATTTCAGGGGGTGGTGGCGGCCATTTTGGATTTAAAAAAATCCCACCAAATGAAATTTTGCACACCCTCCAAAAAATGTTACCTTAGGTCTTTATAAACATATATCAATCAATAAAAAAAGTCTGTACAACAATTCCACCCTATGTGGGATTTCCTCCTGACTATAAGGATATTGGTATTCTCTAGTAAAAAATAGATCAATGTAACAGGTGCTCGTGACATCACGCTTCAAAGTTCATATTAGGTACTCTCTCTGACAGCAACTACAATTTTCAGAAAGTGAGCCATTTTCCATTTTCTGAAAATTGTAAATTCTAGGTACTTGAACCGCGTCGTTTTCATTGGTCGACATTATCGCTCTGTCTAACAACAGAGTATTTATTATAATTTACCAGTCCGGGGATCAGTTATAGCTGTCTGGAAGTAACATATAACTAACGTAGATTTGAATTCCAACATCTGTGTACATTTTGGTTAGTTGATTTGTTATAATAATAACGGGATTTAATAATTATATAAGTATCCTAACTGTTGTGTGAATGTTGCAGTTTTCACTGTCAAATATGACATGCTTAAACAATTTGCTAAATAACATAATAATAGAGTGCTTGGCGTAATATGGCGTATGCTTGGCGTATTTTCCATTTTCATCCGTATTTAAAATTTAAAAAAGATTTATGACTAATCTCTTCAGGAGGCGTCGCTCATATTATATGGGCAACTGGTAGCGACGATAAATAAACGTAAAACACACATTATAAAGTATAAATGTATTGTTAATACCTCCATGGTTAAATCATTGATATATATACTTAAATATATATACTAGTACCCCCAAACGTGCCGAATCCCTGTGATAATGATCTGCACTTTTTGCCAGTAATATTGTTATTTTTAGATAAAATTACCCATTTTGATAAATGAACTGGTCTAAATGTAATTTTCTTATTAATTTATTGATTTACACATATGGAGCAGTCCATGTCAGTTACTTTAACTTACCAGCAAAATGTTTTAATGTGCTTGTTATGTAAAATATAAAGGATGTTTGTTTGTTTCAGTGTACATGATTCAATTATATTTCACCGACTGAACAACTAACCCTGTGCACGCTGGCGGCAGATAAAATCACTTTTGCAAACAGCATAGAGCCAGATCAGACGGCACAGATCCTGCCGTCTTATCACAGAATGTGCCGTCTGTTCAGGCTCTATGTTGTTTACTATTCGGATAGTGGAGCTAAAACATTTTGCTGAATAGCAAACAACTTTGCTGAATAGCAAACAACAAAGATCCTGATCAGACACGGCGTTACCCCGTGGCTGATCTGGATCTATGTTGTTTGCAAATGTAATTTTATTTACTCAGCAGGCAAAGGGTTTAAACTTTAAAGCATTATTATAATAATAGCTTTCTATGTTCATCAGTGGTAGCGCGTTCGCTTCAGGTGCGAAAGATCTGGAGTTCGAGCCTCCGCTGCAGCCGTTACGATTGTGACCTTAGGCAAGGCATTTAAATTCCAAGTTGCCTCTTCTCGCTCCCTCATGGCGAAGGATTACATCAGAAATGAGGTCTCGAGAGCGAATGATGCAATCAAGCTAAAATAAATTTGTATAAACTTATGTTCATGAGTGAAATAGAATTTGATCATTAACTAATTAATTAATTGTTTGTGATAGCAGTACTGTAGCCAGGCAAATTTCAACCGAGTCAATCTAGAGGGTCTGGGGGCATGTTCCCCATTAAAATTGTTGGGGGTATAGAAGCTATGTCCTGCGTTTTTTGATTTAATGAGTTTAGATGTACATGTATAATTATGTATTTACCTTTCAGCTCTCTAGCAATCTACATTTGATTTAGCAAAGGGATATTTTTGGCATTTTATTTGTTCATTTTTCATTTATTTTTGGTCGCTTTGGAAATTTTAGCCTCGATGTGCCTCATTGTGGCTACGGGCCTGGATAGAAAGGTTAAACAATACAATCACTTAATTCCTCTAGAACGTCGCGTTTAGATGAGTCTGAAAATGTTCGAGTTGACAATATTTCAAACTGTAGTGGCTAGAAATCATGTATAAACCTACTTGTTGGCGATCCATTTTCCCGTCGCATCCACTTGATATTGCAGTTTCAGTACTTGGATGTCAGTTACTTGGTATTGAAAGGGTTAAACAAGTTTCTGAAAGAAAAGAAAAAACTAACACAGTTTATTTTATAAAAGCTTATGATAAGTTTATCATCAACTTTAAGTCTTATTAGAATATTCTAATAATTATGTTTTAACCCTTTCCCTCATAGAAGCACCTCTTGACGCCATTACCAATATGACATACATTAACCCTTTCCCTCATAGAAGCACCTCTTGACGCCATTACCAACACGACATACATTGACAATGTAGTAGCCAAACCAATGTTCATAATGCAGGCCAGAATCTCATGTAGTCCCAGTAATATCTATTGTGGTGGGATAGATATGGCGACTACTTATGCATGATAGCCAAGTGGCTGTCCTTTGTATGGAGATATAATAGTATATTAATCTAAATCTCTATGAAGGAAAGGGTTAATGTTATATCTTGGAAGTTGGATTTTTTCTTTAATGCTAGAAATTCTTATCAGGCTTGATGTTTGTTTTGCTGTAAAAATGTCCAAATATCCTCGTTTATGAATTTTATGACTGTGTTTTTATATAGCAATTGGCAAATACATATAATTATTATCAAACATTAATAAATGTCATTAAAGTCCCATTTCCATAATAAAATGTCATTAAAGTCCCATTTCCATAATAAAATGTCATTAAAGTCCATAGTTGAAATAAAAAGACTATTTGCCACTCTTTTCTTTGAGTGGAAAGAGCATTTTAATATCAAGAAAAAATGCAGACAACTTTTTATATAATTTTAAAATACCGTATACCCCCGTTTAAACGCCCCGGGCAATGCAATTTGCGACAAATTATATGCAAAGTATATCTGGGACTCCTTTAAACGCCCCCCTTTCTTCATACCTCTTGAAACAGTCCCTATTATCCACTGGTATAGCGTATCCATAGCAACGAACCGGTCGGTTCGTTGCTGAGTACCTGGAGAGCCGTTTAACCTTGCATTGATTTCCATATATGGACGGATATGTATTCCAATGGTAACATGCTGAACTGGTAATCCAGGGATCGATCCCCCGTCTGACAATAACAAAATTAACAGTCTTTCAGATGGGACGTTAAACCGAGGTCTCATGTCGATGCTTTACACCGTGCACGTAAAAGAACCAGAGGAGACTCTGTCTGTATCATTGCACTATCCTCTAAAAATCTAAAATGACTAATCTCTTCAGGCGTCGCTCATATGGGCAACCGGTAGCGACGATAAATAAACGTAAAACACAAAAAATAAAAACACATATATGGACATGAGCGGGGGGGGGGGGGGGGGGGGGAACTTCAAAGTTATCACCGCCGGGCAATGTAATTTCAGCGAAAAATATCATGTGATCATTCTCTCCCTGCAGCTTTCACACATGCGTCATAAAAATGGAATCAACATCACGTGGGCATCGGTCATATTCTGCTGCATTTAAATTAAAAGTAATCAAAGTGTTTTAAGTTGATCGGATCCAAACTGGCCAAACTTTAGGATGAATGGTTGTTCTGGGGCCCAGTCGATGTGACACCGAAAGCAAACAGACATGCCTCACCGAAAGTGTTATTGATGCGCTGGATTAAGGAAGCAGGGGACAATATCACACCAGCTATCATTCGCCGTTCTTTCAAAAAGTGTTCGGTGAGCAGTCTGACCAGGAGGACAATCAGGAAGACTTTGAATGGTTCACGGAGAACGAACTAGAGTCAGTGATATGATTGAGGGGGCCACCGACACTCTGGGCCAGGGACGCTCCCGTAGAGTTGTCGGTATCGGACATTGACACAGACCACTGTGTTTCTAGCAGTAGACTATGATAGCAGCGGGCACTGAGGGGAGAATTATTTTGTTTTGCTTCAAAATGGGGGGGGGGGGGCATTTAAACGAAGGCATACAGTATGCATAAATATTGTTACGCACGTTTTTTGAAATATTAATAATTTTCAGATGGGACTATAAACCGAGATCTCTACACTGTGCTCGTAAAAGAACCCATAGGAGATTTGAAATGTGTCTCTGTCTGTATCCTACAAAATGAGCAATCTCTTCAGGAAGAGTCGCTCATATGGGGCAACCAGTAGCAACGATAAATAAACGTAAAACACACAGGACCAATATTTTATGTACATACAATGTCAACTAATGGATAAATTGTTTATTTACAGAGCAAGAAATAGCTGGTTGTGTGCTACCTAAAATTACGGAAGATCACCTCGACCAATACGGTATAAGGTTAGTATGTATGTATGTATGTATGTATGTTCCATTAATGTCAAACCCCTTGCGGTGTTTAGCCGACCTAAGTGGTTAACCAGTACTAAGCTATATGTGTGAGGTGCCTTGCTCAATGACACTACATACGTGGCCTGACAGAGTATCCAACCCTGGATCGATCAATTTCAAATCCGACGCTCTACCACTGGACCACGGATGCCACGTTTAGTATCCTAAACATTCTGAAGTTCTTACTTATTAAGCTCACCTGCGCAACGCTCATGTGAGGTATCACCTGCGCAACGCTCATGTGAGGTATCACCTGCGCAACGCTCATGTGAGGTATTATTACCGCAATGTGTTTGTCAGTCATCCGGGAACATTTACAACCGTCTTCTCTGAAATAATCATTGGGTCTATTGTCACCATTTATAGTCATGATCCTTTGGTAGATAAGACTACCAACCCCTATAAGACCACCAACCCCTATAAGACGACCACCAACCCCTATAAGACGACCACCAACCCCTATAAGACGACCACCAACCCATATAAGACGACCACCAACCCATATAAGACGACCACCAACCCCTATAAGACGACCACCAACCCCTATAAGACGACCACCAACCCTTATAAGACGACCACCAACCCTTATAAGACGACCAACCCCTATAAGACGACCACCAACCCATATAAGACGACCACCAACCCTTATAAGACGACCACCAACCCTTATAAGACGACCACCAACCCTTATAAGACGACCACCAACCCTTATAAGACGACCAACCCCTATAAGACGACCACCAACCCTATAAGACTATAAGACGACCACCAACCCATATAAGACGATAAGACCACAACCCCTATAAGACCACCAACCATAAGACGACCTTATAAGACGACCACCAACCCTTATAAGACGACCACCAACCCCTATAAGACGACCACCAACCCCTATATAAGACGACCACAACCCCTATAAGACCACCAACCCTTATAAGACGACCACCAACCCTTATAAGACGACCACCAACCCTTATAAGACGACCACCCCTATAAGACGACCACTATAAGACGACCACCAACCCCTATAAGACGACCACAACCCCGACCACCATAAGACCACCAACCCTTATAAGACGACCACCAACCCTTATAAGACGACCACCAATAAGACCATATAAGACGACCACCAACCCTATAAGACGACGACCACCAACCCATATAAGACGACCACCAACCCCTATAAGACGACCACCAACCCCTATAAGACGACCACCAACCCTATAAGACGACCACCAACCCTATAAGACGACCACCAACCCTTATAAGACGACCACCAACCCATATAAGACGACCACCAACCCCTATAAGACGACCACCAACCCTATAAGACGACCACCAACCCTTATAAGACGACCACCAACCCCTATAAGACGACCACCAACCCCTATAAGACGACCATCAACCCTATAAGACGACCACCAACCCCTATAAGACGACCACCAACCCTTATAAGACGACCACCAACCCATATAAGACGACCACCAACCCCTATAAGACAACCACCAACCCCTATAAGACGACCACCAACCCCTATAAGACGACCACCAACCCCTATAAGACGACCACCAACCCTTATAAGACGACCACCAACCCATATAAAACGACCACAACCCCTATAAGACGACCACCAACCCCTATAAGACGACCACCAACCCCTATAAGACGACCACCAACCCCTATAAGACGACCACCAACCCATATAAGACGACCACAACCCCTATAAGACGACCACCAACCCCTATAAGACGACCACCAACCCTATAAGACGACCACCAACCCCTATAAGACGACCACCAACCCATATAAGACACCACCAACCCTATAAGACCACCAACCCTATAAGACGACCACCAACCCTATAAGACGACCACCAACCCCTATAAGACTACATCCAACCCCTATAAGAAGACCACCAACCCCTATAAGACGACCACCAACCCATATAAGACGACCACCAACCCATATAAGACGACCACCAACCCCTATAAGACGACCACCAACCCCTATAAGACGACCACCAACCCTTATAAGACGACCACCAACCCATATAAGACCACCAACCCTTATAAGACCACCAACCCATATAAGACGACCACCAACCCATATAAGACGACCACCAACCCATATAAGACGACCACAACCCTATAAGACTACTAACCCCATAAGACGACCACAACCCCTATAAGACGACCACCAACCCCTATAAGACCACCAATCCTATAAGACTACTAACCCCTATAAGACGACCACCAACCACTATAAGACGACCACCAACCCCTATAAGACCACCAACCCCTATAAGACTACTAACCCCTAGACCACCAACCCCTATAAGACCACCAACCCTATAAGACCACCAACCCATATAAGACGACCACCAACCCCTATAAGACCACCAACCCTATAAGACCACCAACCCCTATAAGACTACTAACCCCTATAAGACGACCACAACCCTATAAGACTACTACCCCTATAAGACGACCACAACCCCTATAGACGACCACCAACCCCTATAAGACCACCAACCCCTATAAGACCACCAACCCCTATAAGACCACCACCCCCCTATAAGATGACCACAACCCTATAAGACTACCAACGCCTATAAGACACCAACCTCTATAAGACTACCAACGCCTATAAGACCACCAACCCCTATAGACTACCAACCCCTATAAGACCACCAACCCCAATAAGACCACCAACCCCTATAAGACTACCAACCCCTATAAGACGACCACAACCCATATAAGACCACCAACCCCTATAAGACCACCAACCCCTATAAGACCACAACCCCTATAAGATGACCACAACCATTATAAGATGACCACAACCCCTATAAGACCACCAACCCCTATAAGACCACCAACCCCCCCTATAAGACCACCAACCCCATATAAGACTTAAACTCTATAAGACGACCACAACCCCTATAAGACGACATTTTTTGTCACTCTATTGTGCAGTGTTATCACGCACTAAGCTTGAGATATCTTCATTTTGGAGTGGCTCCATCCCAAATATTTTCATACAAAACATGTATATTCTTTACTATCTACAATGACGAGAATTTAGTCCTATTAATTATGTATACATGTATACATATATAACCATTTTGTATAATTATAGTATTGTGTTTGTTTATTATAGTGTCACCCCTATTGAAAGGGCCAGCTATTACTGACTTATGAGACCCCTTTTTTTTTATATGAACATCAGTACTTCTCGAATCCTAATCTTGTAGGCCAGGTGCCAGGCTGATAGGCAATCGGTAACCATTATTTAACTAGCTGGGTTCTCACCAACCGGCAGTCTCGGAACGAACCACTGATGAGGTTCGAACCATCGATCTCCTGTTCCGTTATTTATATTAATCATACGTCATCAATGTAATACATCATTCATGATGATTGCGCTTGTTTACCCTCGCATCCAGCGAACCATGCGATCAGCATTGTTGGCTTTTCTATTACTTCCCTTGGTAGTGTACATTGGTCCTTGTAGTTGGAATCCTTTGTTTTTACTGTTGTTCCCTAACCAGATATTGTGTATGTTTTTACTGTTGTTCCCTAACCAGATATTGTGTGTGTTTTTACTGTTGTTCCCTAACCAGATATTGTGTATGTTTTTACTGTTGTTCCCTAACCAGATATTGTGTATGTTTTTACTGTTGTTCCCTAACCAGATATTGTGTGTGTTTTTACTGTTGTTCCCTAACCAGATATTGTGTGTGTTTTTACTGTTGTTCCCTAACCAGATATTGTGTATGTTTTTACTGTTGTTCCCTAACCAGATATTGTGTATGTTTTTACTGTTGTTCCCTAACCAGATATTGTGTGTGTTTTTACTGTTGTTCCCTAACCAGATATTGTGTATGTTTTTACTGTTGTTCCCTAACCAGATATTGTGTATGTTTTTACTGTTGTTCCCTAACCAGATATTGTGTATGTTTTTACTGTTGTTCCCTAACCAGATATTGTGTATGTTTTTACTGTTGTTCCCTAACCAGATATTGTGTTTGTTTTTACTGTTGTTCCCTAACCAGATATTGTGTATGTTTTTACTGTTGTTCCCTAACCAGATATTGTGTATGTTTTTACTGTTGTTCCCTAACCAGATATTGCTGTATGTGATTTTAGCCAAATCATGATAATTAATTGATAAAACAATTTTTACAGCAAAGTATCCATTGGATATACTGTAGGATATATGTCAAGGTTTAATCATTTAATACACATATAAGATGAGAAAACGGATGATAATTGATGGCATGTTGTGCAAAAGAAACCACAATGCAAACAAAGGAAACCAATTAAACAGACCTATCCTCCTTAAAGATTATTCAGGGGGAGTAACTCACCAATGTTTCTCATAAAGAAATTAATGTTGTTACAGAAACATATCACTATGTTATAGTGGAAACATATCACTATGTTATAGTGGACACATATCACTATGTTATAGTGACACATATCACTATGTTATAGTGGACACATATCACTATGTTATAGTGGACAGAAACATATCACTATGTTATAGTGGATACATATCACTATGTTATAGTGGACAGAAACATATCACTATGTTATAGTGGACACATATCACTATATTATAGTGGACACATATCACTATGTTATAGTGGACATCAACTTTTGTGCATGATTTTCACACTAATGTCACGAGTTCGAGCCCTGCTCCGGCCATGTCTGTTTATATGGAAAAATGGCACTTTCTTACACGGAGGTTGGTGCACCATGTACTGGTTAACCGCTGGAGCCAGTCCAGGAAAGGTGTTGCTAGGTAAACGGCCCACCGGCGATATAGCCCAAAATGGTGCTGATGAAGACGTAAAACCCAAACAAACAAACACTAATGTCTCGCCCTTTCCATGACAGATTTGAGTCCCAAAGTTACCCAACCAGTAATGAATGTATCTAGATGATTTGACATGTCTACATGTATGTGCATCCACAATCCATTTGGTATGAACCAACTTCTATGATGAGAGTTTCAAATAAACTTTCACATTTTCTACTGGCACATATGTGCTTCTCCGCCACGTCATTTTACCACATTTCATATAACATTTTATAATAGATCTCTTAAATTTAAATTATTACTATATTGCTAGTTCTTGTTAGCTAATTCATGACCACACCTATAAATATTTTTTGGAAAATTGTCTGATACACGCTAATATTTGACTGCGCTACATGTACATCAACCACTCTCGAGACTTTATTCATGGGGGAGAGAGAAGTGGCAATGCAGATTTAACTGTATTACATAAGGACACCACCACTGATTGGGTTTGAACTCACAACCCCCTGCAGGAGGCCCTGGCTTTTTCAGTCTTTGCGCCATGACTTCCGCCAATTGGAAAAAGTTGAAGCCAAAACATTTATGAGCCAGTCTTTCTTTAGTTTTAGCTGTACCTAAAGATCACATGAATGACATGATGCAAATACTAATGTTGCTTTTAAAAGTTCTGATTTGTGCTGATATACCAGCAAAACAGTTGTAAACTGCTGTTTATGAAGAGGTTTCTGTGTTTGTGTTTTACAGCAAACTAGGGAGGAAATTACAGGTGTTACAGTTTATAGAAAATCTCATGACAGAGTAAAATGGCAGAAAATCTCATGACAGAGAGTAAAATGGCCAGTGTTGACAGTATGAAAAAGGTAGGTAAAACTGTGTTGTCTGCATTGGAAGTAAGAAAGTGGCAGGTAAAACTTGGTTGTCTGTGTTGGAAGTAAGAAAAAGGTAGGTAAAACTGTGTTGTCTGTGTTGGAAGTAAGAAAAAGGTAGGTAAAACTGTGTTGTCTGTGTTGGAAGTAAGAAAAAGGTAGGTAAAACTGTGTTGTCTGTGTTGGAAGCAAGAAAGTGGTAGGTAAAACTGTGTTGGAAGTAAGAAAGTGGTAGGTAAAACTGCGTTGGAAGTAAGAAAGAGGTAGGTAACACTGTGTTGTCTGTGTTGGAAGTAAGAAAAAGGTAGGTAAAACTGTGTTGTCTGTGTTGCAAGTAAGAAAGAGGTAGGTAACACTGTGTTGTCAGTGTTGGAAGTAAGAAAAAGGTAGGTAAAACTTTGTTGTCAGTGCTGGAGGCAAGAAAAAGGTAGATACAACTTTGTTGTCAGTGCTGGAGGCAAGAAAAGGGTAGGTAAAACTGTGTTGTCTGTGTTGGAAGTAAGAAAGTGGTAGGTAAAACTGTGTTGTCTGTGTTGGAAGCAAGAAAAAGGTAGGTAAAACTGTGTTATCAGTGCTGGAAGCAAGAAAATGGTAGGTAAAACTTTGTTGTCAGTGCTGGAAGCAAAAAAAAGGTAGGTAAAACTTTGAGGTTAGTGCTGGAAGCAAGAAAAAGGTAGGTACAACTTTGTGGTTAGTGCTGGAAGCAAGAAAAAGGTAGGTAAAACTTTGTTGTCAGTGCTGGATGCAAGAAAGTGGTAGGTAAAACTGTGTTGTCAGTGCTGGATGCAAGAAAAAGGTAGGTAAAACTTTGTTGTCAGTGCTGGAGGCAAGAAAAAGGTAGGTAAAACTGTGTGGTTAGTGCTGGAAGCAAGAAAAAGGTAGGTAAAACTGTGTTGTCAGTGCTGGAAGCAAGAAAAAGGTAGATACAACTTTGTTGTCAGTGCTGGAAGCAAGAAAAATGGTAGGTAAAACTTTGTTGTCAGTGCTGGAAGTAAGAAAGAGGTAGGTAAGACATTGGTCAGTGTTGAATGTAAGAACGAGGTAGGTAAGACTTTGGTCAGTTTTGAATGTAAGAAAGAGATAGGTAAGACTTTGGTCAGTGCTGAATGTAAGAGAGGTAGGTAAGACTTTGGTCAGTGTTGAATGTAAGAAAGAGGTAGGTAAGACTTTGGTCAGTGCTGAATGTAAGAGAGGTAGGTAGACATTGGTCAGTGTTGAATGTAAGAAAGAGGTAGGTAAGACTTTGGTCAGTTTTGAATGTACGAAAGAGGTAGGTAAGACTGTGGTCAGTTTTGAATGTAAGAAAGAGGTATGTAAGACTTTGGTCAGTGTTGAATGTAAGAAAGAGATAGGTAAGACTTTGGTCAGTGTTGAATGTAAGAGAGGTAGGTAAGACATTGGTCAGTGCTGAATGTAAGAAAGAGGTAGGTAAGACTTTGGTCAGTGTTGAATGTAAGAAAGAGGTAGGTAAGACTTTGGTCAGTGTTGAATGTAAGAGAGGTAGGTAAGACATTGGTCAGTGCTGAATGTAAGAAAGAGGTAGGTAAGACATTGGTCAGTGTTGAATGTAAGAAAGAGATAGGTAAGACTTTGGTCAGTGTTGAATGTAAGAAAGAGGTAGGTAAGACATTGGTCAGTGTTGAATGTAAGAAAGAGATAGGTAAGACTTTGGTCAGTGCTGAATGTAAGAAAGAGATAGGTAAGACATTGGTCAGTTTTGAATGTAAGAAAGAGGTAGGTAAGACATTGGTCAGTGTTGAATGTAAGAAAGAGATAGGTAAGACATTGGTCAGTTTTGAATGTAAGAAAGAGGTAGGTAAGACATTGGTCAGTGTTGAATGTAAGAAAGAGGTAGGTAAGACATTGGTCAGTTTTGAATGTAAGAAAGAGGTAGGTAAGACATTGGTCAGTGCTGAATGTAAGAAAGAGGTAGGTAAGACATTGGTCAGTTTTGAATGTAAGAAAGAGGTATGTAAGACTTTGGTCAGTGCTGAATGTAAGAAAGAGATAGGTAAGACATTGGTCAGTTTTGAATGTAAGAAAGAGGTAGGTAAGACATTGGTCAGTGTTGAATGTAAGAAAGAGATAGGTAAGACATTGGTCAGTTTTGAATGTAAGAAAGAGGTAGGTAAGACATTGGTCAGTGTTGAATGTAAGAAAGAGGTAGGTAAGACATTGGTCAGTTTTGAATGTAAGAAAGAGGTAGGTAAGACATTGGTCAGTGTTGAATGTAAGAAAGAGATAGGTAAGACATTGGTCAGTGTTGAATGTAAGAAAGAGATAGGTAAGACTTTGGTCAGTGTTGAATGTAAGAAAGAGGTAGGTAAGACATTGGTCAGTGTTGAATGTAAGAAAGGGTTTGGTAACACTGGTCAGTGGTGAATGTAAGAAAGGGTTTTTGTAAGACTTTGGTCAGTGTTGATAGTAAATAAGAGGTAGGAGAAACATTTGTGGTCCATGGTGAAAGTAAAAAAAGGTAGGTACAGCTTTGGTCAGTGCTGATAGTACAAAAAAGGTAGGTAAGACTTTGGTCAGTGATGAATTTAAGAAAAAAGGTAAGTAAGACTTTGGTCAGTGATGAATTTAAGAAACAAACGTAGGTAAGACTGGCCAGTGATGAATTTAAGAAAAAAGGGTAGGTAAGACTTTGGTCAGTGATGAATTTAAGAAAAAAGGGTAGGTAAGACTTTGATCAGTGATTACAAGTAAAACTTTAACTTGTATTGTGCTGAAAGTACGAAAAATGAAAATTCCCAAACAATTCAAGCATGCGAAATTGTTGTATATTGAAAATTTGCCTGTGCATTATCTATTTCTTTTTCCATTTAACTCTTTCAGCACGAAATAAATTCAGAGCATGTGCAAACAACATAGATCAGGATCTATGTTGTTTACCATTTGGACAGGTGCTTCAGCTCCACTGTCTGAAGAGCAATCAGCATATATCCTGATTAGATGGCACATTATGTTCTGTCTGATCGGGTTCTCTGCTATTTGCAGTATTTTTATGTGACATTGTCAGCATAAGAGTTAAAGAAACAATGCATAATTGAGACCATAACCAATTGTTTTATGTTATATATCTCTGATTCAGTTGTTCAACGATCCGATTCATGGACATATGGAGTTTCATCCCTTATGTGTGAGCATCATAGACACTCTCCAGTTTCAGAGGCTAAGATTTATCAAGCAACTTGGATCATGCTATTTTGTATACCCTGGTGCCTCACACAACAGATTTGAGCATTCACTCGGGTTAGTTCTAAATTCAATTTACAATTAAATGTTCTCTTTATGCGTTTCATCGAGGTATGAAGTGTCCATTTTTGTCTCCGAAGACTAAGCAGTCACAGTCACCTTTCTGGTGGCGGCGACAATATTTTCATATAACTAAAAAACCATCAAATATTATGCTTTGATAACTTGTATGCTGTTTCCAGGAGATGCTCCCTGCCTCTTAACAAGTCCTACCCCAAGAGTGACCTGGACCTTGGATTTGGGATAAAAAATAGTCAGATTTCAGAAATTATTTGTGTGTATAAAAAAAACTCGAACATGATCATTTCTTAAAACCGTCAAAATGATTGCTTTGAAACTTTGCATACACATCCAAGTACTAATTCTCGTCACTCACAGTAAGTCCCCGCCCTCAAGAATAACCTTGACCGTTGAAATTTTTATTTTGCTGGACCAGTACTTATTCAGTCAATCACTCGTGGCGGGACACCTTTGGTGCGGTGGCTTTGTTTACAACTAATTTGCAGAAAAAAAGATGATTTTCTGCGATTCTTCAAATGTATGAAATGTTAGTTTTATTACATGTATCTAATTGTCATAAAAACCGATGGTTAAACTGCTCTCTTCTATATGATAAATTTCTTCCTTCTATTTAAGATTAATAGAAACTGCTGTATAGAAACAGAATTAAAGTGTGTTACAATTTCAGCTTATATGCAGTGACTGCAATACGTGTATATATTATTTTAACCCATTTCCTCATAGCGACCCCCCGTCTGACCTAAATAATATTAACCGTCTTCAGATGAGACTTTAAACCGAGGTCTCGTGTCAGTGCTTTACACCGTGTATGTAAAAAACCAGAGGAGACTCTGGAATGGGTCTCTCTCTGTGTATCATGCACTATCCTCCAGAAATCTAAAATGACTAATCTCTTCAGGAGGCGTCACTCATATGGGCAACAGCTAGCGACGATAAATAAACGCAAAGCACACACACCATGTTGTGGTGGCTCACTTGTAGAATGGTGTTATTGCCAGGAAGTGTCGCTGTGGCAATGCGGGTACAAAACCATTATGTGAATGTTATTTCACTCTTTCTACCATAGAGATGTAGTCATATTACCTACATATGGCTGCAAATTACCACTCACAATGGATGCGCAATAAATTTCCCTACCCAGGGTTCCCTCTGTCTGAATGTTTGTCTGCGCCACTTCTGTCGCCAATTGAAAAAAACTGGAGCCAATTAAGAGCCATATAGTTCACAGATAAATATTTGAAGCCATGTATTTGAAAAATATTTAGCCAATTCACAAAATTTAGCACCAGTAGCGCCTATTTGCTTTTTGTCACAATTGGCGCCCGACAGCGGGAACCCTGCTACCACACCCTCATAGAGGTTACTGGGAGTTATGATGTGTTGGATCAATACATTGTTCTGATCATTATATAGTTTGTTTGACTACTAATATGTGGCTGTGTGATTTACGGTCATTAGTTTAAACAATATTTTATTTCAATGAATATATATAGTATAATGATCACAATAAGAAAATACATGTAGGATTGAGGAGAAAGCAACTTGTTTATATGGCTACCTCTTTCCTACGAATCATTTACAAAACATACCGTTAGAATTAAGCAACAAAATTACTGTCAAATATTGAGTAACTCATTAATTCCAGAATGTGAGAAAATGATACTAATTTTGAAATATATGTTAAGATATGATGGTGATTGTGCAACAGGATGACCAGCTGCACTTTACGGTCATTGACATCAATTCATGTGCCCCTCACCGCTGTAGGTTAGCCCCTCACCGCTGTAGGTTAGCCCCTCACCGCTGTAGGTTAGCCCCTCACCGCTGTAGGTTCGATCCCACTGGGGGTGTCGAATTCTTTCAAGTGAGAAAGCATCTGGTAGCTCGGTGGTTCTACCTGTGCCTGAAATACTGCTCGGAATTGCACCCCGGATCTTCCTCCACCAATAAGCTATCCAGTAGGTCGGTGGTTGTACCTGTGTGCACGTCTGCTTGCCTGCCTGAAATAGTGCTCAGAGGGGAACCCGGGTCTTCCTCCACCAATAAGCTATCCAGTAGGTCGGTGGTTGTACCTGTGTGCACGTCTGCTTGCATGCCTGAAATAGTGCTCAGAGGGGAACCCAGGATCTTCTCCACCAATAATACCTGGAGAGTCGCCATATGAGCCGTGGTACGCCGGTAAATCATAAAACAAACAAACTAATGTAGCAAATTTATGTGGAATCGTTATTGGCACCTCTGAGGGAAAGGGATAATTCTAAGAAATAACGTAACTTATTTATTAAATACTGAATCGATGTCTATGTAATTGTGTCTATTACAGGGTGTGTCACCTGGCGGGGCAGCTTGTTAGAGCTATTAAGAGGCGGCAGCCGGAGCTGAACATAACTGACAATGATGTTCTATGTGTGGAAATAGCCGGACTGTGTCAT
Organism: Archivesica marissinica; assembly: GCA_014843695.1. Lineage (NCBI taxonomy): Eukaryota > Metazoa > Mollusca > Bivalvia > Venerida > Vesicomyidae > Archivesica > Archivesica marissinica. The sequence continues at coordinate 10,496,395 of CM026401.1, read as the reverse complement.
GATCTCGGTAAATCTAGTGCTCAATAAAAAATAGGCCCAGTATAATTATTTTCTGTCTGCTGTTAATATTGAAAACGGCAAACAAAACAATTGCAACATTTTTATGAAACTTTTATAAATAACTGTTTATGATTGTCAGATAATAACTAAAATACGAAAGTACATGCAACTGCGGATGAATATGAAACACAAACTGCGGGAAAGAAAATGCCATCTTCCACTGTTTCAAAACTGTGCAAGATAGCAATTTCTTTCACATTCATTGAAATGTTTTTTTATGCCCAGCCGGAAATTCGGCAAGAAATATTCATTTGGCAATGTGCGTCCGTCCAGAGACAGTTTTCAGTAACCAATGAGTGGAATTTTATTAAATAAATATGAATCGCTATAGTGTAGTAGTGCATATTAACCTTTCGTCGGGATCGACCCAGTAACACCTGTCATTGTCCTTTAATTGACAAAACATCCGCACATTTTATTTACGAGTGTAACACCCTTTTTATCACATTACCATATTTAGTTTTATTAATATTTGTTCACAAAATAACGCTGTTACTTTCAATTTGGCGCCAACTGTCAGCGCAAATTGTCATGACGTCACTATGCAAAGCAGCGTTATATTTATGTTTCAAGCAGCATTATATCTGCGTCACGACCTCTTTGAAATCGTACTATCGTAGCTTGTCTTACAATTAACGTTATGTACCAATTCAAATAGAAAGATGCAGTTTAGTTTACAAATTATAAGGATTATTCTCTCAACCAATCAGAATCCTTCCAGGTGTTATTACACGTGTGTACATATAAGAAATTATGATATGACTGTATTACACTGGATACAAGTAAAGTTATGTGATAACATAGCACCCACTAGGCAATAACACATGATCTAGTCTAGTGCAATAAATTTCTTCAGTGTGTGTTTTACGTTTATTTATCGTCGCTACCGGTTACCAATATGAGCGATGCCTCCTGAAGAGTATTCATTTTAGAGTTTTGGAGGATAGTGCAATGATACAGACAGAGATCCATTCCAGAATCTCCTCTGGTTCTTTTACGTGTATGTTGTAGAGCACCGACACCTCAGTTTTATGTCCTATCTGAAGGACTGTTAATCTGCGATCTCTGGATTACCAGTCCAACGTGTTAACCACTGAACACAGATCCGTGTATTGTATTTATGTTGATTTTGGCATCTCTCTTTCACAGGACATGGACCGTTTTCACATGTGTTTGATGGCAAATTTATTCCAGAGATACGTCCGGATTCCAAATGGAAGGTAAATTATTTTCCTGTCTTGACATACCATATATTCCGGCCATATGTCGACCATTTTCTCATCCAGAAATATGATGAAAGTTATATGTCGACATATGGACAAGAAACAAGCAAAAAATAAAGTTAAAGTTTTTTCTATTGGATAAATGATATGCTTGTTCAAAATTATATGTATTGGAACTTTGTTTATTTTATTTTGTTTTAATATATCAATTGGCGTAGACAATTATTTACATTATGAAGCTGATATTGTGTACTAACCGCATAGATTATTGGTGTGCATCAATGCATTTTATTATCTCAAATTGAACTCTAAGTTTCATTCAAGAATGAGACAAAAACCCATTTGTCTTAACGAATGTTGTAAGGAATGTTATATGTCCACAAAGTACCTGTGACTTATGGAAAAATCCAGCTTAACCCTTTCCCTCATAGAAGCACGTTGACGCCATTACCAATACCACATACATTAACCCTTTCCCTCATAGAAGCACCTTGACGCCATCTATGGAGGTGAGATAGATATGGCGACTACTTATCCACTGCACGATAGCTAAATGGCTGTCGTTTGTATGGAGATATAATAGTATATGAAGGAAAGGTTAAAACCAACTTTTTTATATACTTTTTATACTTTACAACGATTGCTAAGCAAGTTTTAACAACTTATATTAATCATTCTCGTTGGCATGGATGAAAGCGTATATATGTGGTCATTCATGTGGGAGGAAACCGGAGTACCTGGAGAAAACCCACCTGTCCGATCTGGCGACCATCGTACCATCTCACATACATCCCTGTCTGAGGATCGAACCCGGGTCGCATTGGTGAGAAGCGAGCGCGCTAACCACTGCACTAATCGGACAGCCAAAGTTTGATCCTCGACTTATTGTTTAGAGGATAATTTCTTTTGTATTGCCAGGTTTTATGATGGATTGAAAAGAAAACAATACGTTGTACCTGATTTTGTGACAGTTTATTCCATTTTTACAAATATAATTTATTTACAAATACTCCAAGTATTTCTTGCCATCACTATTTGTACAAGATTGTTTTCTTGAAAGTACCCAAATATTGACAGGAATACGAAGTATCCAGTATTTCATATACAGTCAAACCTGTGTTAGTGGTCACCTCCATTAAGCAGCCAACCTGTATTAAGCAGCCAGTTTCCAGATTGCCAATCAGTTGTTTTATTATATATTTGACCTCTATTAAGCAGCCACCTGTGCTAAGCAGCCACTTTCTCTGACTCCCTTAGCTGGCTGCTTAAGACGGGTTTGACTGTATACGTGTATATTGTGAAATGTTTGCAGCATGAAGATGCATCCTGTAAGATGTTGGAATATTTGATAAATGACAATAATCTACAACCTTTGTTCAAGAAGAACGATCTTGGTGAAGAGGATATCACGTTCATTAAGGAACAAGTCGCAGGACCAAAGAAAAACACAGATGGCAAGATGGCAAGTTGTGTTTGCACAATATTTGCTTTTTCTCCGAATTATCTTTTTTACCCGTTGTTCATTTTGTGAGTTCTGCATTTTGTGTTCAGGTTAAAGGGCCACTATGTGTTAAACTCATTCAACAAGTAACTGACATGGACTTGTGTCTGATATTTTTAGACAAAGAAATTAATAAGAAAATTACATTTGGACCAGTTCATTTGTCTAAAAATAGTAATATTACTGGCAAAAAGTGCAGATCCTGATGAGACGGCTCCATATGAGCCGGCTCATCTGTATCTACACTTTTTGTAAGTCTATTTAGAGGTCTGTGGTGCTGAAAGAGTTAACTAGGTTGCGTTGCACACTGAGATATAAAGGATTAGATAATTAACCCCATTCGCTAATAAGCAATGACCTTGAGGTTGACCGTTCAAGGTCAAATGATGGTCATGTGAAATGAAGTATTTGTTCTTGTGTCAAATATCAGCGCAGGGTTGGCATTTCTCCCCGTGCTATTCTCTAGTTATAAATTGTGATTGCTGTCGTTAATATTGTTCAATAATAATATTCAGTAAAGTTTAAAGACAATTTGGTTAAAACACTCCCTTTATGGATACCTATTTACAAAATCAACAACAGCTTTTTTTCATTTTCTATGAATTCGAAGAAGCAGTAAAACAAGCCAGCATACTAGTATATTTAGCATTGTGTTACGTAACTGGACAAACGGTCTCTGTGGTCGAATGCTTAACATGTTTGACGCATGAGCAGAGTAATGAAGGATGAATGAGCAGAACAATGAAGGATGCATGAGCAGAGTAATGAAGGATGCGGAGCAGAGTAATGAAGGATGCAGGAGCAGAGTAATGAAGGATGCGGAGCAGAGTAATGAAGGATGAGGAGCAGAGTAATGGAGGATGCAGGAGCAGAGTAATGAAGGATGCGGAGCAGAGTAATGAAGGATGCAGGAGCAGAGTAATGAAGGACGCAGGAGCAGAGTAATGAAGGATGCGGAGCAGAGTAATGAAGGATGCAGGAGCAGAGTAATGAAGGATGAGGAGCAGAGTAATGAAGGATGCAGGAGCAGTGTAATGAAGGATGCAGGAGCAGGGTAATGAAGGATGCAGGAGAGAGTAATGAAGGATGTAGGAGAGAGTAATGAAGGATGCATGAGAGAGTAATGAAGGATGTAGGAGAGAGTAATGAAGGATGCAGGAGCAGAGTAATGAAGGATGCAGGAGAGAGTAATGAAGGATGTAGGAGCAGAGTAATGAAGGATGCAGGAGCAGAGTAATGAAGGATGAGGAGCAGAGTAATGAAGGATGTAGGAGCAGAGTAATGAAGGATGCAGGAGCAGAGTAATGAAGGATGTAGGAGCAGAGTAATGAAGGATGCAGGAGCAGAGTAATGAAGGATGCAGGAGCAGGGTAATGAAGGATGCAGGAGCAGAGTAATGAAGGATGCATGAGAGAGTAATGAAGGATGCATGAGAGGGTAATGAAGGATGCATGAGAGAGTAATGAAGGATGCAGGAGAGAGTAATGAAGGATGCAGGAGAGGGTAATGAAGGATCAGAGAGGTAATGAAGGATGCAGGAGCAGGGTAATGAAGGATGCAGGAGCAGAGTAATGAAGGATGCAGGAGCAGAGTAATGAAGGATGCGGGAGCAGGGTATTGAAAGGATGCAGGAGCGGGGTAATGAAGGATGCAGGAGCAGAGTAATGAAGGATGCAGGAGCAGGGTAATGAAGGATGCAGGAGCAGGGTAATGAAGGATGCAGGAGCAGGGTAATGAAGGATGCAGGAGCAGGGTAATGAAGGATGCAGGAGCAGGGTAATGAAGGATGCAGGAGCAGAGTAATGAAGGATGCAGGAGCAGAGTAATGAAGGATGCAGGAGCAGGGTAATGAAAGGATGCAGGAGCAGAGTAATGAAGGATGCAGAGTTGAGGTGCAGGAGCAGAGTAATGAAGGATGCGGGAGCAGGGTAATGAAGGATACAGGAGCAGGGTAATGAAAGGATGCAGGAGCAGGGTAATGAAAGGATGCAGGAGCAGAGTAATGAAGGATGCAGGTTGGGATGCAGGAGCAGAGTAATGAAGGATGCGGGAGCAGGGTATTGAAAGGATGCAGGAGCAGGGTAATGAAAGGATGCATGAGCAGAGTAATGAAGGATGCGGGAGCAGGGTAATGAAGGATGTAGGAGCAGAGTAATGAAGGATGCAGGAGCAGAGTAATGAAGGGCAGGAGCAGGGTAATGAAGGATGCATGAGCAGAGTAATGAAGGATGCGGGAGCAGGGTAATGAAGGATGTAGGAGCAGAGTAATGAAGGATGCAGGAGCAGAGTAATGAAGGATGCAGGAGCAGGGTAATGAAGGATGCAGGAGCAGGGTAATGAAGGATGCAGGAGCAGGGTAATGAAGGATGCATGAGCAGAGTAATGAAGGATGCGGGAGCAGGGTAATGAAGGATGTAGGAGCAGAGTAATGAAGGATGCAGGAGCAGAGTAATGGGATGAGGATGCAGGAGCAGGGTAATGAAAGGATGCAGGAGCAGAGTAATGAAGGATGCAGGAGCAGAGTAATGAAGGATGCGGGAGCAGGGTATTGAAGGATGCGGGAGCAGAGTAATGAAAGATGCAGGAGCAGAGTAATGAAGGATGCGGGAGAGGGTATGAAGGATGTAGGAGAGAGTAATGAAAGATGCAGGAGAGAGTAATGAAGGATGCAGGAGCAGGGTAATGAAGGATGCAGAGAGGTAATGAAGGATGTAGGAGCAGAGTAATGAAGGATGCAGGAGCAAGTAATGAAGGATGAGGAGCAGAGAATGAAGGATGTAGGAGCAGGGTAATGAAGGATGCAGGAGCAGAGTAATGAAGGATGTAGGAGCAGAGTAATGAAGGATGCATGAGAGAGTAATGAAGGATGTAGGAGCAGGGTAATGAAGGATGCAGGAGCAGAGTAATGAAGGATGTATGAGAGAGTAATGAAGGATGCATGGAGAGTAATGAAGGATGCATGAGAGAGTAATGAAGGATGCATGAGAGAGTAATGAAGGATGCATGAGAGAGTAATGAAGGATGCATGAGAGAGTAATGAAGGATGTAGGAGCAGAGTAATGAAGGATGTATGAGAGAGTAATGAAGGATGTAGGAGCAGAGTAATGAAGGATGTAGGAGCAGAGTAATGAAGGATGTAGGAGCAGAGTAATGAAGGATGTAGGAGCAGAGTAATGAAGGATGCAGGAGCAGAGTAATGAAGGATGTAGGAGCAGGGTAATGAAGGATGCAGGAGCAGGGTAATGAAGGATGTAGGAGCAGGGTAATGAAAGGATGCAGGAGCAGGGTAATGAAGGATGTAGGAGCAGGGTAATGAAGGATGCATGAGCAGAGTAATGAAGGATGCGGGAGCAGGGTAATGAAAGGATGCAGGAGCAGGGTAATGAAAGGATGCAGGAGCAGGGTAATGAAGGATGCAGGAGCAGGGTAATGAAGGATGCATGAGCAGAGTAATGAAGGATGCGGGAGCAGGGTAATGAAGGATGTAGGAGCAGGGTAATGAAGGATGTAGGAGCAGGGTAATGAAGGATGTAGGAGCAGGGTAATGAAAGGATGCAGGAGCAGGGTAATGAAGGATGTAGGAGCAGGGTAATGAAGGATGCATGAGCAGAGTAATGAAGGATGCGGGAGCAGGGTAATGAAGGATGTAGGAGCAGAGTAATGAAGGATGCAGGAGCAGAGTAATGAAGGATGCAGGAGCAGGGTAATGAAAGGATGCAGGAGCAGGGTAATGAAGGATGCAGGAGCAGGGTAATGAAGGATGCAGGAGCAGAGTAATGAAGGATGCAGGAGCAGGGTAATGGAGGATGCAGGAGCAGAGTAATGAAGGATGTAGGAGCAGAGTAATGAAGGATGTAGGAGCAGAGTAATGGAGGATGCGGGAGCAGGGTAATGAAGGATGCGGGAGCAGGGTAATGAAGGATGCAGGAGCAGTGTAATGAAGGATGCGGGAGCAGGGTAATGAAGGATGCCGGAGCAGAGTAATAATGGATGCATGAGCAGAGTAATGTAGGATGCATGAGCAGAGTAATGGAGGATGCGGGAGCAGGGCAATGAAGGACGCGGGAGCAGGGCAATGAAGGAGTGTTTCCCCTAAGCAGGAATAGGAGTGCGGCCCGCCCTGCCCCTTTGGGAGCCGCCCGAAATTCCGAAAATGCCGGCCCTCGTGTGCCTAAATTCTCAATAAAACGTGATAAGTATTGCAATATTGCCTGAAATCCCCCCCCCCCCAACAAACACCAGTCCTGTGTTAGACTAATGCTATAATCTGGAATACACAGGTTTACGATCACTATGCTGTGAAATGTCGACCTATGCACTGTGTAGCCTAGAGCAACATTGACATTGCTCAAGATATTGATTCCCGTGTTTTAACTGACTACGTCATACAGACGGATCTGTTGTCCAGTGGTTAACACGTGGGACTGGTAATCCAGGGATTGCAGGTTCGATCCCCCGTCTGGCCCTAATAAAATTAACAGTCTTTCAGATGGGACGTTAAACCGATGGCTCGTGTCGGTGCTTTACACCGTGCACGTAAAAGAACCAGAGGAGACTCTGGAATGGGTCTCTCTCTGTATCATTGCACTATTCTCCAAACATCTAAAATAACTAATCTCTTCAGGAGGCGTCGCTCATATGGGCAACCGGTAGCGACGATAAATAAACGTCAAATACACACAAATACAGAACAATACGCAGGTGTTGTTAGGTAAACTGCCCGTCGCTCAGATGGGAAACCTGTAGGACAGTAAATAAACATAAATTAAAAAAACAAAAACAATTAGAAATGTCACACAAACTTGTGAAATTATCAACAAAATATGTTTTCTCCAGTTAGGCCGGGATAATTGATATGATTACTTTTGGTTACTGCGTCGGGTAGTTTTTTTTTAAAAACCTGTATTCCGTATAGGTTTGGTACATAATTCCGAAAAAACTAAAATTAACATTTACTTGGCCTGCACATGTCAATATGTCATTAGTTTCCACAGTATCAGAGCTGTCGGCACAGATCAAAGAAATATGTAAGAGAATTAGCTCCTCACTGTGTTCAATTATTTTGTAAGTGCTGTGTGACATTGCTGATCTAAGTGAAATATACATCATTGATTTCATAGATTTCTATGAAAGCAAGGTATGCAATCTTTAAATAGGCTTCATTATTTTATTACAACACAACCATTATCTAGGTGTTAAGAAACATTATTGAACTATAAAAAGCATGTCATTGTTCAATAACAAAATCTAGGTGGATTAATTGCATTCATTAGGTTTATTTGATAAATTCACAGTTATGTATTACCTTACCTGGATAAAGTAATTTATAGCTGTCCCGGAACAATAACAATGTAGCAGTTTGCATACTCGCTATGTACACAAAGATCCAATATGTGATGTGTTTTGACAACACAGAAATACGGAAGAATTACATAATTATTGAATTAAGAATTGCTCAAGGCTTTTAATTTACACACCCAGTCAGTGAAAAAATGTATAAAAAGGGATCAAATTGGCCAAACATAAAATATATAGGTGGCTGACATTTAGAAAACGCCGAAACAGCCGATTTTGACAGAACATTTTTAGGCGATGTTTTGTGACACACTTATAAGACGGGACCCCGAGTTTGAGCCTTAAATCAGCTGAAATTATACCCGTCTTATATGCGAGTAAGTACGGTAACACCTCTGATCAGGATCTATGTTATTTGCTATTCTGCCAAGTGGTTTGGCTCCACTATCTGAATAGCAAATAACAAACAGCCGGATCAGATGTGCCGTCTGATCCGACTGTTTACAAAAATGAACATACTCGGTTCCAGCACAATAAGGATTAAAGTGGCATAACGTCGCACGAAGCTTAAAAAACAAACTATTTCATGAATTCATAATTTGAATAATAATTTCCAATCAATAAATGTCAGCTTTCATTTTCGCCATGTTATCAGTTTTGAATGAATACAAACATTGAGAACCCGTTGTCACTCTTCTGTGTTACAGGAGTGGCCGTATAAAGGAAGACCAAGCAGCAAAAGTTTCCTGTATGAGGTAATCATATTGTTTAAAAATATGTCTTAAGAAGCCAGAATATACAGTGAACGTTGTGATAGCGCAGCGGTAGCGCTTTCGCTTCATGTGCAAACAAAAGGTCGGGTTCGAGCCCCACTGGAGCCGTTACAATTGTGCCCTTAGGCAAGGCATTTAAATTCCACGTTGCCTCTTCTCTCTCCCTCGTGGCGATGGATTCCATTAGGAATGAGGTCTCGAGAGTGATTAATATAAGTTGTAAGAACATGTTTTGCAATCGTGCTAAAATAAATTTTGTATAATAAAAAAAAGAATACACGAATTTGTTATAGCCTGGTTGGAGATTAGGCTGGTTGTGTTAACTAATTGCTCTCGAGATTTCATTCTTCATGGAATCCACCGCCATGACTGGCATGAGGGAGAGAGAGGAGCAACATGGAATTCACCGCCATGACTGGCATGAGGGAGAGGGAGGAGCAATATGGAATCCACCGCCATGACTGGCATGAGGGAGAGAGAGGAGCAACATGGAATCCACCACCATGACTGGCATGAGGGAGAGAGAGGAGCAACATGGAATCCACCACCATGACTGGCATGAGGGAGAGGAGCAACATGGAATCCACCACCATGACTGGCATGAGGGAGAGAGAGGAGCAACATGGAATCCACCGCCATGACTGGCATGAGGGAGAGGGAGGAGGCAATGTTGATTGGTGAAGTGTATTGCATAAAGACGACACCACCCTGGTTCTGGCGGGGAACTAACTTGAAACACCTCTGCAGTCATTTAATCTCGACTCACAGGGCTCATTCTATGTCATAATTTTTGGGAGAAGTGAGACAGCGATTGCACCCTTACAGCAATATAATGTTAAACGTCACAATCTGACAATTTTGAATAGGAGTGCACTATATTGGGTCAGTGTATCTTACTGGATAATATTTTGTATGAAAATTGTAAAATAAAAGTTGTTGTTTTAAGGGAGATGTTGGGTCCCCAGTGTACGAAGTCAGGGTCCCTAGGGCGACTTTCGCCCCAGTTGCCATCCAAAATGAGCCCTGACTCAAGGATTGCTGTAAGGCCATCCTCCGTAACATATTGATTTAAAGCCCCATTCGCCATCCAAAATGAGCCCTGACTCAAGGATTGCTGTATGGCCATCCTCCGTAACATATTGATTTAAAGCCCCATTCGCCATCCAAAATGAGCCCTGACTCAAGGATTGCTGTAAGGCCATCCTCCATAACATTATGATTTAAAGCCCCATTCACCATCCAGAATGAGCCCTGACTCCAGGATTACTGTATGGCCATCCTCCGTAACATATTGATTTAAAGCCCCATTCACCATCCAAAATGAGCCCTGACTCCAGGATTGCTGTAAGGCCATCCTCCGTAACATATTGATTTAAAGCCCCATTCACCATCCAGAATGAGCCCTGACTCCAGGATTACTGTATGGCCATCCTCCGTAACATATTGATTTAAAGCCCCATTCACCATCCAAAATGAGCCCTGACTCCAGGATTACTGTATGGCCATCCTCCGTAACATATTGATTTAAAGCCCCAATCACCATCCAAAATGAGCCCTGACTCCAGGATTGCTGTATGGCCACCCTCCGTAACATATTGATTTAAAGCCCCATTCACCATCCAAAATGAGCCCTGACTCCAGGATTGCTGTATGGCCATCCTCCATAACATATTGATTTAAAGCCCCATTCACCATCCAAAATGAGCCCTGACTCCAGGATTGCTGTATGGCCATCCTCCATAACATATTGATTTAAAGCCCCATTCACCATCCAGATTGAGCCCTGACTCAAGGATTACTGTAAGGCCATCCTCCGTAACATATTGATTTAAAGCCCCATTCACCATCCAGATTGAGCCCTGACTCAAGGATTACTGTAAGGCCATCCTCCGTAACATATTGATTTAATAATAATATTTGAATGCATCTTCTTCACAGTTTACAGTTTACAATTACATATCACAATGACATTACTGTCACAGAAACCCTCATAATCTCCGTATACATGACATTTTCAAAGTGCAAAAGGATTGGGCTACAAGTTTTGAAAACATTAGCAACAGCCCTTTCCAAATCCTTAACATATTCATTTTGTTTAGTAGGGCTCATTCTAGAGTGATTTGGTCGAAATAGTCGCCCTAGAGACCCTACCCTCACTTCACATCCTGGGTGCCCTATTTCTCCTCAACATTTATTCTAATGTTGTATTTAACCCAATTCATTCTGGATATATTTAAAGGCTTTTGCAAACAACATAGATCCAGATCAGCTGCAGCGTGATGTGTGCTGATCAGGATCTATGTTGTTTGCTACATAGTCCAGTGTCTTAGCAAGATCATCTGAACAGCAAACAGCATAAAGCCTGATCAGACGGCACATTCCGTGCCGGTTGATCTGGCTCTATGTTCTTTGCAAATACTGATTGAACGGTATCCAGAATGAAATGGGTTAATGGTCATATTGTGCATTTTTACCATATTTTGTTGAAATTTATTAAATAACACCATTTAAGGACACGATCACACATGTTCACACTTCTCCCAAACATTCTGACCAAGAATGGGCCTGGAGGTTATTAAACTTTTCTCCAATCTCAAAACTCAGTCTCAATCGTCTGATTGGTTCACGTGACAGTAACATCAACCAATCAGATCACTTGAGTTTGAGATCTGAGAAAAGATTTATAACTTCGGGGCCAGGGCTGATTTGGTGACCCGGAAAATTTGAGAGTGGGAGGGGAGTTACATATTAAGCATCGGTTAATGTGTTCATTTACTTTCCTTGTAAAGCCTTTGTGTTAATTATAAACTTTATGTTTAGTAACTACAAATGAGTTTCCTCAGCAGGGTTGCCGCTGTCGGTCGCCAATTGCGACAAAAAACAAATATTGGCGCTAAATTTTGTGAATTGGAGAAAATATTTGGCGCAACTTTAAAAAAAAAAAATTCTTTTTCAGCACATGTTTTGTCAAATATATGGCTTCATATATTTATTTGTGAACTATATGGCTCTTAGTTGGCTCCAAGTTTTTTAAATTGGCTCCAGTATTTTTCAATTGGCAACAGAAGTGGCGCAGACAAACATTCAGACAGAGGGAACCCTGCCTCAGTAACTAAAGTCTGTCCCACTAAAACCAAGACAATTGTTATGGATGACCTAAATAACCATGTTCATTGTCACATGTTCATTGTCACAGTTCATTGTCACATGTTCATTGTCACATGTTCATGTTCATTGTCACAGTTCATTGTCACATGTTCATTGTCATTGTCACATGTTCATTGTCTGTAATCTCTTCTTTCTGTTATTGAAGATTGTGTCCAACAAGAGAAACGGGATTGATGTAGACAAGTGGGATTACTTTGCACGTGATTGTCACAATCTAGGGATGCAAAACAACTTTGATCATGTCAGATGCATACACTTTGCTCGGGTTCTCGAGGTCGACGGACAGTTACAGATCTGTTCCAGAGAGAAGGTCAAGATATTTAATAATGAGCCATTTTTAATTACAGTTGAAACCCATTCGGACATAGTTATTAATTTAAGATAATAGTAGTTTAAGGAATGAATCTCTCGTTAATAGTTTCCATCAGGTTATGAACTACATCGTGCATGTTTAAAATGTATGGAGGCCTACTTTAGTTCATACCCTGATGGAAACTCTTGGCCTCCACACACTATAACCACGCTTGATGTAGTTCATACCGCAATGGAAACTATTAACCCGCAATTCATTACTTATATTTACATTAATTATTCTTTTCAATGACACAAATAAAAATATAACACTTGCGAAAATATGAAATATTTGCGACTTGCCGTGAATGTAAATGATGACATTTCCTGATTTGGGACTTTATAAATACTTTCTTTTTTGTGTGTACATTTTTGTGTGTGTTGATGTTGTTTTTACATAATACAGGAGGTGGGTAACCTGTATGACATGTTTCACACAAGAAACGTGCTACATAGACGGGCGTACCAACACAAAACTACTGGCATCATAGATACAATGTAAGTATTATACATGTACACTGACATCACACGAGAACCATGCTGCATAGACGGGCATACCAACACAATACATTATAGATACATGTACACTGACATCACACGAGAACCATGCTGCATAGACTGGTGTACCAACACAATACATTATATATACAATGTATGTATTATACATGTACACTGACATCACACGAGAACCATGCTGCATAGACGGGTGTACCAACACAATACATTATATATACAATGTATGTATTATACATGTACACTGACATCACACGAGAACCATGCTGCATAGAGGGCGTACCAACACAATACATTATAGATACAAGTCGTTATCATTATGAGTGGAATTTTATGAAATATCACCCTAGTCAATGACATCAATTCATCGAATTTGCTTATTCATCAATTCATCGAATTTGCTTATTCATATATATTTTACTTCTTATTACACCAACGTACCTTCCATACTCACCAATAAGACGACCCCTCCCTACTTTGATCATGAAATCTGTGGGCTTTTGGCATGCACTCGCATATAAGACGGGTTGATAAAATGGACACCAGACCATGTATAAATTGCGTGTTTGGCTGCAAGTGCGGACATTTTCAGTGTCAAAGAGTGCTTTATTTTCTAAGCTGTAATTATGGAGAGAATGGAGGTGGACTGCTAGCCAGTTTACCGAGCCATTAATTTCTAATTTTTGTTTATATGTTTATTTATCGTCACACCCTCGTTAATCGAGACAAGTCTTCAGGAGTAGATTAGTCAATTCTAATTTTTTGACGATAGTACAAGATGCAGAATTGCTCCTATTCCAGGTTCTATTACATGTCGGAATAAGAATTCGTGAATACCTTCGTTTATAGTCCCATCTGAAAGACCGTTATTATTATTAGAGTTTGACTGGGGATCGAACCTGCGATCTCTGTATTCGCAATCCCAACATATTAACCACTGGACCACTAACCGGTCTGAGTCATTAATTTGCCAAAGTTCTTTCACAGTGTAGGCTGCCATCTTTCTGAGAAAACAACAAATGGAGGACTTCCCTGTCTTACTCCACCACCTACACTTGATGTGTTGCCCCAGCCCTACACATCCTCCCTGCCTTTCAAGGTGATGGCCCCTCAAATTCTTAGCAAATTTTCCATATATGTTTTTATTATTTCCACCATAATTACCTGTTGATTCTACAATGTGATACGATATCTTGTATCACACTGAACGTTTTCCGGATCCATAACATAGATGTAGCCGGACTAGTTTTATCGGAAGTCGTGGATGCGCGTTCGCTTCAGGTGCGAAAGGTTCGAGCTGTTACGATTGTGCCCTTAGGCAAGGCATTTAAATTCCACATTGCCTTTTCGCTCTCCTTCATGGCGATGGATTCCATCAGGAATGAGGTCTCGAGAGTGATTAATATATGTTGAAATAACTTGTTTCACAATCGAGCTAAAATAAATGTATATACATTAGTTTTATCGCTTTTTGTGAAACAAAGTGAAAAATATACAAGAATCCAATCTTCTAGGCTTTATTAGTTTATACAATTTTTTTTAGCTCGATTGCAAAACAAGTTCCTACAACTTATATTAATCACTCTCGAACACCTCATTCCTGATGGAATCCATCGCCACAAGGGAGAGAGAAGAGGCAAACGCGGAATTTAAATGCCTTGCCTAAGGGCACAATTGTAACGGCTCCAGCGGGGCTCGACTTCCGGACCTGAAGCGACCGCGCAACCACTGCTATCACGTCTTCACAGACGTTTCATTCATCATTCTAGATTTTCCAGCGGTGTCTCTTTTTAGATACAAGTTCACTAGTGGTGATGTCACAATAAATATAGCATTGGAAATATTGTGGAAATGGGAAGGAAAATTATGCTTTATCTTTTCTATACAATGTTATTTAACCTATTTTAGCCCAAATCATCTCCGCTTGAGTGAGATACGAAATCAAGTGTCAAATGTAATTCTTTTGTATTCTTGGTTTAATGGCTACGGAATAAAAAATAAATAAAAAAAAACATTTCATATTTCATTTATGTTAAAATATTTTAAAAGGTCCATGTACAAACATTTTAAATACATTTTTATATATTGAATTGTATATGTAAGTATTCTTTAACTGTTTTGTGCATACTATGTTATTTTTGTTCTTTGTAAGGTGCATGTGGGATGGCCTCGATCCACATGCTACCCAAGACGAGGTTAATAAACAGACTGTAACCCTTTCCTTCATAAGAGATTTAGGTTAATATACTATTATATCTCCATACAAACGACAGCCATTTAACCCTTTCCTTCATAGAGATTTAGGTTAATATACTGTTATATCTCACTACAAACGACTGCCATTTAGCTATCATGCAGTGGATAAGTAGTCGCCATATCTATCCCACCTCCATAGATATTACTGGGACTACATGAGATTCTGGCCTTTATTATGAACATTGGTTTGGCTACTACATTGTCAATGTATGTGGTATTGGTAATGCCGTCAAGAGGTGCTTCTATGAGGGAAAGGGTCAATGTATGTCGTATTGGTAATGGCGTCAAGAGGTGCTTCTATGAGGGAAAGGGTTAATGTATGTCATATTGGTAATGGCGTCAAGAGGTGCTTCTATGAGGGAAAGTGTTAATGTATGTCGTATTGGTAATGGCGTCAAGAGGTGCTTCTATGAGGGTACGGGTTAATGTATGTCGTATTGGTAATGGCGTCAAGAGGTGCTTCTATGAGGGAAAGTGTTAATGTATGTCGTATTGGTAATGGCGTCAAGAGGTGCTTCTATGAGGGAAAGGGTTGTCAATGTATGTGGTATTGGTAATGGCGCCAAGAGGTGCTTCTATGAGGGAAAGGGTTAATGTATGTTGTATTGGTAATGGCGTCAAGAGGTGCTTCTATGAGGGAAAGGGTCAATGTATGTCGTATTGGTAATGGCGTCAAGAGGTGCTTCTATGAGGGAAAGGGTTAATGTATGTCGTATTGGTAATGGCATCGAGAGGTGCTTCTATGAGGGAAAGGGTTAATGTATGTCGTATTGGTAATGGCATCAAGAGGTGCTTCTATGAGGGAAAGGGTTAATGTATGTCGTATTGGTAATGGCGTCAAAAGGTGCTTCTATGAGGGAAAGGGTTAATGTATGTCGTATTGGTAATGGCGTCAAGAGGTGCTTCTATGAGGGAAAGGGTCAATGTATGTCGTATTGGTAATGGCGTCAAGAGGTGCTTCTATGAGGGAAAGGGTTAATGTATGTCGTATTGGTAATGGCATCGAGAGGTGCTTCTATGAGGGAAAGGGTTAATGTATGTCGTATTGGTAATGGCATCGAGAGGTGCTTCTATGAGGGAAAGGGTTAATGTATGTCGTATTGGTAATGGCATCGAGAGGTGCTTCTATGAGGGAAAGGGTTAATGTATGTCGTATTGGTAATGGCGTCAAAAGGTGCTTCTATGAGGGATCGGGTTAATGTATGTCGTATTGGTAATGGCGTCAAGAGGTGCTTCTATGAGGGAAAGGGTTAATGTATGTCGTATTGGTAATGGCGTCAAGAGGTGCTTCTATGAGGGAAAGGGTTAATGTATGTCATATTGGTAATGGCGTCAAGAGTTGCTTCTATGAGGGAAAGGGTTGTCAATGTATGTCGTATTGGTAATGGCGTCAAGAGGTGCTTCTATGAGGGAAAGGGTTAAACCTGGCTTACATTTTTCAGGCTTGTCGAGGCATTGATCAAGGCTAATGATTACATCAAGTTCACCGGCACAGACGGGTATGCCCATTTCTTCACATTACAATGTTAAATATGTGCTATATTTTAACTAGCTTTTATGACATTTGTATTGATAGATCAGTGATCCGGAACTTGTGGATAAATGCAGATGGTCACATATATTTCCAGTTTATATCCGGAACTTGTGGATAAATGCAGATGGTGACTTAGATTTCCAGTTTATATCTGGAACTTGTGGATAAGTGCAGATGGTCACTTAGATTTCCAGTTTATATTCTGTTGTCAGTAGCGTGTGTCGCCATCAATACCAAGTGCATCCGTTTTTCAAAAATATATGGTACAGTACCTCTTGACATAAGACGTGAAGGTACCTCTTGGGATAAGACAAGAAGGTACCTCTTGGGATAAGATAAGAAGGTACCTCTTGACATAAGACGACAAGGTACCTCTTGACATAAGATGAGAAGGTACCTCTTGGGATAAGATAAGAAGGTACCTCTTGACATAAGACGACAAGGTACCTCTTGACATAAGATAAGAAGGTACCTCTTGACATAAGACTACAAGATACCTCTTGGGATAAGACTACAAGGTACCTCTTGACATAAGATAAGAAGGTACCTCTTGGGATAAGACTACAAGATACCTCTTGGGATAAGACTACAAGGTACCTCTTGACATAAGATAAGAAGGTACCTCTTGGGATAAGATAAGAAGGTACCTCTTGGGATAAGATAAGAAGGTACCTCTTGGGATAAGACTACAAGGTACCTCTTGACATAAGACAAGAAGGTACCTCTTGGGATAAGATAAGAAGGTACCTCTTGACATAAGATAAGAAGGTACCTCTTGGGATAAGACAAGAAGATACCTCTTGGGATAAGATGAGAAGGTACCTGTTGGGATAAGACAAGAAGATACCTCTTGGGATAAGATGAGAAGGTACCTCTTGGGATAAGACTACAAGGTACCTCTTGGGATAAGACTACAAGGTACCTCTTGGGATAAGACAAGAAGGTACCTCTTGGGATAAGACAAGAAGGTACCTCTTGACATAAGACAAGAAGGTACCTCTTGGGATAAGACAAGATGGTACCTCTTGACATAAGACAAGAAGGTACCTCTTGGGATAAGACAAGAAGGTACCTCTTGGGATAAGACAAGAAGGTACCTCTTGGGATAAGACAAGAAGGTACCTCTCGGGATAAGACAAGAAGGTACCTCTTGGGATAAGAAGAGAAGGTACCTCTTGGGATAAGACAAAATGGTACCTCTTGGGATAAGACAAGAAGGTACCTCTTGGGATAAGACAAGAAGGTTCCTCTTGACATAAGACAAGAAGGTACCTCTTGGGATAAGAAGAGAAGGTACCTCTTGGGATAAGATGAGAAGAAGCATTTCTTTACACGGGGCCTTGCATTGATGTATGATTCTGCGCTTAATGTCGCGCCAACAGCTTAGGTCACAGAGTAGCTTGTGAACAAATGGTTATAGAGTGTTCAAACGTAATATGGTTGGACCGAAGCAGTAGATAGCCTCTATTGATTTTGGGGTCAAGGTCATTTGCATCTTTTTATTAAAAATCATTTCCGATCGATAGCATGTGAAGCAACTGTCTTACAGTCGTCAAACTGCACATTTGCACACAGGTCGCTGACTTGTATACCACTGTAACCTATCATCACTGATGGTCACGGGTTCGAACCCCGCTCAGGCCGTGTTTCATTTATATGAAAAAGTTGGCAGTTTCTTACGGATATTGGTGCACCCAAGTACTGGTTAACCGCTGGAGCCTGCCCAGGAAAGGTGTTGTTAAGTAAACTGCCCGTCGGCGATATAGCCCGAAATGGTGCTGATGCAGGGTAAAACCCGAAATAAAACATATATATAATAACCCATTATGCGTTTATTTGGACTGTTCTGCACACCGAGTTAGTCAGTGCATACATGGCCCCTATTTTGGGTTCTAAGCGTGTGTCAGAAGTCAAGGCCGTGGGGAATGAGAGAATAAAACGATTAGTTCTAAACTTCTAATTGATCTGAACTTTCAAGAAAATGTTTGGAGAGGAATTAATATAAGTTTTCTGAAAACTTGTTTTCCAATCCAAACCATTCACAATTTATGTAATTTGTAACATTGTTTGTGTTATACATGTAAATTTATTGGAATAAATACTGTTTAAACCAAGAAAATGTAACCAAATGCTAGATGAGTCATGCTGGAGGAAAAGAAACATAATGGGCAAGAAATTGAAAAACAAAAAACCGCAAATTAACGATACTCCGTGTGTTATACTCTAGATTATACTCTTCCTATTGGCTATCAAGGTTAACATTAGTTTATACAATTTAATTTTAGCTCGATTGCGAAACAAGTTCTTTCAACTTATATTAATCACTCTCGAGACCTCATTCCTGATGGAATCCATCGCCATGAAGGAGAGAGAAGAGGCAATGTGGAATTTAAATGCCTTGCCTAAGGGCACAATTGTAATGGCTCCAGTGGGGCTCAAACTCCGGACCTTTCGCACCTGAAGCGAACGCACATCCACTGCGCTATCACGACTTCCACTGGTTAACATTCAATGTGTTCTCAAGTTATGCGGCTCTCTGTTCATATTATCAAATTTGGAAGAATGTGTAGTAGAATGCTAAATATTTATTTGGTTTAACCCGCTGCAGTAAGGAACTACGGATGTCCGAGGCTATTGATGATATGGTGGCATACAGTCAAATGACTGACTGCATCTTCTTCACCCTCCTCAACTCCACGGATTCCAAACTGCGCGAGTCCAAAACAATACTCGGCAATATTATGAAGCGGAAACTGTACAAGTGCGTCGGCCAGACACAGCTGAAGCAATCGTTTACCAAGGTACGTTGTGTCAGGTGTGGGTTGATTAAATGTTAATGTCACAATGTATTGACCATTCTCGGTGTATATCTGTCTGCTCAGCTACTTGAACATGGTTGTAGTCTAGATCTTTTTTGTAAGAAAGTTTGTAAGAAAAGTACATCTATAGACTTTATTTATTTCACAACGATTGCGAAAGAAGTCTTTTCAGCTTATATTAATCACTCTCATTGCGCGGATGAAAGCGTATATGAGGTCATTCGTGTGGAGAGGAATACTGGAGTAATCGTTGAAAACCCGCATGTTCGATCTGACAACCACTGTATCGTCCTACATACCTCCCGGTCCGAGGATCGAACCCAGGTTGCATTGTTGTGAAGCAAGCGTGCTAACCAGAGACATGCTACACAGAGAGCTAAACGGAACAAAGACTATCCTAGACGACATCAAATTAAAATTGTCTTTATTTTGATAATATTCCATTTGTAAGGAGATTTAGGAGTTCATGGTTTTAAGAATTACATGATAACATCATTTCTAGAAATACAGTGAAACCTGTGTTAGTGATCACCTCTATTGTGTAACCAACCTGTGTTAGTGATCACCTCTATTGTGTAACCAACCTGTGTTAGTGATCACCTCTATTGTGTAACCAACCTGTGTTAGTGGTCACCTCTATTGTGTAACCAACCTGTGTTAGTGATCACCTCTATTGTGTAACCAACCTGTGTTAGTGGTCACCTCTATTGTGTAACCAACCTGTGTTAGTGATCACCTCTATTGTGTAACCAACCTGTATTAGTGGTCACCTCTATTGTGTAACCAACCTGTGTTAGTGATCACCTCTATTGTGTAACCAACCTGTGTTAGTGATCACCTCTATTGTGTAACCAACCTGTATTAGTGGTCACCTCTATTGTGTAACCAACCTGTGTTAGTGGTCACCTCTATTGTGTAACCACCTGTGTAGTGATCACCTCTATGTGTACCAACCTTATTAGTGTCACCTCTATTGTGAACCAACCTGTGTTAGTGATCACCTCTATTGTGTACCAACCTGTGTTAGTGATCACCTCTATGTGTCCACCTGTTTAGTGGCACCTCTATTGTGTAACACCTGTGTTAGTGATCACCTCTATTGTGTGCCAACCTGTGTTAGTGACCCTCTATTGTGTAGCCAACCTGGTTAGTGGTCACCTCTATTGTGTACCACTGTGTTAGTGATCACCTCTATTGTGTAGCCAACCTGTGTTAGTGATCACCTCTATTGTGTAACCAACCTGTGTTAGTGGTCACCTCTATTGTGTAACCAACCTGTGTTAGTGGTCACCTCTATTGTGTAACCAACCTGTGTTAGTGGTCACCTCTATTGTGTAACCAACCTGTATTAGTGGTCACCTCTATTGTGTAACCAACCTGTGTTAGTGGTCACCTCTATTGTGTAGCCAACCTGTGTTAGTGGTCACCTCTATTGTGTAGCCAACCTGGTTAGTGGTCACTCTATTGTGTAACCAACCTGTGTTAGTGGTCACCTCTATTGTGTAGCCAACCTGTGTTAGTGGTCACCTCTATTGTGTAGCCAACCTGTGTTAGTGGTCACCTCTATTGTGTAGCCAACCTGTGTTAGTGGTCACCTCTATTGTGTAGCCAACCTGTGTTAGTGGTCACCTCTATTGTGTAGCCAACCTGTGTTAGTGGTCACCTCTATTGTGTAACCAACCTGTGTTAGTGGTCACCTCTATTGTGTAGCCAACCTGTGTTAGTGGTCACCTCTATTGTGTAACCAACCTGTGTTAGTGGTCACCTCTATTGTGTAACCAACCTGTGTTAGTGATCACCTCTATTGTGTAACCAACCTGTGTTAGTGGTCACCTCTATTGTGTAACCAACCTGCTGTGTTAGTGGTCACCTCTATTGTGTAGCCAACCTGTGTTAGTGGTCACCTCTATTGTGTAACCAACCTGTGTTAGTGGTCACCTCTATTGTGTAGCCAACCTGTGTTAGTGGTCACCTCTATTGTGTAGCCAACCTGTGTTAGTGGTCACCTCTATTGTGTAACCAACCTGTGTTAGTGGTCACCTCTATTGTGTAGCCAACCTGTGTTAGTGGTCACCTCTATTGTGTAGCCAACCTGTGTTAGTGGTCACCTCTATTGTGTAACCAACCTGTGTTAGTGGTCACCTCTATTGTGTAGCCAACCTGTGTTAGTGGTCACCTCTATTGTGTAACCAACCTGCTGTGTTAGTGATCACCTCTATTGTGTAACCAACCTGTGTTAGTGATCACCTCTATTGTGTAGCCAACCTGTATTAGTGATCACCTCTATTGTGTAGCCAACCTGTGTTAGTGGTCACCTCTATTGTGTAACCAACCTGCTGTGTTAGTGATCACCTCTATTGTGTAACCAACCTGTATTAGTGATCACCTCTATTGTGTAGCCAACCTGTGTTAGTGGTCACCTCTATTGTGTAACCAACCTGTATTAGTGATCACCTCTATTGTGTAGCCAACCTGTGTTAGTGGTCACCTCTATTGTGTAGCCAACCTGTGTTAGTGGTCACCTCTATTGTGTAACCAACCTGTGTTAGTGGTCACCTCTATTGTGTAACCAACCTGTATTAGTGATCACCTCTATTGTGTAGCCAACCTGTGTTAGTGGTCACCTCTATTGTGTAGCCAACCTGTGTTAGTGGTCACCTCTATTGTGTAGCCAACCTGTGTTAGTGGTCACCTCTATTGTGTAACCAACCTGTATTAGTGATCACCTCTATTGTGTAGCCAACCTGTGTTAGTAGTCACCTCTATTGTGTAGCCAACCTGTGTTAGTGGTCACCTCTATTGTGTAACCAACCTGTATTAGTGGTCACCTCTATTGTGTAGCCAACCTGTGTTAGTGGTCACCTCTATTGTGTAACCAACCTGTGTTAGTGATCACCTCTATTGTGTAGCCAACCTGTGTTAGTAGTCACCTCTATTGTGTAACCAACCTGTGTTAGTGGTCACCTCTATTGTGTAGCCAACCTGTGTTAGTGGTCACCTCTATTGTGTAACCAACCTGTGTTAGTGATCACCTCTATTGTGTAGCCAACCTGTGTTAGTAGTCACCTCTATTGTGTAACCAACCTGTGTTAGTGGTCACCTCTATTGTGTAGCCAACCTGTGTTAGTGGTCACCTCTATTGTGTAACCAACCTGTGTTAGTGATCACCTCTATTGTGTAGCCAACCTGTGTTAGTAGTCACCTCTATTGTGTAACCAACCTGTGTTAGTGGTCACCTCTATTGTGTAGCCAACCTGTGTTAGTGGTCACCTCTATTGTGTAACCAACCTGTGTTAGTGATCACCTCTATTGTGTAGCCAACCTGTGTTAGTGGTCACCTCTATTGTGTAACCAACCTGTGTTAGTGGTCACCTCTATTGTGTAGCCAACCTGTGTTAGTGGTCACCTCTATTGTGTAGCCAACCTGTGTTAGTGGTCACCTCTATTGTGTAACCAACCTGTGTTGTGGTTTTTGTTGTGTGTTAGTGATCACCTCTATTGTGTAGCCAACCTGTGTTAGTGATCACCTCTATTGTGTAGCCAACCTGTGTTAGTGGTCACCTCTATTGTGTAGCCAACCTGTGTTAGTGGTCACCTCTATTGTGTAGCCAACCTGTGTTAGTGGTCACCTCTATTGTGTAGCCAACCTGTGTTAGTGGTCACCTCTATTGTGTAACCAACCTGTGTTAGTGGTCACCTCTATTGTGTAACCAACCTGTGTTAGTGGTCACCTCTATTGTGTAACCAACCTGTATTAGTGGTCACCTCTATTGTGTAGCCAACCTGTGTTAGTGATCACCTCTATTGTGTAACCAACCTGTGTTAGTGATCACCTCTATTGTGTAACCAACCTGTGTTAGTGATCACCTCTATTGTGTAGCCAACCTGTGTTAGTGATCACCTCTATTGTGTAGCCAACCTGTGTTAGTGGTCACCTCTATTGTGTAGCCAACCTGTGTTAGTGATCACCTCTATTGTGTAGCCAACCTGTGTTAGTGATCACCTCTATTGTGTAACCAACCTGTGTTAGTGGTCACCTCTATTGTGTAACCAACCTGTATTAGTGGTCACCTCTATTGTGTAATGTGTTGTGTTTTTGTGTCCAACCGTGTTAGTGGTCACCTCTATTGTGTAACCAACCTGTATTAGTGGTCACCTCTATTGTGTAACCAACCTGCTGTGTAGTGGCACCTCTATTGTGTAGCCAACTGTTTTGGTTTTTTGTGTGTAGCCAACCTGTGTTAGTGGTCACCTCTATTGTGTAACCAACCTGTGTTAGTGGTCACCTCTATTGTGTAGCCAACCTGTGTTAGTGGTCACCTCTATTGTGTAGCCAACCTGTGTTAGTGGTCACCTCTATTGTGTAGCCAACCTGTGTTAGTGGTCACCTCTATTGTGTAGCCAACCTGT
>CM026401.1:10353644-10471492 GCA_014843695.1 Archivesica marissinica | reverse complement strand
TTAGTGATCACCTCTATTGTGTAGCCAACCTGTGTTAGTAGTCACCTCTATTGTGTAACCAACCTGTGTTAGTGGTCACCTCTATTGTGTAGCCAACCTGTGTTAGTGGTCACCTCTATTGTGTAGCCAACCTGTGTTAGTGGTCACCTCTATTGTGTAGCCAACCTGTGTTAGTGATCACCTCTATTGTGTAGCCAACCTGTGTTAGTAGTCACCTCTATTGTGTAACCAACCTGTGTTAGTGGTCACCTCTATTGTGTAGCCAACCTGTGTTAGTGGTCACCTCTATTGTGTAACCAACCTGTGTTAGTGATCACCTCTATTGTGTAGCCAACCTGTGTTAGTAGTCACCTCTATTGTGTAACCAACCTGTGTTAGTGGTCACCTCTATTGTGTAGCCAACCTGTGTTAGTGGTCACCTCTATTGTGTAGCCAACCTGTGTTAGTGGTCACCTCTATTGTGTAACCAACCTGTGTTAGTGGTCACCTCTATTGTGTAGCCAACCTGTGTTAGTGATCACCTCTATTGTGTAGCCAACCTGTGTTAGTGATCACCTCTATTGTGTAGCCAACCTGTGTTAGTGGTCACCTCTATTGTGTAGCCAACCTGTGTTAGTGGTCACCTCTATTGTGTAGCCAACCTGTGTTAGTGGTCACCTCTATTGTGTAGCCAACCTGTGTTAGTGGTCACCTCTATTGTGTAACCAACCTGTGTTAGTGGTCACCTCTATTGTGTAACCAACCTGTGTTAGTGGTCACCTCTATTGTGTAACCAACCTGTATTAGTGGTCACCTCTATTGTGTAGCCAACCTGTGTTAGTGATCACCTCTATTGTGTAACCAACCTGTGTTAGTGATCACCTCTATTGTGTAACCAACCTGTGTTAGTGATCACCTCTATTGTGTAGCCAACCTGTGTTAGTGATCACCTCTATTGTGTAGCCAACCTGTGTTAGTGGTCACCTCTATTGTGTAGCCAACCTGTGTTAGTGATCACCTCTATTGTGTAGCCAACCTGTGTTAGTGATCACCTCTATTGTGTAACCAACCTGTGTTAGTGGTCACCTCTATTGTGTAACCAACCTGTATTAGTGGTCACCTCTATTGTGTAACCAACCTGTGTTAGTGGTCACCTCTATTGTGTAACCAACCTGTATTAGTGGTCACCTCTATTGTGTAACCAACCTGCTGTGTTAGTGGTCACCTCTATTGTGTAGCCAACCTGTGTTAGTGGTCACCTCTATTGTGTAGCCAACCTGCGTTAGTGGTCACATCTATTGTGTAACCAACCTGCTGTGTTAGTGGTCACCTCTATTGTGTAGCCAACCTGTGTTAGTGGTCACCTCTATTGTGTAGCCAACCTGTGTTAGTGGTCACCTCTATTGTGTAGCCAACCTGTGTTAGTGGTCACCTCTATTGTGTAGCCAACCTGTGTTAGTGGTCACCTCTATTGTAGCCAACCTGTGTTAGTGGTCACCTCTATTGTGTAACCAACCTGTGTTAGTGGTCACCTCTATTGTGTAGCCAACCTGTGTTAGTGGTCACCTCTATTGTGTAACCAACCTGTGTTAGTGGTCACCTCTATTGTGTAACCAACCTGTGTTAGTGATCACCTCTATTGTGTAACCAACCTGTGTTAGTGGTCACCTCTATTGTGTAACCAACCTGCTGTGTTAGTGGTCACCTCTATTGTGTAGCCAACCTGTGTTAGTGGTCACCTCTATTGTGTAACCACCTGTGTTAGTGGTCACCTCTATTGTGTAGCCAACCTGTGTTAGTGGTCACCTCTATTGTGTAGCCAACCTGTGTTAGTGGTCACCTCTATGTGTAACCAACCTGTGTTAGTGGTCACCTCTATTGTGTAGCCAACCTGTGTTAGTGGTCACCTCTATTGTGTAGCCAACCTGTGTTAGTGGTCACCTCTATTGTGTAACCAACCTGTGTTAGTGGTCACCTCTATTGTGTAGCCAACCTGTGTTAGTGGTCACCTCTATTGTGTAGCCAACCTGTGTTAGTGGTCACCTCTATTGTGTAACCAACCTGTGTGTTAGTGATCACCTCTATTGTGTAACCAACCTGTGTTAGTGATCACCTCTATTGTGTAGCCAACCTGTATTAGTGATCACCTCTATTGTGTAGCCAACCTGTGTTAGTGGTCACCTCTATTGTGTAACCAACCTGCTGTGTTAGTGATCACCTCTATTGTGTAACCAACCTGTATTAGTGATCACCTCTATTGTGTAGCCAACCTGTGTTAGTGGTCACCTCTATTGTGTAACCAACCTGTATTAGTGATCACCTCTATTGTGTAGCCAACCTGTGTTAGTGGTCACCTCTATTGTGTAGCCAACCTGTGTTAGTGGTCACCTCTATTGTGTAACCAACCTGTGTTAGTGGTCACCTCTATTGTGTAACCAACCTGTATTAGTGATCACCTCTATTGTGTAGCCAACCTGTGTTAGTGGTCACCTCTATTGTGTAGCCAACCTGTGTTAGTGGTCACCTCTATTGTGTAGCCAACCTGTGTTAGTGGTCACCTCTATTGTGTAACCAACCTGTGTTAGTGGTCACCTCTATTGTGTAGCCAACCTGTGTTAGTGGTCACCTCTATTGTGTAGCCAACCTGTGTTAGTGGTCACCTCTATTGTGTAACCAACCTGTGTTAGTGGTCACCTCTATTGTGTAGCCAACCTGTGTTAGTGGTCACCTCTATTGTGTAACCAACCTGTGTTAGTGATCACCTCTATTGTGTAGCCAACCTGTGTTAGTAGTCACCTCTATTGTGTAACCAACCTGTGTTAGTGGTCACCTCTATTGTGTAACCAACCTGTATTAACCCTTTGCACGCTAGCGGTGAAAATAACAGTCAAATATATGTCATGGAATTTCATTAGATTTATTGTGTTACGACAATAATCAGGGATCATTCTAGTGGGTGAAATTGTCACCCTAAGGACCCTGACTTCGCCCTCTGGGGGCCCCACTTCTCCCTAAAAAAAATAATATTATTTTTGGTTTGTACGATTTTCAAACAATATTTTGTCTAGTAAGATACACTGGCCCATTATAAAGCACTCCTTCTATTCAAATGTTGTATTTAATTGTTGTACTGTGCATTTTAACCCTATTTTGCAGAAGTATATTAAAAGAACACCATTTAAGGAAGCGATCACACGCTTTCTCACTTCTCCCAAAAATGCTGACCTAGAATGAACCATGAATAATTCTAATGAAATTCCATGACATATTTCCAGACTTTTCAGTTTCAAATAAGAAATTAGTGAATTGTTGTCTGCTACAATTATTTGAAACTATTCATAGGCTTTATTTTACCCAGCATCCAAAGAGCTAAAATAATCATTTCAGAAAGCTGTACCGGAGATAGTCAGGGAGATAATGTCAAAGATGGATCCAGATGATCTGGAGTGCTCTACCTTGAAAAAAGAAGATATTATTATCGATGTATGTATTATGTTGGAGGCATGATTGTGAAACCAAGTTGTTAACAGTGTTAGTTGAGAATAGCATAGTGGTCAGTCTTCACGAAACTGATTGAATTTACTCAGGACATTCGGTCAGACAGGATAAAAATTTCTGTCTGCCCGAAGAAAAATCTGTCTGCCCGAATAATTTCTTAATTTGGCGTAGAGCAAGTAACACAATATTTCACATATACTTTAACGGTTACTGCATCCAGCTATGAAAGTGTTATGATTTTTAAG
Source organism: Archivesica marissinica (assembly GCA_014843695.1). Taxonomy (NCBI): domain Eukaryota; kingdom Metazoa; phylum Mollusca; class Bivalvia; order Venerida; family Vesicomyidae; genus Archivesica; species Archivesica marissinica. The sequence goes on along the minus strand of CM026401.1, from coordinate 10,467,770 downwards.
GTTAACATTAGTTGATGGACCCGACTCCGACGAGTATTTAAAAATATGTGCAAAGGGTTTCTGTCTACAACATGTATCATTGCACTATCCTTAGCCTGGGTTCCAGTCTGTCGATTGTTCACTAATTAACTTATGGCAAAATGATTATTATCAGAAACTGAATACGGCCCCATTAATGATCTCGGTATTAAAATATATTTATATGACTGACCAGGCAAACTATACCAACGCCTGTTCCCAGGCTAAACTATCCTCCAAGATCTAAAATGATTAATCTCTTCAGGATGCAACCGGCAGTAGTGATGATAAATAAAAACTAATAACTTTTATGTACAGGTTAGGTCAGACGGTGTTATTGATATAGTGGTCTGGGATTGGTTGAAAAAGTGTAGGGAAGCCCTTAAGAGTTATTGATACATGAACTGATTGGCTGAGTAGGTATTGTCACAAATATTGAAAATGACTTCTAAATATTAAAATACAATATATGAGCTGCATTTTGGAATATTTAAAAATATTTGCAGACTATTTGGTGACAAATAAACAGCATATTATAAATGCAGGTGTCAGTGCAACATTCACCACCAAATTACCTTCAGAGTAGGGGATGGGTGCCATTAGTGGGAAATTTAAAAAAATCCAATTAGTCAACCCTGTTGAAATTTGACATGTTCCTGTGGCTCAAAGGTCAGTCTGTTGAAAACTACTGTCTTTTGTGGGGACTGCCAAACTATTTTTGGGGGAAATCTAATGGCACTGTGTGTTATAATGGTGGCCAATGGAAATTGCAATAGCGGTGTCTGACCTGATACATTGTGTATGTCGCGAAAACATCTTACAGCAGTTAGATCTAACCATCCGTATTATTTGTTGAACTCGAATCACTTACCCAATGAAATTCACACTCTTATAATTTCCGGAGATGGAAATAAAGCGCGAAGATGGCAGATGGAAAATAAGCGCACCAGTCCGCAAAATACCGTTTTTGTAAATATACGTCACATAAAACAACACATTTTGTTAATTTAGTGCTTTAGGTTAATGCACACTAAATAAAACTTGCATACTGGCTATTATTTTCATCGGACAGTAACCGATGACTGCAAAAAGTCGTCGGACATTTCTTAAATTTATCGGACATGTCCGACGGCTTTCGTGAAGACTGAGGAGTTGTGGATAACAAGGTAGTGGTTTGGTTGAGAATAACAGAGCAGTGGTCTGGTTGAGAATAACAGAGTACCGATAGTGGTTTGGTTGAGAATAACTTAGTAGTGGTTTGGTTGAGAATAACAAAGTGGTGGTTTAGTTGAGAATAACAAAGTGGTGGTTTGGTTGAGAATAACAGAGTGGTGGTTTGGTTGAGAATAACAGAGTGGTGGTTTAGTTGAGAATAACAAAGTGGTGGTGGTTTGGTTGAGAATAACAGAGTGGTGGTCTGGTTAAGAATAACAGAGTGGTGGTTTGGTTGAGAATAACCGAGTGGTGGTTTGTGTTGAGAATAACAGAGTGGTGGTTTGTGTTGAGAATAACAGAGTAGTGGTTTGTGTTGAGAATAACAGAGTGGTGGTTTGTGTTGAGAATAACAGAGTGGTGGTTTGTGTTGAGAATAACAAAGTGGTGGTTTGTGTTGAGAATAACAGAGTGGTGGTTTGTGTTGAGAATAACAGAGTGGTGGTTTGTGTTGAGAATAACCGAGTGGTGGTCTGGTTGAGAATAACCCAGTGGTTGTTTGGTTGAGAATAACAGAGTGGTTGTTTGTGTTGAGAATAACAGAGTGGTGGTTTGGTTGAGAATAACAGAGTAGTGGTCTGGTTGAGAATAACAGAGTACCGATAGTGGTTTGGTTGAGAATAACTTAGTAGTGGTTTGGTTGAGAATAACAAAGTGGTGGTTTGGTTGAGAATAACAGAGTGGTGGTTTAGTTGAGAATAACAAAGTGGTGGTTTGGTTGAGAATAACATAGTGGTTTGGTTGAGAATAACAGAGTGGTGGTCTGGTTAGGAATAACAGAGTGGTGGTCTGGTTAGGAATAACAGAGTGGTGGTTTGGTTGAGAATAACCGAGTGGTGGTTTGTGTTGAGAATAACAGAGTGGTGGTTTGTGTTGAGAATAACAGAGTAGTGGTTTGTGTTGAGAATAACAGAGTGGTGGTTTGTGTTGAGAATAACAGAGTGGTGGTTTGTGTTGAGAATAACAAAGTGGTGGTTTGTGTTGAGAATAACAGAGTGGTGGTTTGTGTTGAGAATAACAGAGTGGTGGTTTGTGTTGAGAATAACCGAGTGGTGGTCTGGTTGAGAATAACCCAGTGGTTGTTTGGTTGAGAATAACAGAGTGGTTGTTTGTGTTGAGAATAACAGAGTGGTGGTTTGGTTGAGAATAACAGAGTAGTGGTCTGGTTGAGAATAACAGAGTACCGATAGTGGTTTGGTTGAGAATAACTTAGTAGTGGTTTGGTTGAGAATAACAAAGTGGTGGTTTGGTTGAGAATAACAGAGTGGTGGTTTAGTTGAGAATAACAAAGTGGTGGCTTGGTTGAGAATAACATAGTGGTTTGGTTGAGAATAACAGAGTGGTGGTCTGGTTAGGAATAACAGAGTGGTGGTCTGGTTAGGAATAACAGAGTGGTGGTTTGGTTGAGAATAACCGAGTGGTGGTTTGTGTTGAGAATAACAGAGTGGTGGTTTGTGTTGAGAATAACAGAGTAGTGGTTTGTGTTGAGAATAACAGAGTGGTGGTTTGTGTTGAGAATAACAGAGTGGTGGTTTGTGTTGAGAATAACAAAGTGGTGGTTTGTGTTGAGAATAACAGAGTGGTGGTTTGTGTTGAGAATAACAGAGTGGTGGTTTGTGTTGAGAATAACAGAGTGGTGGTCTGGTTGAGAATAACAGAGTAGTGGTTTGGTTGAGAATAACAGAGTGGTGGTTTGGTTGAGAATAACCGAGTGGTGGTTTGGTTGAGAATAACCCAGTGGTGGTCTGGTTGAGAATAACAGAGTAGTGGTTTGTGTTGAGAATAACAGAGTGGTGGTTTGGTTGAGAATAACCGAGTGGTGGTCTGGTTGAGAATAACCCAGTGGTTGTTTGGTTGAGAATAACAGAGTGGTTGTTTGTGTTGAGAATAACAGAGTGGTGGTTTGGTTGAGAATAACAGAGTAGTGGTCTGGTTGAGAATAACAGAGTAGTGGTTTGGTTGAGAATAACCAAGTGGTTGTTTGGTTGAGAAAAACAAGAGTGGTGGTTTGGTTGAGAATAACAGAGTGGTGGCTTGGTTGAGAATAACCCAATGGTTGTTTGGTTGAGAATAACAGAGTGGTGGTTGTTTGGTTGAGAATAACAGAGTGGTGGTTTGGTTGAGAATAACAGACTAGTGGTTGGTTGAGAATAACCTAGTAGTGGTTTGGTTGAGAATAAGAAAGTGATTGTTTCATTGATTGTGCATAGATACACCAAAGCATGTTGTTGAGCTGTATATTATTGAATACGTTTTACAGCTGGTTAATATGAACTACGGCATGAAGGACAAGAATCCGATAGACAACGTACGTTTCTACAGCAAGGAGAACCCTAATGTGGCCATCAAGGTCAGGAAGGACCAGGTACATGTATATCATTTTACAGGGAGAGTTTTGTGGTAATTTGAGTGTGGTTGCTCACCCATAACTATTTTTGTATGCCTAGAGTATAGTGGTTTATTTTCACGACTTTCTGAACGATATTATTAGTTTATATTTCATGTACCGGTAAACCATTTTTTAGCTCGATTGTGAAACAAGTTCTTACAACTTATATTAATCACTCTCGAGACCTCATTCCTGATGAAATCCATCGCCACAAGAGAGAGAGAAGAGGCAACATGGAATTTAAATGCCTTGCCTAAGGGCACAATTGTAACGGCTCCAGCAGGGCTCGAACTCCGGACCTTTCGCACCTGAAGCGACCGCGCAACCACTGCACTATCACGACTTCCAGGTTTTATTGAATACTACACAGACCTGAAATAGCATTTACTGTAACTAAAGCGGGCATAAGTGTCTTCACAGACGCTTCATTCATCATTCTAGATTTTCCAGCGGTGTCTCTTTTTAGATTAATATAATGGCGCTTGAGACCATATTCCTTATGAATCTACGTGATTCTATGTTTCTAACTGGGTTCAAACTCGTATCCTCTTGACTACGAGGTGGTTATCGCATCAATTACACATTCTTGCGGTGTCTTATCTTAGCTTCACAGAAGTCATGATAGCGCAGTGGTCCAGTGGATGCGCGTTCGCTTCACGTGCGAAAGTTTGAGCCCCGCTGGAGCCGTTACTATTGTGCCCTTAGGCAGGCATTTAAATTCCACGTTGCCTCTTCTCTTTCCCTCGTGGCGATGGATTCCATCAGGAATGAGGTCTCGAGAGTGATTAATATAAGTTGAAATAACTTGTTTCACAATCGAACTAAAATAAATTTGTATAAACATTTGATGCATCAGTTTTGAAAATTATATTACTATTAAAAATATTACTGAATCCTTAATGGCAACCACAATGATGTTTATGATGATAATAATGATTTTTCAATGTCTCATGGCAAGGTCTCCCCTCTGGCTTTTACATTGAAATTAAACGGTAATGCCGCCATCTTGTTTTCATGTATTCTCAAAGAATGTCTTGTTGGAAAATTGTTCGGTTAAACAGAAAAATGTAAATAGACTAAATTTGTACTGTTTGCTATCAACAATTGCAATGTACTATTTATAGTTCAGAATTACCGGTATACAAAACCACTGTGATATAATTTATACACTGTAAGTTTGTGATTATGAGAAAATGTCAAGATTGCCAAACAACATAACGCCAGAACAGCCAATTGTTCGGTATAACAAAATAAATATTTCATTTCGGTGAGTGTGACGGTGGATATTGTCAACCCTCGGAAAAATAATGTCGGTATGCGATGGTTGTATGAAACTGAATACAAGCAAGTTTATGTGATAAAACAAAACATGAATATCTGTTGAATTACTGAAACTCACCTTCAGTTATTTCAATGAATTTTTGTGTTCTTTTGTATCAATTTTCACAGTAAAGATGATTTGTTGTATCGGGTTACACAGGGTGATTACAGTAAAGAGGATTTGTTGTATCAAGTTACACAGGGTGATTACAGTAAAGAGGATTTGTTGTATCAAGTTACACAGGGTGATTACAGTAAAGAGGATTTGTTGTATCAAGTTACACAGGGTGATTACAGTAAAGATGATTTGTTGTATCGGGTTACACAGGGTGATTACAGTAAAGAGGATTTGTTGTATCAAGTTACACAGGGTGATTACAGTAAAGAGGATTTGTTGTATCGGGTTACACAGGGTGATTACAGTAAAGAGGATTTGTTGTATCAAGTTACACAGGGTGATTACAGTAAAGAGGATTTGTTGTATCGGGTTACACAGGGTGATTACAGTAAAGAGGATTTGTTGTATCAAGTTACACAGGGTGATTACAGTAAAGAGGATTTGTTGTATCGGGTTACACAGGGTGATTACAGTAAAGAGGATTTGTTGTATCAAGTTACACAGGGTGATTACAGTAAAGAGGATTTGTTGTATCGGGTTACACAGGGTGATTACAGTAAAGAGGATTTGTTGTATCAAGTTACACAGGGTGATTACAGTAAAGAGGATTTGTTGTATCAAGTTACACAGGGTGATTACAGTAGAGGATGTGTTGTATCGGGTTACACAGGGTGATTACAGTAAAGAGGATTTGTTGTATCGGGTTACACAGGGTGATTACAGTAAATAGGATTTGTTGTATCAAGTTACACAGGGTGATTACAGTAAAGAGGATTTGTTGTATCAAGTTACACAGGGTGATTACAGTAAAGAGGATTTGTTGTATCAGGTTACACAGGGTGATTACAGTAAAGAGGATTTGTTGTATCAGGTTACACAGGGTGATTACAGTAAAGAGGATTTGTTGTATCAGGTTACACAGGGTGATTACAGTAAAGAGGATTTGTTGTATCGGGTTACACAGGGTATTTACAGAACAGAATGTACATCCTTTCAGGTTTCACACTTCCTACCAGAGACGTTTGCTGAACAACAAATCCGAGTGCATTGTAAGATTGTAGATCCCGGAACATTAGAGCTGGTGAAGCAGGCGTTCCATGATTGGTGTTCATCCCACGACTTTCCCCCGCCAAAGGTGAACCTTTGAACATTTGCATCATTTTCTATAGAGATCACTAATGTGGGTGTTTTACATTTATTTATCGTCGCTACCGGTTGCCCATATGAGCAACGCCTCCTGAAGAGATTAGTCATTTTAGATATTTGGAGGATAGTGCAATGATACAGACAGAGACCCATTCCAGAGTCTTATCTGGTTCTTTTATGTGCACGGTGTAAAGCGCCGACACGAGACCTCAGTTTAAAGTCCCATTGAAAGACTGAACATTGAGAAATATTCTCCCTCAGCCGCCTCACTTCTCCCTGCAGGGCTGGAGCTTGAGGGAGATTTAGGAGAAATATTCTCCCTCAGCTGCCTCACCTCTCCCTGCCGGACTGGAGCTAGAGTATGCCTTAAACTTCTCTCTTGTATACATTAAACTTCTCCCTTGTATTCCGTAAAATTCTCCGTATTTTGAGGTCTAGCTCAAGACTTATCTATCCAACTATGTACGAACATATTTCAAATATATTTCATTTTATTTGATGCTTTTCAATGATATATAGAAAATTATTTGAAGTTGAAAGCTGTGGAATAACACATTTTATTTCTCACTGCTTTGCACGTGTGGTACCTAGCAGCTGCATGTTGAAATGTTGTCAACGCAAACAAGCTGTCAGTCATCTAAACACGACCTTCTGCAGCTATTTAGCACATGCTTGCATCCTTTTCTGTGATAACAACACTTTTCAGCCTAAAATGAAAGAATAATTGTTTGTTTAGGTGAATGATGGAATAATATTTCACTTATGAACGTAGAAAGCTATTATTATCACTCGTGACTACTCGTAGCTGGAGCCACGAGTGATAATAATGCTTTCTATGTTCATTAGGCGAAATATAATTTGATCATTCACTGAATCAAACAATACACTCTCAGTCTAGGATTGGATTGAAGGAAGACTAGAATATAACCAAGGACTGATTTATTGATAGAAGGTTTTACATTATAGAACGTTTACATTATAGAACGTTTACATTATAGAACGTTTACATTATAGAACGTTTATATTATAGAACATTTACATTATAGAACATTTACATTATAGAACATTTACATTATAGAACGTTTACATTATAGAACGTTTACATTATAGAACGTTTACATTATAGAACTTTACATTATAGAACGTTTACATTATAGAACATTTACATTATAGAACGTTTACATTATAGAACGTTTACATTATAGAACGTTTACATTATAGAACGTTTACATTATAGAACGTTTACATTATAGAACGTTTACATTATACTGATTATAGAACGTTTACATTATTAATCAGGGTGGAGAAGTTAACGCCTTGGAATTCACACCAGCTGAGAAGTCGACTGCAGCCTCAACACCAAGGAATACCATAGGAGCTGAGAAGATCAAGGCTAATTTGTTCTTGTAACGCCTTCCTACAGCTGAGGGTGCTAGCTGCCTGGAAGGATGCCATCTCTCTGGACTTTGAGATAGGACTGTGATTATCGTCAAAGTTGTCTTCACTACCAAGGTATCACAGACCCGAGCCTGACAGTGGAACGTCGTCCTCACGAGATGTTTTTGGAAAATGTCATGGCTACAAAACTTTATCGTAATTGTCCCGTTCACACTTACATGAGTATTACTAGTAATCATTCGCACATTCATGGGTGTTATTCATACCCCCTCCATGGGTATTATTCATTCGACCGTTCTCGTATATATTTCATTGGTCCACTTATAAGTGTTATTCATCAGATCATTGAACATTTCTTCACTATATAATCCTAATTTATTTATCTTTCCTTGGTGCATTTCATTTTGGATTTTTTGTTTTTAAACTTATTTTACAACGATTGTGAAACAACTTATATTAATCACTCTCTTAGCCGCGGATGAAAGCGTAAATGTGGTCATTCGTGAAAACCGGAGAAACCCCACCTGTCCGATCTTGTGACTACTGTACCATCTCGCACATTTCGCGGTCCGAGGATCGAACCCGGATTGCATTGGTGAGACGTGAGCGAGACAGCATATTCCTGTATTGATAAAACAGCAGGGATGTATTGTTTATTCCGCCTGCATCCTAGCTGCCAAAGAAATCAATGAAACCCATTGTTTCCATTTACAAACATGAATAATAATAGTACCATATATCCTCGATCACCCGAAGTTCGTGCCCCTTTTCAGCAAAATGCATGTCACAACCAATATTAGGAGGGATAAATAATAAACTACTTACTCGCTTTATTTCATCCTTTATCTATAATTTTATCCATAAATTCCTTTAAAACAACACATTTAATGCACCTATAAACGAAAGTAAACAGTCTACATGTGAAACATATTTACTTGGAGTTGCCTCCCCTAAGTTCGTGTACATTCTGTCAATCGTGATAATTATAAAATCGGGCTTTACTAAATTAGGTCAATCACGTCAAATGTTTGCTGGTATGTCCTGTTTGTTGTTTTTTAGATAAATACAACAGGTACTGAATTTTAAACAGTTTTAACACAGAACATGAACACCTTGGGGCTATGCTAGACTCCCAACTTAACATGGAACAACATGTAAATTCAGTGTGCAGATCCAGTTATGGGCAGATCAGAAAGATTGGTCATATCAGAAAATTCCTTACAACCCATGCAACAAAAACCCTAGTAAATTCGCTTGTGACATCGAGAATGGACTATTGTAATGGGCTGCTTCATGGTGTATCAAAATCAACGATTTCCAAATTACAGAATGTTCAACACACAGCTGCCCGCCTGATATCAAAAACGTCCCGGTTCGACCACGTGTCTCCTATTCTTGAAGATCTCCACTGGCTACCCGTCAACTACAGAATTAAATACAAAATCCTAACACTAACATATAAAGCACTAAATGACAAAGGCCCAGTTTACATTAAAAACATGCTGAAAGTGTACCACCCTAAGAGAACATTAAGATCGCAAAATGGTTCCCTTAGACTAGTCGAGGAGGACCCAAGACACATTAAGTCAGTGACATATGGTGACAGAAGATTTGAAGTAGCCGCACCAAAACTATGGAACGCCCTTCCCAATGGAATCAGGGACTCAAAATCGTTGTGTTCCTTTAAAAGATCTTTGAAAACACACTTTTTCAAACAAGCGTATGGATGTTAAATATCAACGATTTCCAAATTACATGTTGATAGTTTTCCTTTTTTAATATTATTCATAAATGAAGTTATGTTGTTTTAATGAAAGATTTAATAATAATTTTTAAATGTTTTTATTTTTGTTTATTTCTTAAGGTTATTTAAATCAAAGATATTAGGAATTATATAAGGCATCTTATACTAGTTTTCAGTTCTTATAATTTTTAATGTTCTAATGTTTCGATAACTTGTTTCATTAATAATTATGTAGGTTTTATTTAGTTTCTTTAGTTTAGTAATTTTAGTTTTAAGATCCATATATTTCAATCTCTAATTACTTTTTATACATGTATTGTATTGTCATGTTTTGCTTACTTATTCATGTTTTACCATATCTGTGATATGTCATATGTTCAACTGTAAAGCGCCTTTGAGCGCATACCTTATTATGAAAAGGGCGCTATATAAATGTGGTATATTATTATTATTATTATTAACACTTCAACTAGATGGACAGTTCTATTCCTCAGTGCAATGAAGGCAGTAAAACGTATCAGCATAGGCCTCACCAACAGTCTGAGCCTGTGTACAGTACTTTACATGCACCCAGTGCATACATGCCTTGCCATCTCTAACGCCATCACACTCCTCATGGATACATTTGTATGCATTATGCAGATGTGGGTAAGGATACTTTGACTTCAAGTGATGAGGAAAGGCATAAAAAAAAATTAATTATCAAAATTTGCAGATTTTGACACCAGTAACAAACATTCTTTGCTAATGTGCTTGGCCAGTAAACTAAAAATTCAAAACGAGGCTGTCAGTTTTACCAACATGCCAGACGATACAGACGAACTTGTGACTTTCAAAATAATTGTTGTTTTATGCAGAAAAATCGATAGTTAACATGGCAACAGTTTGAGAATAGTGAATTTACAGGTAAAACTGCTCCTCCAAATACTTACATCCTAGAAGAGCATTTTATTTGATGTTTACAACTTTGAAAGCTGTGACCTAGTTTTGTTTGTTTTTGTTTTTCCCGGCAGTAAAACGCCAAGCGCTCAGCCGGTGTCGAGGTAAAAATAAATAGCACGAACGTGCGGTGTGCACGAACTTGAGGGGTGAGACGATAGATTTACAAATCCATTTTGCATAATAACAAATTTTCTTTTTATGTTTTCCAATGAATGAAAGAAAACTCCATCTTATACCGCTTTGAAACAGTGAAAGATGGCATTTTCGCCGCCACTGGTTGGGTTTCGTATGCCTGCGCGGTTAGATGTACTATTGTATTTTAGCTATTTTCTGACTATTAATTATTTAGTAATATATTCTAATGAATTTGTTTTGTCTGTAGTTTTGAATTTTGACAGTAAACAGAAACTAACTTGAAAATTAAACCAAAACTATTTCTTATTACGGACGTCACATTAACAGAAGTGGTTGTGTGGTTGTGTCACGTAGTGCAATGAGGCTCCAGATGGGGCAGTTAAAATGAATAAAATTTAAAAACAAATATTATATTAGCCAAAATCATTGGAATTCATAAAAGAAAAAGAAGATTTGTGTTTATTGGTGTAAGATATTATTTTATCTCGTGGTCTGAGTGGCGTTAACTACGTTTTGCGTAGTCTTTTTTTCTTTCATAGAATTTTATCAAATTTACACATGTTGCCGGAAATTTTATAATGAATTCAATGATCTAATAAAAACATTTCAAAACATGATGTTGATCACACCCAAGCATAGCAGATTTTATTTTAATACCCATTTGCTTATTGTATTAAATCTCCCAAAACGGCAGATTTTATTTTAATACCCATTTGCTTATTGTATTAAATCTCCCAAAACGGCAGATTTTATTTTAATACCCCATTTGCTTATGGCATTGAAATCTCCATATCTTTGCAGATTGTATTCCCCAATTGCTTATTGTATTGAAAACTTCCAAAACTGCAGATTTTATTTTAATACCCTATTTGCTTATTGTATTGCATTGGCTACCCATCAAGGCCAGAGTTACATTCAAAATGTTAACTTTTATGTACAACTACTCAGTTGGTAATTCTCCTCACTACCTTACAGAGATTCTAACAAAACAGACCCCATCACGGAACATACGATCGTCCCATTCTGTTAGTGGGTGCTCTGTTGTGCCTGAATATTCAATAAGAGAAAACAATATTTAGTGATAGAAGTTGTTGTACTGTGGGACCCAAACTGTGGAAGGCGTTGCCTCTCAGCATCGGAAACTCAAAAACTCTAGAAATCTTTAAGAGGAAACTGAAAACTCATTACTTTCAAGACTTTTACGCACTATGTTAGTGAATGCAGTGACTGAGATAGAAAGTAGATGTATTAAATAAATGATGTTAATTTTACCCTGTTGATACTAAACATGGGTCAGTTAGTCTTAAAAATACTGTTTTATATTCTTAGTCATGAATGTAATATTTTAATATATATTACGAGTGTTATGGTATATTGATTTTAGGATATTGTATTTCATTCTAATTACCTTTTTTAGAGTTTAATTAATAATTGTTAAAGCGACACTACATCGGTGAAAACACAAATGTTTGCAGAATGTAATTTGCTATTATATGGTATAATTTTTCCCCCAGATATTTGCCTCAAAAACTGAGTATTTCAACAAATAAACAAACGTCGTATACGCGGTTTGTTGACGTAAACGCGTTTATCCTGAATAACACAAGGTATGGTACATATTTACCTGATATCTCACATGTGTGCCTATGCATATTTATTTGTAGACTAATCTTAGTTAAATTATCACTAATTGAGTATCGCATGTTTAGTATTGACTCCAATGACAAACAAATATCCATTCAGGAGCGCAGATGACCGTTATATGAAATCCTACTTTCACTTTTGAAAGTTTGTATACTACAGACCACTGTTTATTGATTCAATGTTAGTGTTCGAATGTATTCAGAAGAATGTAGCTATGCATTAATAAGTGAAAAATGCATTTTATTTGCTTTTTGCAATGTAATGTCGCTTTAAATTAAATATTATCATGTAAATGTCTTTTATTAATTTGCTTTGATATTTATTTTGTTTATTTGTACAACACCATTGAATATGTTTTTAAACTTTTTATGTAAAATAGGCGTTTTATCAAAATAAAAAGTTTCAAGTTTTGTATTGAAAACTCTCAAAACTGCAGATTTGTGTTAATACCCCACCCCATTGGCTTATTGTATTTGAATCTCCAAGACTTCAGATTTAATACCCCATTTATTTAATTAATTTATTTAATACCGCATGAGTTAATTTCAATGCTTTAAGGAATATTGACCAAACTGGTGCCAAACGCTGAAATCGGCCATATTCATGATGTAACCCATTTATGATTTTTGTGTGTTTATTAGTTTAGAATTCAGTCATTTTAATGAAGTTTAAAACTCGGAGAATGTAGAAATACGTAGATGAACCTGCTTGTAGTTAGTTAGGGATACACACATCTGTGCGATATACATTCATGTAGTTTTATATATATTGTACATTTATCCGAGTGACATGAACTGTGATAACATTCTTGCTATAAATGCTGTGACATTACTCCCCGGTGTATGTATAATTCCTAGATTTTTTATTTTAAGTCGATTTAACGTCGCTACAGGTTGCCCATCAGTTTATATACCCAACCAATTACTCTCTCCATCCCTTCAGTTTATATACCCAACCAAATACTCTCTCTCAATCCCTTCAGTTTGTCCTGGCTTAGTGCCCTTGATTTCTAAAACTGATAAACTCCCAGCAAAATTGATACAATTTTTGCAGAACAACCAACGACCTCCGACTTTTTACATAGATTTGAGTTGTTTGTTTATAGGTCAGTTTTTGTACTGGCCCGAGCTTATAAAACTTGTCTCCAATCTTAAGCTCAAGCCCGCATCTGATTGGTTCAGCCGAGTGTAGCTCTCAGAAGTAACCAATCAAATTACTCGAGATAGATTTTTTACAACCTCGTGGCCCAGGTCAATATCAATTGAAACTTAGAACAGTATTGTTTTTGTCTTATTTACATTGTCTTACAGTTTATACGACAGGCATTAATTATAGTGTGTTCAACCGAATTCGATTTTACCAGACATTTTATTCCTTCTGTCAACATGACACGTTTTGATAAATAAATTTGATGTACTTATATGTCAACCTTGTGCTCTAAAATGTTGGAACCTTGTTCGCTTGAATGCTCTAAAATGTTGGAACCTTGTTTGCTTGAATGCTCTAAAATGGTCCAACCTTGTGCTCTAAAATGGTCCAACCTTGTTCGCTTGAATGCTCTAAAATGGTCAAACCTTGTTTGCGTCAATGCTCTAAAATGGTCCAACCTTGTTCGCTTGAATGCTCTAAAATGGTCAAACCTTGTTTGCTTCAATGCTCTAAAATGGTCCAACCTTGTTCGCTTGAATGCTCTAAAATGGTTAAACCTTGTTCGCTTGAATGCTCTAAAATGGTCCAACCTTGTTCGCTTGAATGCTCTAAAATGGTCAAACCTTGTTTGCTTGAATGCTCTAAAATGGTCAAACCTTGTTTGCTTGAATGCTCTAGAATGGTCAAACCTTGTTTGCTTGAATGCTCTAAAATGTTAGAACCATGTTTGCCTGAATGCTCTAAAATGGTCAAACCTTGTTCGCTCTAAAATGGTCTAACCTTGTTTGCTTGAATACTCTACAAGGTTGGACCATCGTCTTATAGCCGAGTCAGTCGTATAATAAATCTGAGTGTAAAATTTTTGAATGTACCTATACCTATTTGTATCTCTGTTTAACCGTATCTCTATCTAACTGTATATCTACCTAACTGTATCTGTGTCTAACTATATCTCTACCTAACTGTATCTCTACCTAACTGCACCTCTATCTAACTGTATCTGTGTCTAACTGTATCTCTATCTAACTGTATATCTACCTAACTGCACCTCTATCTAACTGTATCTGTGTCTAACTGTATCTCTATCTATCTATCTGTATCTGTGTCTAACTGTATCTCTATCTAACTGTATCTGTGTCTAACTGTATCTGTGTCTAACTGTATCTATCTATCTGTGTCTAACTGTATCTGTACCGAGATGGATCTGTACCAAACCTATAATATTATAATTAACTGCTGAATACCAACCTAATCATACAGGTTTGTGTTATAGGAGTTGCTTCAGTTGTGTCGTTGTCATACGTGAAGGGTGACCTCATTAACCCTTTCCTTCATAGAGATTTAGGTTAATATAGTATTATATCTCCATACAAACGACAGCCATTTAGCTATCGCGCAGTGGATAAGTAGTCGCCATATCTATCCCATCTCTATAGATATTACTGGGACTACATGAGATTCTGGCCTTTATTATGAACATTGGTTTGGCTACTACATTGTCAATGTTATGTCGTATTGGCAATGGCGTCAAGAGGTGCTTCTATGAGGGAAAGGGTTAACTACATTCCAAGACGAATAAGGAGATACACAAAATGAATAGCTTTGTTGCAGGGACAATAACAGATTTGAAGCCACTGTAAACCCATGTTACAGGTTGTTGCCATCTAAATGAAATACCATTTTCAAGGCAATTAACAAATAAATCATACAGCACAGTTGGTTGGAGGTTATTATACAACTTTTCTCAAATCGCAGGCTAAAGTGCTATGATTGATTGAATTTGAGATTTACTCTTGGCTTAACCAATCAGAAAGCTTGAGACAGAGTTTGAGATCAGAAAAAAGTGTTATAACCTCCTAGCACGAGTTGTCATGCTGTACCCTATTGAAAACATGTTCAGCAATGCATATAGTTGATGTGTTTGTTGTTGTGTATGTAACATGATATAATTCACGGAATTCTTATTTCAGAAGTTTATTTAATTGATTTTCTGTTCTATCTACTAATGATTAATAAAAATCGTGTGAAGTATACCAAATAACTGTTCTTTATATGTTCCTCACTGTCCAATTCATTAGATGAGATTGATGATCTACATCTAGCGAGCATGGCCGACTTGTCAATTATATTATATTTCGGGTTTTACGCCTGCATCAGCACCATTTTGGGCTATATCGCCGGCGGGCAGTTTACCTAACAACACCTTTTCTGGGCAGGCTCCAGCGGTTAACCAGTACTTGGGTGCACCAACCTCCGTAAGAAACTGCCAACTTTTTCATATAAATGAGACACAGCTTGAGCGGGGCTCGAACCCGTAACCATCAGTGATGATAGGTTACAGTAGTATACAAGTCAGCGACCTCGACCACGGAGGCGGACTCCGACTTGTCAAAGAAATAATAAACAAGCATTGGTACTTGCTCCGGGTAATGCCAGGTTTCAACTGATACACTAAAAACCACTCAAGGGTTGGAGATTATAAAAACTTTTCTCCAATCTCGAACTCTTGATTGGTTGAGCTGAGTGCAAATCTCAGAATCAACCAATCAAATCTCTTGAGCTAGAGTTTTGAAATCTAAGCAAACTTTTACAATCTTGAGGCCATACTCCACACCACACCAGTCCTTGCTTTGGCTAATGCCACGTTTCAACTGATACGTTATTATACCCTTTCCCCCTAAACTATTTGGAGAATCGAGTGCATAGTTATCTGTCCTGTTTCTTACAGAAGTCACTGCCAAACTTAGAGGTTATTACTACGTATTATAAAGTTTCATATCAGCCTAGGAATCGACCCGAGGTAACTGATATCACCCTGAGACTGAAGGTCTGATATCAAGTTACCGAGGGTCGATACCTAGGCTGATATGAAACTTGCCACGTAATAATGTCTATTACTTTGATATGAATTTGGTTTAAACAGTATTTATTGCAAGACGTGAATTACATATAACATACAACGACATACATAATGCAAAGGATCAAGTAGGAATCTAAAATTAGCTTATATAAAAACTTTCCTTGATATTAATTTGAACATTTAATAACCGAAATCCTGCTCTGTTTTCCATTTATCATGAATATATCCCAAATTCTCAATTACTGAATTAGATACACGAAAACGATCGACATATTAACACAAAACTACAAACATCTTTATCTGTCAAATTTGACACACTTAGATGCTACAGGAAGTGAACAAACTAGCACTGAGTGCACATGCATTATTTTCTCAGGAACTAGTTAAAATACGAGTGTGGCCGTATCAAGCCTCTTCTCTCTCCCTCGTGGTGATGGATTCCATCAGAAATGAGGTCTCGTGAGTGATTAATATAAGTTGTAAGCACTTGTTTCGCAATCAAGCTAAAATAAATTTGTATAACTAAACAAGAAAAAGTGTAAACTAAACCAGAAAAAGTGATCAGCAAATTTATGGCGGGCATTTTGGACACCATCTTGGATTTCTCCGAACACCACGATTTATGCCGTTTGTATGACAAACTTCAGACATTTACAAACATTTTGGTATATAAATCGATTTGTTAGCTGACTGGGTAAGGTTGCCCCTCAAAATGGTAGTCCTATAAGCTAATAGTCACCTAACCAATTATATCAGACTGGAAAACAGAGAGTATGAATCTGGATTGTAGACAATAGGTGATATATGGTTTAAAAACATTTCTTGCTATGGGGTTCTGCATTAATTCTTGTATATTAATTTATTAAATGAAGATAATTCTTATCAAGCCTGTTGCTTAGCAATAGTTGAGCCATGTCATGGGAAGACCAACATAATGTCTCGGTTACGATGAGGATACCGTATCCATTACACTACGTATGCTCCACACATTCTGCAAGCTCTTCACAACACAACTTCTTTACATATACCTCCAACATAATGTCTCGGTTACGATGAGGATACCGTATCCATTACACTACGTATGCTCCACACATTATGCAAGCTCTTCACAGCACAACTTCTTTACATATACCTCCAACATAATGTCTCGGTTATGATGAGGATACCGTATCCATTATACTACGTATGCTCCACACATTCTGCAAGCTCTTCACAGCACAACTTCTTTACATATACCTCCAACATAATGTCTCGGTTACGATGAGGATACCGTATCCATTATACTACGTATGCTCCACACATTCTGCAAGCTCTTCACAGCACAACTTCTTTACATATACCTCCAATTGAAACAAATCAAATCTCCATAGTAACTAATTCAAAAATAAATTATATATGTTATATGCTAATTCAGGGATCAGTTTAGAGGGCGAAATTGTCGCCCTAGGGACCCTGACTTCTCCCTAAAAAAAGAAATATATTTTTTTTGTTGGTTTTTACGATTTTCAAACAAAATTCTGTCTAGTAAGATACACTGGCCCATTATAAAGCACTCCTTCTATTCAAATGTTGTATTTAATGGTACTGTGCATTTTAACCCTATTTTGCAGAAGTATATTAAAGAACACCATTTAAGGAAGCGATCACGCGCTTTCTCACTTCTCCCAACAATTCTGACCTAGAATGAACCCTGGCAGGCAGGCTCCAGTTGTTAACCAGAACCGGGGATGCTTCTGGAATAGTGGCATTTCTGTATCATTACACTATCCTCCAAAATATATAACATGATGTATACACCTCTGGAGGAGTCAGCCCGATACTGTTAAAGTGGAAATGTTAAGAGTGGCGGAAATTTACACTATATTGCAAATACACTTACTGGTACAGACTTGACTAATTAAATGGTGGTGTCTTACAAACCTACAGACAATGTGGAAGTTGTGATAGCGCAGTGGTAGAACGTTCGCTAAAGGCCATGAGTTCGAGCCCGCTGGTGCCGTTACGAGTTTTCCCTTAAGCAACAAGGCATTTAAATTCCATGTTGCCTCGTGGCGATAGATTCTATCAGGAATGAGATCTCGAGAGTGATTAAAATAAGTTGTAAAAACTTGTTTTGCAATCGAGCTAAAATAAATTTGAATAAACTAAGCTAATGTTTATGACAATCGTAGACTAATGTTTACACTTTCATCATGTTAATAAACCAACTTTCACACCACCCAAGAACCTTGGCCCGGTGTCATATAGAATATTGACCCGCCAAAATAATGACCCGCGGGTCATTATTCTATAGGAAAAAGTGACCCGCGGGTCCATATTCTATTATAGAATAATGACCCCCCTTATAGAATAATGACCCCCCCCCCCATCCCCAAAGCCTACAAAAACAATGTTATCAATATATTTTATTAATAATTGCATAAGCTATAAAATTAACAATTATCAATAAAATTATATTGAATTTATGTATGAAAAAAGACATACACTCAACTTAATTGGTATTTGAAACCATGCAGCTCAAAATAAATACCATAAAATAGCACAGTACTAACCATTCTTATCATATGCATGCATGTTCTCTTAAACTTTCCAGAAAATATATAATATGCTGTTAACCATTATAATTCTGACTGGTGTGGCTAACTAATTTTTCCACAGGTGTGAAAATCCCCATAATAAAGCAATATAACCTTATTGTTGGAGCACTGCAATCAACTGTGACACTTCCTGTGTTACATGTTTTATATCATTTATAATACATAATATTTTATTATTATATGAGCAAGGACAGATAACGTGTGCCTCCCAGTCCAAGAAACGTTTCCATGCCATAGAATAATGACCCCCCTATGTTTACACAGTAAGAGTGAGAGTGGTCACTTTTCCATGCCGTAGAATAATGACCACCTGTATGTATTGTATGTAAACTATATGAGAGAGGGGGAGGGTCACTTTCCATGCCATAGAATAATGACCCCCCCTGTATATTAACTATATGAGTGAAGGGGGTCACTTTCCATGCCATAGAATAATGACCCCCCTGTATATTAACTATATGAGTGAAGGGGGTCACTTTCCATGCCATAGAATAATGACCCCCCTGTATATTAACTATATGAGTGAAGGGGGTCACTTTCCATGCCATAGAATAATGACCCCCCTGTATATTAACTATATGAGTGAAGGGGGTCACTTTCCATGCCATAGAATAATGACCCCCCTGTATATTAACTATATGAGTGAAGGGGGTCACTTTTCCATGCCATAGAATAATGACCCCCCTGTATATTAACTATATGAGTGAAGGGGGTCACTTTTCCATGCCATAGAATAATGACCCCCCTGTATATTAACTATATGAGTGAGGGGGGTCACTTTTCCATGCCATAGAATAATGACCCCCTTGTATATTAACTATATGAGTGAGGTGGGTCACTTTTCCATGCCATAGAATAATGACCCCCTGTATATTAACTATATGAGTGAAGGGGGGTCACTTTTCCATGCCATAGAATAATGACCCCCTGTATATTAACTATATGAGTGAAGGGGGTCACTTTTCCATGCCATAGAATAATGACCCCCTGTATATTAACTATATGAGTGAAGGGGGTCACTTTTCCATGCCATAGAATAATGACCCCCCTGTATATTAACTATATGAGTGAAGGGGGGTCACTTTTCCATGCCATAGAATAATGACCCCCCTGTATATTAACTATATGAGTGAAGGGGGTCACTTTTCCATGCCATAGAATAATGACCCCCCTGTATATTAACTATATGAGTGAAGGGGGTCACTTTTCCATGCCATAGAATAATGACCCCCTGTATATTAACTATATGAGTGAGGTGGGTCACTTTTCCATGCCATAGAATAATGACCCCCCTGTATATTAACTATATGAGTGAGGGGGGTCACTTTTCCATGCCATAGAATAATGACCCCCCTGTATATTAACTATATGAGTGAGGTGGGTCACTTTTCCATGCCATAGAATAATGACCCCCTGTATATTAACTATATGAGTGAGGTGGGTCACTTTTCCATGCCATAGAATAATGACCCCCTGTATATTAACTATATGAGTGAAGGGGGGTCACTTTTCCATGCCATAGAATAATGACCCCCCTGTATATTAACTATATGAGTGAAGGGGGTCACTTTTCCATGCCATAGAATAATGACCCCCCTGTATATTAACTATATGAGTGAAGGGGTCACTTTTCCATGCCATAGAATAATGACCCCCCTGTATATTAACTATATGAGTAAGGTGGGTCACTTTTCCATGCCATAGAATAATGACCCCCCTGTATATTAACTATATGAGTGAAGGGGGTCACTTTTCCATGCCATAGAATAATGACCCCCCTGTATATTAACTATATGAGTGAGGTGGGTCACTTTTCCATGCCATAGAATAATGACCCCCCTGTATATTAACTATATGAGTGAAGTGGGTCACTTTTCCATGCCATAGAATAATGACCCCCCTGTATATTAACTATATGAGTGAAGGGGGTCACTTTTCCATGCCATAGAATAATGACCCCCCTGTATATTAACTATATGAGTGAAGGGGGTCACTTTTCTATGCCATAGAATAATGACCCCCCTGTATATTAACTATATGAGCAAGGTGGGTCACTTTTCCATGCCATAGAATAATGACCCCCTGTATATTAACTATATGAGTGAAGGGGGTCACTTTTCCATGCCATAGAATAATGACCCCCCTGTATATTAACTGAGTGAGGTGGGTCACTTTTCCATGCCATAGAATAATGACCACCCTGTATATTAACTATTTGAGTGAAGTGGGTCACTTTTCCATGCCATAGAATAATGCCCCCCCTGTATATTAACTATTTGAGTGAAATATAGTATCAGGATATATGGTACAGACTATAGTATCAGGATGTGGTACAGACTATAGTATCAGGATATGTGGTACAGACTATAGTATCAGACTATGTGGTACAGACTATAGTATCAGGATATGTGGTACAGACTATAGTATCAGACTATGTGGTACAGACTATAGTATCAGGATATGTGGTACAGACTATAGTATCAGGATATGTGGTACAGACTATAGTATCAGGATATATGGTAAAGACTATAGTATCAGGATATGTGGTACAGACTATAGTATCAGGATATGTGGTACAGACTATAGTATCAGGATATGTGGTACAGACAATAGTATCAGGATATGTGGTACAGACTATAGTATCAGGATATGTGGTACAGACTATAGTATCAGGATATGTGGTACAGACTATAGTATCAGGATAGTAAGTGATTGGCAGCCATTACCATAATTCACTAAACATCAAAAGTAATTCAGATGGTACAGAATTGCATGTTCTTCTTTGTATACATTCTACACAGCCAGCTACTCTGGAAAACAAACTCCAACCCGGAAGTACAGCATGAAAGTACAACTTACCGCTTATCTTTTTCATTGCATACAAGCCCATTTTACATACAATGAGCAAACATGCAAGCGTCAAGATTCTGTAATGACAGAAGCAAACATTGGTAGACTATGGACAATATTCATTAGACAATAGATGTACTACTTGTACTACTACTATACTGCTGCTGCTACTGTAATAATAATTCTTAATGTTATAGTTTATGCAGATAGCATTGTTTTTGGAGGTTGGGGGAGGGATTTATTCTATAAGGGGGTGTGGTACAGGTTTACATTGTTACAGACCCACTTTTTAACACAGTGGCTTTGATGGAGATTCAGCTAAATAATATTGTGAACTTCCTTATGAAGCTTCTTCATATGTATTGTGCAACTGTTCAATATCAACGACTTCACTTGTAACGACGGCAGAATATTTCACTCTCTAAGCTTTTCGCTTTCTCCATGCAGATATTGTGAACATTCCAAAGCTTTCACGTAAAAGTTCACAACCCATAGGTAGTATACCAGTGAGAATATTCACCACTGGTATAGACATGATATGTTTCCTTTTTGGAAAGTGTCATGCTCTGGGTCTGACAAATGTCACGCCCGCCCAGGCAGCAGACTTCCAATTCTTTTTCAGGGTCGAAACTTCCAGGGTACACAAATTCTGTAATTACTGGTTCCCTTTTGCTAGGTGTTCACCGATACACCCATATGCCGGAAACCATCCAGTTTGGTGAACTTAATGATGTCAGTGTTGTCAACATTGCTTGTTTTTCTATTACCTCCCTTGGCAGATAAAGTCTGATTTATCCCGAAATGTGTATTGGTCCTCTCAGTTGGAATCCTTTCCTTAACCAGATGTTGTGGTAAGATAATGTCATTTTATCAAAACCATTAATTTATAACAATTCTTTACAGTAAAGGATCCATTGGATATACTGAAGAATATCTGTAGAGATTTAATAATAAAAGGTGAGAAAACGGAAGATGCGAGGAAACAACAATGACAATATAGGAAACCAATTAAAACTACCTCCTCAGGCTGCTAATTGGTGCGACAAATGGCAAGTAAAGAGAAACCATGTTAATTAGTCAAGGATAATATTAATTTCACGTGTTTCGATAAGAATATCGTGAAATATTTGTCTTTCGCGGAACGGATTCAATACAGTGAATGTATATCAGATTTTCCAAGGTAATTTCTTGGTAACTCCAAGTTTTAACCTCTGGTTGTTTCCCGGGGCGAGTCGAATCGCGGGTTTTTTGTGGCACAGACTGATGCTGTTTGGTTTATAATTAAAATGAATATTATAATTTTTATGTATATATTGTCAACTTTTGCAAAAGTTTTCAAAAACATGTAGATATCAACTTTTGTGTATTAACATCAATCAGTGCTGTGACTTAGAGATATGGTACTATCGTTAAGATGTTTAAAAGCATGACCAAAAAATATAGGCCCACGTCGGTATTATAATTTGGAATTGTACGTATATTGAAATGTGATTGTAAATGTACAACCCGGATGCTCACTATCTCATTGCAAATACACAGTATCCGTCTGGTCATGCAATATGGTGTTTGTCTTTTATTGTAGTGTAGAAAAGACCACCACTGTTATAGACATGTATGTTCCATTTACCTCAAACTCCTTACGTGGACCTAAACATGTTTTACTGGGCAGGTTTAGCCGGCCTAAACGGTTAACCAGTACTAAGCAATGTGTGTGAGGTACTACATACGTGCCCATGCCAAGTATCACACTTTGCGACACTTGATTATTCTTCATATATAAAAAAACATCTTGTTACATTCTAATAATCCAATCAGAACGCTCGTTTCAACGCGAATTGCGCCGCTTTAGAAATTTTCAAAACAAATTGAAAATGCTACGAAATCTCTTTTTGACGTACATTTTTGCCATATAATCCTACACGTTAGTGGAAACACATTTTATTGATAATGTTATTCACAGTTAAAACTCTCCCGTCGAAGATTTTTTTTTGTTGCTGACAGAACCCGTGTCCTAGTATGGAAATGTGACCTACTATGGCCAATGTCTGTGGCAATTGTTTGCAAAGTATACATGCATGCAGCTTAAAGTTGTGTTTTATTTGAAGAACAATATAAAGACTCGGGATAGGCGTTATATTTGGACAGATTTGTTCAAAATTGTTTCAGATAGGGCCATTTTACTGATTGATGCGAAATCTGACATCCCACAGAGTAGAATCCCTGTACTTAAATATATATACTAGTACCCCCAAACGTACCGAATCCCTGTGATCTCGTCAGGAGGCGTCGCTCGTATGGGCAACCGGTAGCGACGATAAACAAGGAGAATATTTCCACCAAAACTGATATGGTGTATGAGCAATTCAGGTAGCTATCCGGATCTTAAAAATCTATAACTAACAAGAAACATACCATTTCTGACTAACACCAATAAGCGTTTTTATTCAATGATGTTACTATATCAAAATAAGTTATTCAACAAGTTCTGGTGCGCAAATAAATAAACATACACGTACGCCGTGCATAGGTGCCCTTGAGGTATTGCGTTCCTCATATAAAGCCGTGCCATTGGTATCTTAATTGCCAAATGTAAAGTTCTAGGGGGTGTCCCATATGATGTATATGCCAAACTTTATGAGTCTACAGTGCTGCCTGTTATAAATTACAGTGCACCAATATGGGGCTTCAAAACATGTTCATGTATAGATTCAGTTCATAACAGAGCAATGAGGTTCTTCTTGGGTGTAGGCAAATACACTCCAAATACTGCCATTGTAGGAGAAATGGGTTGGAAGCCGACTGTTGTATGGCAGTGGAAACGCATCTGTTTATTCTGGTCCAAAATATCGTCAATGGATACACATCGTATGAACAACCGCATAGCACTTTGGGTGGCTTCTAAGACAAATGTTTCATGTAAAAATTGGCATTATTTAATTGTAAAAGTATTTAATGAAAATAATTTAAGCATATTTGCAAATAGTACAGAGCCTAGGCCATCATCATTAGTATTCTCAATGGAAAGTAAACTAATGGCTAGGTTCAAATTAAACTGGTTTACACCTATTAATAGAGATGTTGGCATATCGGGTCGAGGTAGAAATAAATTACGGTTGTATAAGCTATTTAAACAGAATTCAAAGTAGAAGACTATGTATGATGTTTTACCTCTTAGTCATAGAGCCGCTTTGAGTAGATTTCGTTGTGGTGTTGCACCCATAAGAATAGAGACGGGCAGGTACGAGAATCTGAGTGTAGATCAAAGGAAATGTCCATTATGTGACTCCGTTGAACATGAACTACATGTTATTTTGCAATGTTGTACGTATGCAGATATTAGGTTACCGCTTATTAGAAAAACAATGGGTATTTATGGTAATTTTATTAATCTTTCTGATTCAGAAAAGTTTGTTTTAATTTTCTCCAGCAAGGAACTGATAAGATTATGTGCCAAAACCTGTTTTGAAATTCTTCAAAAACGACGGTTTTTGACGTGTAAATAAATTCAGTGTTTTATGCAGTTTATAGATTGTAATTTACTATATATATATATTTAGCATGTAAATAATGTATCTCAATTGTTTCTTAATACTATGAATACTTTTTTGTATTGCCAACTATATAGTCTATGCTAATCAGTTCACCACTGATCTGATCAGAGGTGTTAATTGTTTTTCTATACCATTTTTTAATTAATAAGCGCGTTAGTTCAATTTTTTCAATTTTTCAATATATTTTATTTGGCATAAACATATAACATGTTCATCGCCATAAATCAAATAACATGGCGGTTATAATAAAATTAACATACATCATTCTATAAATTGAGAAAAGTGTGTGTATTATTAATTACATGTAATTATAATATATTGTATTATTAAAACACACACACACACACACACACACACACACACACACACACACACACACACACACACACACACACACACACACACACACACACACACACACACACACACACACACACCACACACACACCACACACACACACACACACACACACACACACACACACACACACACACACACACACACACACACACACACACACACACACACACACACACACACACACACACACACACACACACACACACACACACACACACACACACACACACACACACACACACACACACACACACACACACACACACACACACACACACACACACACACACACACACACACACACACACACACACACACACACACACACACACACACACACACACACACACACACACACACACACACACACACACACACACACACACACACACCACACACACACACACACACACACACACACACACACACACACACACACACACACACACACACACACACACACACACACACACACACACACACACACACACACACACACACACACACACACACACACACACACACACACACACACACACACACACACACACACACACACACACACACACACACACACACACACACACACACACACACACACACACACACACACACACACACACACACACACACACACACACACACACACACACACACACACACACACACACACACACACACACACACACACACACACACACACACACACACACACACACACACACACACACACACACACACACACACACACACACACACACACACACACACACACACACACACACACACACACACACACACACACACACACACACACACACACACACACACACACACACACACACACACACACACACACACACACACACACACACACACACACACACACACACACACACACACACACACACACACACACACACACACACACACACACACACACACACACACACACACACACACACACACACACACACACACACACACACACACACACACACACACACACACACACACACACACACACACACACACACACACACACACACACACACACACACACACACACACACACACACACACACACACACACACACACACACACACACACACACACACACACACACACACACACACACACACACACACACACACACACACACACACACACACACACACACACACACACACACACACACACACACACACACACACACACACACACACACACACACACACACACACACACACACACACCATATATAATTGTTTTTAACATAATAACAATTTAAACTATAGATCAATACACCCTACTGTTGACAATTGTGCTCTATACTATATACATACTAAAATAATCATGTAATATCACGTTTACTATTTGCTAAAACTATATCTCGACAATCTATTTAATTTAAATTTCTCCTGTTGGAAAACGCTCTTAAATGTACAATATGTTTCTAATTTAGGCAAATGGCTTATTTCAGAATACCATTGTTGTACATATTGATCTTTGATACGCTGTATAACACTATTTATTGGTATATTAGTTACATCAACAATGTCACATAAATAAGCAAATCCTAAGTTGTTTAGCAACGATTTGACATCACCATACCATTTGTTCAAATTATTACCATGCCTATCTTTCATATGAAGCAATTTATACATGAGAGAATCAGACTGTTTCAATAATGTATACCAATATTTTATTATTCTTATCTTTCTATGCACAATTAAAGGAATTCGACCTAATTCTCCATACACAGCAGCATTTGTTGTCTGTTGTCTGTTGTCGAACATTAATCAATTGTTTCATAAATTTCATATGTACACGTTCAATATTAGGGGCCTTATGTAAACCCCATATTTCAGACCCATAATTTAAAATAGGTAAAACCATAGAATCAAATAACTGTACTTTTTCAGATATATTTAAGGACACAATATCAAATAAAGAACTTAGTGAAAAAAGAGCCTTTAAAGCTTGGTTTGATAATGCCTTTTGCGACTGAAAAAAACGTCCATTAGACGAAATAGTAACTCCTAAATAAATAAAAGTTTTAACATTCTGAAGTTTTCGACTGTCATAAAACACATCAAACGATTCGTCCCTATTACCCTGTTTACATAGCATAACAACTGTTTTTTCTGTATTTACTGTTATACCCCACTTCATACAGTAACAATGTAACTTATTTAACAAGTTCTGCAATCCTTCTTTCGTATACGAAAAAAGCACTGTGTCATCAGCAAATAATAAAAGGAACAGTTGCAATTCCTCTACAGTGAAAACATCAGTTGATTCAGCATTTACATATGCTTGCATGTCATTAATAAAAAACAAAAACAATAAGGGGGATAATGGTTCACCCTGTTTCACACCCATATAGCTTTCGAAATAATCGGAAGTTGTACCATTGACTCTAACACATGATTTCACATTTTCATACATAGCTTTTAGCATTTTAACAATTTTTGTTGAGGCTCCATATGTTAACAATTTAAACCAGATGCCATGTCTGTATACCATATCGAATGCTTTTCGAAAGTCCACAAAAGCTAAATATAACTTTTTCTTTTCAAAATTTAAAATTTTATTTATGACGCTATTTAACACAAATAAACAATCAGTTGTGCTTGTTCCTTTTCGAAAACCAAATTGGTTGTCAGATAATAAATTATTGCTTTCTGCCCATTTTCTTAATCTGTTATCTAATAATATTGAACATATTTTAGAAAAGATGCTAGTAAGTGTGATTCCTCTGTAATTATTAACATTATTTAAGTCACCCTTTTTTGGTACAGGCACAATAATTCCCGTAGTCCAACTTTCAGGATAAATACAATTTGTATACATATAATTAAATAATTTACAAAGTACCGTTGACAATAATTCATTACATTCTAAAAATAGTTCAGGAATCAGTAAGTCACTTCCTCCGCTTTTGCCTCTTTTCAGTGAAGACATGGCTTGTTCTACTTCACATACATTAAAGTTCATATCTAAATCGTCGACATTATTTTGATTATAATCATCATTCCTTAGTTGCTCTTCAACAATAGAATCTGAAAATATATTGTCAGTAGAAAATAAGTCTTTAAAATGTTCATAGAATTCTTGCTTACTAATATTACCGCGCTTTGATTTCTTTGATTTCAGTCGTTTTAACTCAGACCAAAATTTGCGTGGCTGATTATTAGCTAGATTGTGTAATTCACTCTTTTGTTTATTCTTATGTCGTGCAATAGCTCTCCTTTTAACTTGTTTATACCGCCGGCGTCTTATTATTAATAGTTCATTATTTTCAACTGATCGACATTTTCTATAATTCTAGTTGCTAGTTTAAATTCCCGTCGTGCATATTCACAATCATTGTTAAACCAAGGGCTTTTAAGCTTACGCTTGCTGCTTCTGTTAAATGTTCGTTTTTGTCCAAAAACAGAAAAAGCTTTATCGTAAAACCATGTTGACATAGTGTCAATACCAATATTTAAATCAACATTTCTTGATACTATGTCATTAACAATAGTATCAATATTTTGAAATTCAGAAAACATTACATCTCTATAACGTTGTATATTTTCAACGTTAAAACTAAGTTTATCATAAGTACAATTATCTTTAATAGTATTCGTCTCATGTGTGTTATTCACCGCAAAACTTATTTGTATAGGTGCGTGTGTTGAGCAAGTATATATATCGTGTACGATAAAATCATTAATAAGTGGAAACACATCGCCAGAACATAAAGCATAATCAATGAGGCTATTTCCTTGAACAGTCATATTTGTATAACTACCAACACCAGCGTCGTCGCCACATCGACCGTTTACAATTTTTAATTTACTACTGAAACAAATTTCTAGCAGCTTAATACCAGATGTATTTACACTGTCATCCATTGAAAATCGATGCGGAATATTATATTCATATTCAATAGATTCGTCTCTGTTCATAACATGTATACCACATATATTTATTAAAGTGTGTGCTCTTTTGTAAAACATCAGGTCTATTTCCACACCTTGCGTTTAAATCCCCCATCACGGACACATCGCCCAGTTCTGAATATTTCCGTACATTTTGTTCTAATACTTCGAAATAACCAATTTCGTGCATTGCATAATAAACAGAATTACTAGGAGGGATATATAAAAAGCAAATATAAAGATCATCCTCTAATCCGAAAAATCGTTTACAACATTTGACCCAAATAAATCCAGTATAGTCTATTTCAGAAATTGTGATCCCACATTTGAATTTCTCTTTGTAATAAAGACAAATCCCCCCATGACCTCTTTTAGACTTTACACTTAGGCTTTCCTTTCTGGGTACATACACGGAATCATAACCTTCAATTTCGAATGTATCACTTTTTCGTTGCCAGGTTTCCGAAAAGAACAACACATCAAAATTAGAAACGAAATTTACAAAATCATCGTCAAATTTCAACTTCAAAATTCAAATAGTAATAACCGCGAACCAATGAAACCTGAGAAGGTATATAAATATGATTTGATAACGACGCTACGTGTTCGCAGGTTCGATCCCCCGTCTGACCCTAATAAAATTAACAGTCTTTCAGATGGGACGTTAAACCGAGGTCTCGTGTCGGTGCTTTACACCGTGCACGTAAAAGAACCAGAGGAGACTCTGGAATGGGTCTCTGTCTGTATCACTGCACTATCCTCCAAAATCTAAAATGACTAATATCTTCAGGAGGCGTCGCTCATATGGGCGACCGGTAGCGACGATAAATAAACGTAAAACACACGCTACGTCTTCTTACACTCTGTTTGATATCCGTAATGATCATGGAACATATTAATGTAATATCAGCCTTGTGTAGCTTAGTTGTTACAGCATACGGTATTATTGTATCGTTTGCTCCTGGGTCCATGCTGCTTCCAATTCAGTAGTGGGGCGACCATCCCCTACCCAGCGGGTCCTCAAGTGGCGGATAGGGGAACGGCCCTCAGATATGGGGGTTAGCTGTGAATCAAATAAGCAGTCCCGGACCATACGGCGGTGTACCTACCAGGACGGGGCAGGATAGCACAAGGCAAAGCTACTCCTATTAAATACTCCACGTGTCCCACAACGGGTGCATCAGGCGAATATATGGACCGCCTTAAAAGTCCTAGCCTAAGGGTAAGGTAACCCCAACAGAAACCTCGAATACTGAAGCCGGAAGTACTGGGCCGCACGGCGCATTCTAATAAACCACGGTACTACGCATAAACGCAAAATGAATCGCAATGACATCGCGAACGACAAGAAGAAGAAGTATCGTTTGCTTCAAACACGGGGCATGTCTGGTGTATACTGTTCATGAAAATGTGCTGAAAAGTTTATTTAAATAACAAATAGCATAAATTACATTATTATGTCCTTAGCCTGTTGTTGAATTGAGATTCTATCTATATAACTAACTATTGCTAATTCAAACGCGCTATCTAAGCTGATACACAATCTGTACTGAAGAAGTTTGAGCTATGGATCAAATGTACTGATATGCATCAATGTATTAGTTTGCTATACATTCACTGATTACTAAGAGGTGCATGTCTGTACCAAGGCTGTGCCCTAGTATCGAACCCATGTGCCCTTCAATTTCAAACACGGCACTTTACCAATGACTTCACACGTATGATCATTATCTGAGGAAAAGAATGATATGCTTTGCCTTCGCTTTTGGTGTTGTTTTTATAACTAGTCCACAGTAATTAATGTAATTTAAGCATTCTTCTTCTATGTTATCACATATTATCACAATATTTGCTTTAGTGTTACATAATTAATTAGATATATTGATATAGTGAATTGCTGTCGCCATATTTGTTTATATGAAGAAGAAGAAGAAGAAGAAGAAGAATGCTTTAATAACTTAAACTGTACAGTTTTTCGTTATATACAAACATACAACGTTACATTCTATAATGAGATGAGGACGAACTTACGGATTTATACATACACATTTAACATGGAACACAGATGAGGGTAATGCTTTCAAAAACAAAAACGTCTATGTACATGGTTACGTAATTGTATTGCGTAATATGTATGCCAGATATTGAAACTTTGTAATACCGGCATATAATAATGATTGACATAGTGTAGTCAGAAGCAATTTTGACTGTATAGTATTCAACAACAATACATATGCATATGCTTATAACAAATACACAACATACAAGAGTAGATAGGCATGAATTCAGAGAGATGTGCTTAACACATACAAACGTTTTTAAATGAGTACTGAAGATATCGTCTTAGAAAATGTGCAAAGTAAATAAATTTAACCCGGAACCCCTCCTTTCCTGGAAATCTTAGCATTTTCTGACTATCGGATCACATTTCAAGAACTGTAATTTACCACTGAGCTGATTCGGTACTTGTTGTTGCAGACATATGGTGAGTCCTTTCAAGCAAACGTATTTCAGCTGGGGTTTTTACAGAATATTATCTTCCACCATTAAAATTCTTTGCCCTATTTAAACTAAACTATCATGTCTCCACACAGACGGATCTGTAGTCCAGTGGTTAACGCGTTGGACTGGTAATCCAGGGATCACAGGTTAGATCCCGCATCTGACCCTAATAAAATTAACAGTCTTTCAAATGGGACTTTAAACCGAGGTCTCGCGTCTGTACTTTACACCGTGCACGTAAAAGAACCAGAGAAGATGCTAGAATGGGTCTCTGTATCATTGCACTATCCTCCAAAATCTAAAATGACTAATCTCTTTAGGAGGCGTCGCTCATATGGGCAACCGGTAGCGACGATAAATAAACGTAAACACACATACACATTTATGATGTAATAAAGTAATTACTGCCATAGTGTAGAATGGCAAAGACCTCGTCACACATTGAGTAGACAGTTGAACAAATATAATCTGTTTCTTCTATTATAGTCACTTCTTAGTCTCTGACTATTACATTGTAACAATATGTATTGCAATCGATGTTTACTATATATTATATTGCCATGTACTCGTATAATATACATGTATCTACTCTGCCATAAGTAAATGTTGTAAAATCAATGAACCAATTGTGGAAGTCGTGATAGCGCAGTGGATGCGCGTTCGCCTCATGTGCGAAAGGTCCGGAGTTCGAGCCCCACTGGAGCCCTTAGGCAAGGCATTTAAATTCCACGTTGCCTCTTCTCTCTCCCTCGTGGCGATGGATTCCATCAGGAATGAGGTCTCGAGAGTGATTTATATAAGTTGAAATAACTTGTTTCGCAATCGAGTTAAAATAAATTTGTATAAACTAACCAATTGGGAAGGGTCGAATCTAATGTTTTGAGAACTTGTGACCCGACCCACTTGCCATTATTTATGCTGTAGTGTGCTATGATGTATTATATTGTATAAGCACTTTAATATTGGCAATCAAATATGCTTAAACAAAAAAACACACAAAAAAAACAAAACAAATATAGATGCATGAAATATTAAGCAATGCATTTCTTATATTTGGAGAAAAAAACATCAGATTGAAAATTGTGATAATAATAATAATTATTAATAGAGGTGATAATAATCTTACACATGTTACACGTAGCAACGCTCCGAATCCTAACAATTACAGAGTGCTTTGAGCACAACTATTTACGCGAATTCGAATACGAGTAACATACTAAACGAGTTAGTAAATACATTGAAGTGTAAACTGGATTCAAAGGACATATGCACTTCTCACAATATGTTCACATACACTTTCCATGTGTCTCATAGTCTAATTAAGAGGGATAATGTCTTTTATATATGATAGCTTTATAGTGCATTACTGGTTAATATTGTAGAAATATGATACATGTAGCTTTGTAGTGCATTACTGGTTAATATTGTAGAAATATGATACATGTAGCTTTGTAGTGCATTACTGGTTAATATTGTAGAAATATGATAGCTTTGTACATAGTGCATTACTGTTTAATATTGTAGAAATATGATACATGTAGCTTTGTAGTGCATTACTGGTTAATATTGTAGAAATATGATAGCTTTGTACATAGTGCATTATTGTTTAATATTGTAGAAATATGATACATGTAGCTTTGTAGTGCATTACTGGTTAATAGTGTAGAAATGTGATAGCTTTGTACATAGTGCATTACTGTTTAATATTGTAGAAATATGATACATGTAGCTTTGTAGTGCATTACTGGTTAATATTGTAGAAATATGATAGCTATGTACATAGTGCATTATTGTATAATATTGTAGAAATATGATACATGTAGCTTTGTAGTGCATTACTGGTTAATATTGTAGAAATATGATACATGTAGCTTTGTAGTGCATTACTGGTTACTATTGTAGAACTATGATAGCTTTGTACATAGTGCATTACTGGTTAATATTGTAGAAATATGATAGCTTTGTACATAGTGCATTACTGTTTAATATTGTAGAAATATGATAGCTTTGTACATAGTGCATTACTGTTTAATATTGTAGAACTATGATAGCTTTGTACATAGTGCATTACTGTTTAATATTGTAGAAATATGATAGATTTGTACATAGTGCATTATTGGTTAATATTGTAGAACTATGCTATATGTAGCTTTGTAGTGCATTACTGGTTAATATTGTAGAAATATGATACATGTAGCTTTGTAGTGCATTACTGGTTAATATTGTAGAAATATGATACATGTAGCTTTGTAGTGCATTACTGGTTACTATTGTAGAACTATGCTACATGGAGCTTTGTAGTGCATTACTGGTTACTATTGTAGAACTATGATAGCTTTGTACATAGTGCATTACTGGTTAATATTGTAGAAATATGATAGCTTTGTACATAGTGCATTACTGTTTAATATTGTAGAAATATGATAGCTTTGTACATAGTGCATTACTGTTTAATATTGTAGAACTATGATAGCTTTGTACATAGTGCATTACTGTTTAATATTGTAGAAATATGATAGCTTTGTACATAGTGCATTACTGTTTAATATTGTAGAACTATGATAGCTTTGTACATAGTGCATTACTGTTTAATATTGTAGAAATATGATAGCTTTGTACATAGTGCATTACTGTTTAATATTGTAGAACTATGATAGCTTTGTACATAGTGCATTACTGTTTAATATTGTAGAAATATGATAGCTTTGTACATAGTGCATTACTGTTTAATATTGTAGAACTATGATAGCTTTGTACATAGTGCATTACTGTTTAATATTGTAGAAATATGATAGCTTTGTACATAGTGCATTACTGTTTAATATTGTAGAACTATGATAGCTTTGTACATAGTGCATTACTGTTTAATATTGTAGAAATATGATAGCTTTGTACATAGTGCATTACTGTTTAATATTGTAGAACTATGATAGCTTTGTACATAGTGCATTACTGTTTAATATTGTAGAACTATGCTACATGGAGCTTTGTAGTGCATTACTGGTTAATATTGTAGAACTATGCTACATGTAGCTTTGTAGTGCATTACTGTTTAATATTGTAGAACTATGCTACATGGAGCTTTGTAGTGCATTACTGGTTAATATTGTAGAACTATGCTACATGGAGCTTTGTAGTGCATTACTGTTTAATATTGTAGAACTATGCTACATGGAGCTTTGTAGTGCATTACTGGTTACTATTGTAGAACTATGCTATATGGAGCTTTGTAGTGCATTACCGTTATATTATCGGTACATATATGCATAATTCAATCGTAACGGCTACAGCTGGGAGCGAACTCCGGGCATTTCATACCTGAAGCGAACACGCTACCACTGCGCGATGTTAGTATATTGTATTGAAGCGAACACGCTACCACTGCGCGTTGTTAGTATAGTGTACTGAAGCGAACACACTACCACTGCGCGATGTTAGTATAGTGTACTGAAGCGAACACGCTACCACTGCGCATTGTTAGTATAGTGTACTGAAGCGAACACGCTACCACTGCGCGATGTTAGTATAGTGTACTGAAGCGAACACGCTACCACTGCGCGATGTTAGTATAGTGTACTGAAGCGAACACGCTACCACTGCGCGATGTTAGTATAGTGTACTGAAGCGAACACGCTACCACTGCGCGATGTTAGTATAGTGTACTGAAGCGAACACGCTACCACTGCGCGTTGTTAGTATAGTGTACTGATGCGAACACGCTACCACTGCGCGATGTTAGTATAGTGTACTGAAGCGAACACGCTACCACTGCGCGTTGTTAGTATAGTGTACTGAAGCGAACACGCTACCACTGCGCGTTGTTAGTATAGTGTACTGATGCGAACACGCTACCACTGCCCGATGTTAGTATAGTGTACTGAAGCGAACACGCTACCACTGCGCGATGTTAGTATAGTGTACTGAAGCGAACACGCTACCACTGCGCGATGTTAGTATAGTGTACTGATGGGAACACGCTACAACTGCGCGTTGTTAGTATGGTGTACTGATGCGAACACGCTACCACTGCGCGTTGTTAGTATAGTGTACTGAGGCGAACACGCTACCACTGCACGTTGTTAGTATAGTGTACTGATGTGAACATGCTACCACTGTGCGATGTTAGTATAGTGTACTGATGCGAACACGCTACCACTGCACGATGTTAGTATACTGTACTGAAGCGAACACACTACCACTGCGCGATGTTAGTATAGTGTACTGAAGCGAACACGCTACCACTGCGCGATGTTAGTATAGTGTACTGATGCGAACACACTACCACTGCGCGATGTTAGTATTGTGTACTGATTCGAACACGCTACCACTGTGCCATGTTAGTATGGTGTACTGATGCGAACACGCTACCACTGCGCGATGTTAGTATAGCTTACTGAAGCGAACACGCTACCACTGCGCGTTGTTAGTATAGTGTATTGATGGGAACACGCTACCACTGCGCGTGTTAGTATAGTGTACTGAAGCGAACACGCTACCACTGCACGATGTTAGTATAGTGTACTGAAGCGAACACGCTACCACTGCACGTTGTTAGTATAGTGTACTGAAGCGAACACGCTACCACTGCGCAATGTTAGTATAGTGTACTGAAGCGAACACGCTACCACTGCGCGATGTTAGTATAGTGTACTGAAGCGAACACGCTATACCACTGCGCGTTGTTAGTATAGTGTACTGAAGCGAACACGCTACCACTGCGCGTTGTTAGTATAGTGTACTGATGCGAACACACTACCACTGTATGGTGTGTCTACACATGTCTCGTACAAGTTATCTGTACACACCTCCTTGGTTTACTATCCGCCATGCACAATTAATTACATACCTCCTTGGTTTACTATCCGCGATGCACAATTAATTACATACCTCCTTGGTTTACTATCCGCGATGCACAATTAATTACATACCTCCTTGGTTTACTATCCGCCATGCACAATTAATTACATACCTCCTTGGTTTACTATCCGCCATGCACAATTAATTACATACCTCCTTGGTTTACTATCCGCCATGCACAATTAATTACGGGCCTCCTTGGTTTACTATCCGCCATGCACAATTAATTACGGACCTCCTTTGTTTACTCTACGTCATGCACAATTAATTACGGACCTCCTTGGTTTACTCTACGCCATGCACAATTAATTACGGACCTCCTTGGTTTACTATCCGCCATGCACAATTAATTACGGACCTACTTGGTTTACTCTACACTATGCACAATTAATTACATACCTCCTTGGTTTACTCTACGTCTTGCACAATTAATTATGGACTTCCTTGGTTTGCTCTACACCATGCACAATTAATTATGGACCTCCTTGGTTTACTCTACACCATGCACAATTAATTATGGACTTCCTTGGTTTGCTCTACACCATGCACAATTAATTATGGACCTCCTTGGTTTACTCTACACCATGCACAATTAATTATGGACCTCCTTGGTTTGCTCTACACCATGCACTATTAATACTTATACTATAATTAGTTATTAAAACGTTGCTAGATTGCAATGGGTAATTATGCTATATTTATATAATTCTATTTCTGTACTTGATTTCCCAACTATAAAACCAGAAGCTCAATACGGCCTAATTCATAATCTCGGTGTTAAAACATATTTATTTGACTGACCAGGCAAAATATATCGACGCCTGTTCCCAGGCTACCACTGTGCATATACCCCGCATACATGCAACCAAAGTTGTACTTCACCTGTTGCATTACTCAGTGGAGATGTGGTGAGGTGGCAACTATATACTATACATACTATTATAAAATTTGGCAGTGTACATACATGTGCCCTTGTAGACTAGTGTAGAATGTCGTAGACTAAAATGGATACATGTTGCCTAAAATGTGCACCTGTAAACTATACAATACCTTACTATACTTACTATACGTGTGGCATCCGTGGTCCAGTGGTAGAGCGTCGGATTTGGAATCAATCGGTCCCGGGTTCGATACTGAGTCAGGCCACATATGTAGTGTCATTGAGCAAGGCACCTCACACACATTGCTTAGTACTGGTTAACCACCTAGTCCGCCTCCGTGGTCGAGTGGTTTAGGTCGCTGACTTGTATACCACTGTAACCTATCATCACTGATGGTCACGGGTTCGAGCCCCGCTCAGACCGTGTCTCATTTATATGAAAAAGTTGGCAGTTTCTTACGGAGGTTGGTGCACCCAAGTACTGGTTAACCACTGGAGCCTGCCCAGGAAAGGTGTTGTTAGGTAAACTGCCCGTCGGCGATATAGCCAGGGGCGTGTCTAGGCATACGCACTTACGCACGTGCGTACGCCGAAACATATATCCCCCCAAAAATGGAAACGGTTTTAGCTCGAAAAATGAAATAAAAATGGTCTCGTAGGGGGGTACGATGCTTGCTGCCACATCGGGAAATTACATAGTAGGCTAGCTCAGATCTGTATATTCGTGACAAGTCTCCAAAATTGCGAAATATATCAACTGGCGCTAATTGTATTGTTGTCGCATGTGACTCTTTGTATAATAATCCGGAGCAAAGGGAAGCAATACAGTGTACTCGAATACACAGTGTAGAGTATCACGAGTAGTCCGATGAATGTTTACAAAGCGGGAATTTCAAAATGGCGGACCGATTTGACCCCCCACATATTGATGTATTCAATACACCCAGCATTGATGACACAATGAAGATTGGTCTCCTGACTTCGAAATGGGACAGCGTTCATGAGTTTACCTTCCCAAGCAGGTACTTTCACTCTTATTCCGAAATAACGCCATATCGTCAGATCAGATTTTATTTTCATTATTTATTTTTTGGTGTGAAATTTAACTACAGTAAATAAATACAAATGGAGAAGGTTATTAACTCCCAACTCGTTTATTTACGATGATCAATCCTGTCTAAAACGGAAAACCTCTGCTGTTCTCAGTTTCTGTCAAGTTTAAGACAAGTATAATTTATCTTTATTCGACTAACTTAATCGTAGTTCTCGGTAATGCAGTTGGTTAGGCGGTAGCGTTGTAATCTGAGAGTCGTTGGTTCGATCCCCACCATAGGCAATTATTTTAATTAAATATTTTTTATATATATAAATATACTATCTACAACTTTGTTGTTACTTTCAGATATGTTGGCGGCAAATTCAGAAGAACCCGTTCATAAAAAATACTTGGCTGAGATATAGCAAGAGTACCGGTGTGGTGTTTTGTGGACCATGCTGCGCATTTGCTGCATGTAAGGACACCTTGTCGTTAACCAGTGCCCCTGCCACAGATCCCAGCAACATTGGGAAGATGCTAGAAAAACATTCCAACAATACACGCCATATGGAATCCCTGGAAGCTGCCGAAGACTTCATGGCCATCATGAGAGGAGAAAAAAAGACATTGCCTGTTCTGTGTTCTCGGCCTACAATCAGTTGGTGGAAAAGAACAGGAACATTCTACTGAGTATCGTGGACACCATTGTGCTCTGTGGGAAACAGAACATTGCACTGAGGGGACATGATGAACAAAACAGTAACTTTATAGCCCTGCTGAACTACCAAAGTAAGCACAATGCTGCATTGAAGGACCATCTGGAGAACGGTGACCCTAGGACGAAGTACGTGTCCAACATTATTCAAAATGAATTGATTGACATATGTGGTCATTTGATCAAGACTGATATTATCACAAAATGCAACGCAGCCCCTTGCTTTGGGTTTATAGCAGATGAGGCCACATACGCCAGTACTATGGAGCAGATGGCTCTGTGCCTGAGATATTTTGATGTTGAAACTCAAATGCTCCGTGAGGACTTCATAGGATTTGCGGAGTGTGAGAGGACTACAGGTGAGTCACTATCAAGGGCATTTCTGGATAATTTGCGAGAGGCCGGTGTAAATATAGAACAGATGAGGGGACAGGGGTATGACGGCGCCGCGAACATGTCAGGTAAATAAGAGGGGTACAGACACGTATAAGGGGTGTGGTACCTAAGGCAGTTTATACCCATTGTAGAGCGCACAATCTAAATTTAGCCATTGTTCACGCATCCACTGAGCCCTACGTAAGACATATGATGAACACTGTGCAAGAAGTGGCCTTCGCTTTCAACTACTCTGCAAAGCGTCACCTACGGTTCAAGGAAACACTTAACAACGACCCAAAAAGCAAGGCAGATATGGGGAAGAGGACGAAGCTGCAATCTCTCTGTGAGACTAGGTGGGCAGCGAGGGCTGACGCGCTTCATACGTTCAAGGCTGCCTATGGAACAGTTGTAGATGCGTTGAACGACCTGTCAACTAATTATGGTGATACAAAAGCAGCGATCCACATAATGGCAATTACTCAGTTTGGGTTCATTGTTGCCCTCGTTGCTATTGAACATGCACTCTCGGCGTTACAGAAGAAGTCATGCGACTTGATAGAAGCTGTGTCAGAAGCTGCCATCATCAAACAGCAAATCACAGATGAGCGCAATGACATCTCTGTTTGGGACACGCTGTACAACGAGGCTGTAGAGTTAGCAGATTTTGTTGACGTAGAACCATCTCGTCCAAGGGCTGCTGCAAATATGCGGCAACAGAACAGGCAGAATGCACCGGCAGATTCCACCTCAGACTTCTTGAGGCGAAACATGTACTTCCCCTTCATTGACCATCTAACTGAAGAAATCGGCTCACGGTTACTGCAGGATGGAGACAGTCTCAAGGCTCAGTATTTGATCCCCAAACAAGCACACAAGTTAACCGATGACATGCTTCGTGATCTATATACAGCGTTTGAAGATGACATGCCTGCAGAAACTGTGAATATCTTTCTTCGGGAAGCTCAGCGATGGAAGCTTCGATGCGCTACTGCAGACATGCCCAGCGAGTGTATTGTCGACACACTTGCCAACATCAGCGCAGAGCTGTATCCAAACGTCACAAGATGTCTTCATGTCGTTCTAGCCATGCCAGTGTCCACTGCATCAGCAGAGCGGTCGATTAGCTCCATGTGACGCCTGGCCTGGAGGTTATAAAACTGTTCTCCAATCTCAAAACTCAGTCTCAATCGTCTGATTGGTTCAGCTGACAATAACACTCAGAATCAACCAATCAGATCACTTGAGCTTGAGTTTGAGATCTGAGAATAGTTTTATAACCTTGGGCCCTGAAAACATACCTCAGGGCAACGATGTCAACAGAGAAACGGTCTGGATTGGGATTGATGAACATACACCGTGACAGAGAAATCAATGCTGAATTAGTAGTAGATGCATTCGCGAGGAAGAAAGAGAGGCGTTTGGCACTGTTGTTTCGTGTTTAAACGTTAAAGCCACACTAATCTGATAACAACTTTATGACAGTAGTTTACAGGAAGTTCCTTTATAATAGATGTGATACATAGAAGAGTTGTGTACTTGATATCATATCACAGACACGCGAATGTAGTAGTTGGTGCCAATATCGAACTCCACACTTTATAACTTAACAAATTTGATCGTAATGTGAACTCGACCATTTGCAATATCATGTATTATTCTTTGAGCAGAAATATATATATCGTCATGTATAATTAGTACA
Organism: Archivesica marissinica; assembly: GCA_014843695.1. Taxonomy (NCBI): domain Eukaryota; kingdom Metazoa; phylum Mollusca; class Bivalvia; order Venerida; family Vesicomyidae; genus Archivesica; species Archivesica marissinica. The sequence goes on along the minus strand of CM026401.1, from coordinate 10,426,339 downwards.
CTTTCATTTCGAGACTGAATTAAATATGCAACAGATTTTGAGACCCAGGGTCCAATTTCTTATTTAATTTAGCCCAATTATCCACGGATGCCCAAATCTTCGTGGTCATGTAAAGTGTATCAAGTTGAAAACTAGTAGTGATATAGATACAACTATGTATTGAAAATAAATCACTATCGTAAAATCAATATAGATCTACCATATATATCTACAAAATTATGAATTATAAAATAATTGATATAATAATATAATGAATTATATATGGGTATAATTGTGTTAATATTTACTTCGCAATAGTGCTGGAAATAGCCTAGAATGCACCACAGGACGTCTAGATTTCAAAAATTGTGTTGTTTTTTTTTGGCCTATGGTCATATAGTAAGTAATATATAATATTTGTTTGTGTGTCTGGTGCCTGTGGTTCCAGTAATAGCTATGTATGTGGGATAGAAATGGCGACTACTTATCCAATGCACGATAGCTAAATGGCTGTCGTTTGCATGGAGATATAATAGTATATTAACCTAAATCTCTATGAAGGAAAGGGTTAAGTTTGTTGTCTGCGATTTCTTATAAATTATAATACATATCGTCTGCATAAGCGTCAGTGTTTTAGCCTGACCGAAAATTAAATGAAATCGGAGTGTGTGAGCTAAGAACAGAACAAAGACAAGAAACGATATGACGGAGGAAGATGATCAAGGTTACAGATGGGAGACGGAATACGAAAAGACATGGTATGTATACGTACATCAGTTTTCTTCTTCTTATGTTATATCCTATTCATAGTTACTGTCAACATACGAGCTGAAGTATCATAATTTCGGATGGCATTGCAATTTCGGTTGACTGAGTATGGTAAGTGACAGTGGCATGTAAGTTCGGAAGAGTTAGTGTACCGACGTATTGGTGGATCCCACCACCTCCGTAGCACAAGTCGGACAATTTTACCAACTCAGCTGGCCGTGCCGATGATCTATCCATGATGAAATACAATAGAGTGGTGGAACCTGTGCTCGGGGTATTCCTATGCTCGGGGTATTCCTATGCTCGGTGTATTCCTATGCTCAGGGTATTCCTATGCTCGGAGTATTCCTATGCTCGGTGTATTCCTATGCTCGGGGTATTCCTATGCTCGGGGTATTCCTATGCTCGGCGTATTTGTCCAATGTTTACATCTGTATTTAAAATATTTATATAGGTTAATTTGGCTGACAGAGCTGAAGCATGGTTCAATAACATTCTGTTGTGTATATCGATAACTTGATGCAACTTAGTCCTATGGACGAAATGGAATGGTGAAACTCTACTATGAAATTTAAACGTTGAAAGTCGGGTCATGTTCTACCTGCTCCGAAATACACTACAGTATTATAATAATGAACCAGTTGACGTTAATCATTCTGTAGTGTACTTCGGCGTGTGTACTTGATCGACCCTAGTCCCTACTACTAGTACTAGCTCAGTTGACAAAATTAATGGTACTGAGGTCATAGGTTCATTGACTTGCGTGCTTTCTTTCTTTGCCACTTCATTTCAAAGACAACAATGATAGCTCGTTGAGTGCAAGGAAAGGAGTACTTGTGAGGCTCCAGGGATCTTAGGTCCACCCCTAAGAGTCGTTCAGGGATCATTCTAGAGGGCAATGTGGGCGAAAAAGTCGCCCTAGGGACCCTGACTTCGCCCTCTGGGGGCCCCACTTATCCCTAAGCAAGAAATTCTGTTCTTTATTTTACAATTTTCATACAAAATTTGTCCAGTAAGATACACTGGCCCATTATAAAGCACTCATTCTATTCAAATGTTGTATTTAATTGTCATACTGTGCATTTTAACCATATTTTGTTGAAATTTATTAAATAACACAATTTAAAGACGCGATCGCATGTTTTTTCACTTCTCCCAAAAATTCTGACCTAGAATGAACCCCGAGTCATTGAGGGAAGAGTGTAGTGTATTTCGCCATGTGTTGAACACCGAACACTGGCCTTGTTAGCTCAATTCGTATAGCTGTCTGGCTCGTGGGTGTGGTTGGTTTGAGCCTCACATTGGGTCACTAAGATTTCTTTATTTGGTAACTTTTGGTAAGTGTGATTTTTTTTGTTGGCAGGGAAGCGCTACAGGAGGATGCCGAGGGCTCATTGCAGCCAAGCATCGATAACATGCTGCACAAAGCAAAGAGAAGAAAACTGTTGGAGAAGATTACAAACGTCAGGCTAGGAATGGTAATATAATACAGTCGAACCTCGTTGCCTCGAACTCCACGTGTCCGTGAATAATGGTTTGTGTCATTGGTGGTTCGAGTCGAAGATAGTCAATCTAGAGTAACCCATGATATTTAGAAATTCCGTATATTAAAATATACATCAAAGCTCAAGCTAGACTCAAAACTTTGGGGGAAGTCACTTCTCCCTCCAGATGATGTAGGGAGAAGTGAGATAATTTAGGGAGATGTGGGGAGACTTTTGAGCGACTGCAAATAGTTAAACCGTATTTAGTCGAGGTTTGCAGGATATACATTGTAGGAACTATTGTATGTAGAAAAGCTGCAGGGCATTCACTAGTCTTTGAAAGTGAAAGATTCGATGACCATTGAGGTCAAATCTCAAGAGTGTCAAGCTGTATTTTTCAAGAGTCAATATTCATGTTGGTACTTTCCATACAGGTAACCTTTTCCCGACCATATAATTACCTCTAGGCCAAGGTGTGTCTGGTGCATCCAGACCTAACTTTTTTATCAGAATTAGAGAAAACATGGACTACTTAGCCGAGTATGAAACCACTAGTATACAACAGCATGCTACTGGTTATAGCCTTCTGTCGAGACTAGTGGTTTGATACGAATCCGTGTTTATACGAGGCATTTCATAATCATGTTTGTAAAATGATATAGTGGTCCGCCTCCGTGATCGAGTGGTTACGGTTGCTGACTTGTATACCACTGTAACCTATCATCACTCATGCCGTGTCTCATTTATATGAAAAAGTTGGGTGCACCAACGTCCATAATGTCGCTTTAATGTTTAATTGTTTTTCAGATGAGACACATGTTCATTATCATTGACATGTCGGTTGCCATGGACGACCAAGACCTCAAACCAACCAGACTCTTCTGCTCCTTAAAAGTGAGTATTATGTCTCCCCAGAGAGGGGGGAGACACATTGATTTTGTACATTCTCTCCGCCCCAGCCTAGTTGTGCATATCATCTTCGTTTTCGACTTGTTCATTTTTCACACAGTTAATACCCGTAAGCAGATTTTCACGAAACTTCACAGGGATGATCAGTACGATGCCTAGATGTGCATACCATTTTTAAGTTTAAACTTTATTTATTTTACAATGATTGCGAAGCAAGTTCTAACAATCAGGGTTCCCGCTGTCGCTCGCCAATGCGCCAATTGCGACAAATAACAAATATTGGCGCTAAATTTTGTGAATTGACGAAAACATTTGGCACAACTTTTAAAAAAAAAAATTATTTTGGCACATGTTTTGCCAAAAATATGGCTTCATATATTTATTTCAAATTATTTGTGAACTATATGGCTCTTAGTTGGCTCCAAGTTTTTTAAATTGGCTCCAGTATTTTTCAATTGGCGACAGAAGTGGCGCAGACAAACATTCAGACAGAGGGAACCCTGACAACTTATATTAATCACTCTCGCTGGCGCGGATGAAAGCGTATATGTGGGAGGAAACAGGAGTACCGAGAGAAAACCCACCTGTCCGATCTGGCGACCACCGTACCATCTCACATACTTCCCGGTCCGAGGATCGAACCATCTTTGGTTAATGTTTTACACAGTTATGGCCTTTTGAAGATTTGTGAAGAATACAGTTTGTCTGGGCTACTTCTGCTATATTCGTAGCCAGATTTCAACGACATAGAGGACAAAATAACGCCACTTGCGGAAATAGTAATTTCGGTGATCACTCGATCATCGATGAAATAAAACAAAAATACTAATAAACACAAATCTTCTTTTTCATTTGATTTCCAATGATTTTGGCTGATATAATATTTGTTTTCAAATTTTATTCATAACTGCCCTGTTGGGAGCCTCATTGCATTGCAATACACAACCACTTATGTTAGTGTGAACGTGCGTAATAAGAAATAGTTCCGGTATAATTTTATAAAGTTAGTTTCTGATTACTCTCAAAATTAAAAACTACAGACGAAACAAATTCATTAGAATATATTACTTATAATTAACTATTCACGAAAGTCAGAAAATCTCTAAAATACAAAAGTACATCCAACCGCGGAGGAATACGAAACACAAGCAGTGACAGAGAAAATGTCATCTTTCACTGTTTCAAAACAGTGAAAGATGGAGTTAACTTTCACTGAGAAAACTCATACATTGGAAAGCATAAAAGAGAAGTGGGGCCCCCAGAGGGCGAAGTCAGGGTCACTAGGGCGACCATTTCGCCCACATCGCCCTCTAAACTGATCCCTGCTTTCACTGTTTCAAAACAGTGAAAGATGGAGTTAACTTTCACTGAGAAAACTCATACATTGGAAAGCATAAAAGAAAGTTTCTGCTTGCAAATAATGATCTGTATCAAACTTTGTGGAGGTCGTGGTGGCGCAGTGGTAGCGCGCTCGCTTCAGGAGCGAATGGTCTGTAGTTCGTGCCCAGCTATAGCCGTTACGATTGTGCCTTTAGGCAAGGCATTTAAATGCCACATTGGCTCTTCTCTCTCCCTCGTGGCGATGGATTCCATCAGGAATGAGGTCTCGAGAGCGAATAATATAAGTTGTAAGAACTTGTTTCGCAATCGAGCTAAAATAAATTTGCAAAATACAAATATATGAAAACCTGAACTTGTACCCTTCTAAGATATCAATCAGTAATATGTTCGTGTATTATGATGCGCAGTCGATAAATTCTATGAGGTCTCGAGAGTGAAAAAAATATTAGTTGTCATTACTTGTTTCGCAATCGAGCTAAAATAAATTTGTATAAACTAAGCCTACTTCTGCTTATCATCTCTACAGTTCTCTCGTTTCATCTTGTCACAGATTTATCGCCCATTGATTTGTTAGTTGAATTCTTGAATCTCCTGCATGTATAATGCAATAATGTATCGAATGTTTGTTTACAACCGTTATTAACATTCGATACACTATTGCATTATAGGTACTGTGCTTTCAATGTAAAGTAATAACGGTTGTAAACAAACATTCGATACACTATTGCATTATAGGTAAGTCAGGTTGTTACTGTGCTTTCAAAGTAAAGTAATAACGGTTGTAAACAAACATTCGATACACTATTGCATTATAGGTAAGTCAGGTTGTTACTGTGCTTTCAATGTAAAGTAATAACGGTTGTAAACAAACATTGGATACACTATTGCATTATAGGTAAGTCAGGTTGTTACTGTGCTCTAAAAGTAAAGTAATAACGGTTGTAAACAAACATTCGATATACTATTGCATTATAGGTAAGTCAGGTTGTTACTGTGCTTTCAACGTAAAGTAATAACGGTTGTAAACAAACATTCGATACACTGTTGCATTATAGGTAAGTCAGGTTGTTACTGTGCCTTCAAAGTAAATTAATAACGGTTGTAAACAAACATTCGATACACTATTGCATTATATGTAAGTCAGGTATAACCCATTAAACAATAAATCACAGTACCTGTAAGCTATCGTATATTGCCTTACCTATACAGTAGTGTAATATTCCAATGGTATTATTACTTTACTTTGAAAGCACAGTACCTGTAAGCTATCGTATATTGCCTTACCTATACAGTAGTGTAATATTCCAACGGTATTATTACTTTACTTTGAAAGCACAGTACCTGTAAGCTATCGTATATTGCCTTACATATACAGTAGTGTAATATTCCAATGGTATTATTACTTTACTTTGAAAGCACAGTACCTGTAAGCTATCGTATATTGCCTTACCTATACAGTAGTGTAATATTCCAACGGTATTATTACTTTACTTTGAAAGCACAGTACCTGTAAGCTATCGTATATTGCCTTACCTATACAGTAGTGTAATATTCCAACGGTATTATTACTTTACTTTGAAAGCACTATACAATCATATATATAGTCTGCCTCCGTGGTCGAGTGGTTAAGGTCACTGACTTGTATACCACTGTAACCTATCATCACTGATGGTCACGGGTTCGAGCCCCGCTCAGGCCGTGTCTCATTTATATGAAAAGTTGGCAGTTTCTTACAGAGGTTGGTGCAGCCAAGTACTGGTTAACCGTTGGAGCCTGCCCAGGAAAGGTGTTGTTAAGTAAACTGCCCGCCGGCGATATAGCCCAAAATGGTGCTGATGCAGGCGTAAAACCCGAAATATAAATAAACAATCATATATTGTTATTATTTACAGTTACTGGAGCATTTCATAGAGGAGTACTTTGATCAGAATCCTATTAGCCAACTGGGTGTCATAGTAACAAAGAACAAACGGGCAGAAAAAGTGACAGAACTTGGAGGTACAGTCAAACCTGTGTTAGTGGTCACCTCTATTAAGCAGCCAACCTGTATTATATATACAGTCAAACCTGTGTTAGTGGTCACCTCTATTAAGCAGCCAACCTGTATTATATATACAGTCAAACCTGTGTTAGTGGTCACCTCTATTAAGCAGCCAACCTGTATTATATATACAGTCAAACCTGTGTTAGTGGTCACCTCTATTAAGCAGCCAACCTGTATTATATATACAGTCAAACCTGTGTTAGTGGTCACCTCTATTAAGCAGCCAACCTGTATTATATATACAGTCAAACCTGTGTTAGTGGTCACCTCTATTAAGCAGCCAACCTGTATTAAGCAGCCAGTTTCCAGATTCCCAATATGTTGTTGTATTATACATTTTCCCTCTATTAAGCAGCCACCTGCGCTAAGCAGCCACTTTCCGTGATTCCCTCGTCTGGCTGTTTAAAGCAGGTTTGACTGTAGTTTTATGTCAAAAGTTGAACGTGCGATAAATCGCACAGGTTTGACTATAGGTCGCTTTTTATTTGAAAAAGTCCAAATGAAGTCATTCTAAAACTCCACAGAATCAACATGACATGTCCGGTTACTGTCCATATTCGCCTATAAGGCGATCTCGCCTATAAGACGACCCCTACTTTGGTCCTGAAATCTGTGGTTTTGGCATACACTTGCATATAAGACGGGTTGATAAAATGGACACATGTATAAATTGCATGTTTGGCCAGTGCAAGTTGAAGAAATTGTTCAGTGGCAGGGTGCTTTCGCCTATAAGACGACCTTTCTACTTTCGTCCTGAAATCTGTATGTTTTGGCATAAACTCGCATATAAGACGGGTTGATAAAATGGACACATGTATAAATTGCATGTTTGGCCTGTGCAAGTTGAAGAAATTGTCAGAGTGATTTCTATTAAATTTTAAAAAATCTATTTTTCTTTTTAGTTTTTTTAACACTCGCTTATAAGACGGAAAGCCACTTTGAGGCCATAATCTGGTAGTAAGAAACTCGTCTTACAGGAGAGTATGGACGGTACTTTGTTTCTTGTCTTGTGAAATGTCCTGATATTTCCATAATAAGTTTGTAGGATGTCGGTAATGTAAGGTAATAAAATACATGTATGTTTAACCTCGTTAGGAAAGCGGGTTATTAGTCTATACAAATTTATTTTAGCTCGATTGCGAAACAAGTTCTTACAACTTATATTAATCACTCTCGAGACCTCATTCCTGATGGAATCCATCGCCAGGAGGGAGAGAGAAGAGGCAATGTGGAATTTAAATGCCTTCAATCGTAACAGCTTCAGCGGGGCTCGAACTCTGGGCCATTCGCACCTGAAGCGAACGCGCTACCACCACTTTTTGTTTAACGAGTGGACCAGCAAAGTGCCAGTGCTTATGGGGCCCATAAATGATGTGATGTACGCCACATACAGGACTAACGTGCAGTACAATGTACTATTAAAGTACAAAATTGTGACATTTACAAAATATGGTTTGTGAAAGTATTATTTGTTCGTTATTGGTTTTGGCTGTATCTGTGTTGTCAGCAACCAGAATAACTCAAAAAAGTTGATGGATTTCTATGAAACTTTGTGGATATATAGAGGGTTGGAATAGGAAAATTTGATTCAATTTTGGGAGAAATCAGTCGAAGGTGAACTGTGAAGAGTCCACTCCCATTGATATGCATAGTAAACTACCGTATTTAGCTATGTATAGTGCGCACATTTCTTACTGAAATCCTCATCCATTTTTATCTACTGCGCATTATACACCAGTACAGACATCAGGACATTTTTTTCCGGACCAAAATTGACCAATATTTCGTGAAATTCGACCCGAACGGGCCCCACAGTCATTCTATAATTTGTTACATTCGACAAACGTTATAAACTAGCTATTAAAACCAGTTGCCGATAGTCTATTTAAATAAATGAAATGAATAAGACCACAAAATTAGCATATATTGCATTTATTTTGGCAAACTTTGAAGAATTTAATTGAAATTAGTAAATGCAAAAATGGCGATTTGATAACATCACGTGGTTTTATCGTATGTAATATTTTCCGTATTTTTCCCGTTTCGCCGCATAAAGCGACGCTGCAATCGTACGATATCATAGAGATAAAGAAACTTTGTAATAATAGTTTATTTGATTTAATATACCGTATGTTTTTAAATACGACATGATTAAAGACACGATGTGTTGGTTATTTTTACGGGAAATATTTACTATGTACAATGCATTGCATAAAAAAAATTAATTTCGACAAACCTTTCACAATGGGTCCCAGTTAATTAGGTAGGCTACACGTGTTGAGAAGTTTGAGCATCTGCTGACAAAGTGTTGAGATGTTTGAACATTTCCTGAAACGTGTATTTCTGCAAGTACGCATCCACGATATGCATGTAATTTTCATGAAATCATGCCTGAGTGCGTTACCGTTCCTCGATGAGGTATCTCGAGTGATTAATATAAGTTGTAAAAATCACGGAGCACAATTTTTAGCGATTCTTGAGAAATGTTAAATTTTGACTTGGAAAATTGCGTTTTTCACGTGCGCAGTATACATCGGAACTCAGTTTTCCCCCCGATTTTCATGCCAAATCGTGGGTGCGCATTATACACGATAGCGCACTATACATAGCTAAATACGGTATGCATGCTTGCAACTCGACAACGAAGTAAGATAGACGTATAGTTCCAATGGAACACCGTTAGGAAACCTCTCTTGACCTTTAAAATAAGCCACAGCCTTTGACCTTGAGACTGACATTTCAGGGTCATGTAAAACCAAAGCATTTATTCTTGTGTCCAATACCAGTGTGTGGGTTTGCATTCTCCCCGGAGTGCTTTACTCTAGTTTTATTTTGTGTTTATTGAGACTGTATCTGTGAGATGCTGGGCTCATTCCAGATCAGAAGTTTGGGGCTAACGCTGAAAGTTAAAAGCATGCAGAATATGATAACATTCAATGTACATGTAACAAAAACAAGTTGTGCATTTAAGGAAATCCAAGACGTCATATAGCAGCGATACAGAAGCTGCGTGAGAGGGCGTGCCAGGGTGAACCATCACTGCAGAACTCACTCGAACTAGCTACACAAACTCTCAGGTATTCTATTATGTATGCTAACAATTAAATTAACGGACTGTCCGATTAGCGCAGCGGTTAGCTCGCTCGCTTCCACCATTGCAACCAGGGTACCTGGAAGTATGTGATATGGTACGGTGGTAACGAGCATATTATTGGACTGTCAGATTAGCAGTGGTTAGCTCGCTAGCCTCTCACCAATGCAACCCAGGTTCCATTCACTAATCTAGAAAGACCTCATTCCTGACGGAATACATCGCCATGAGTGAGAGAGAGAGACCTCATTCCTGATGGAATACATTGCCATGAGGGAGAGAGAGACCTCATTCCTGATGGAATACATCACCATGAGGGAGAGAGACCACATTCCTGATGGAATACATCGCCATGAGGGAGAGAGAGACCTCATTCCTGATGGAATACATTGCCATGAGGGAGAGAGAGACCTCATTCCTGATGGAATACATCACCATGAGGGAGAGAGACCTCATTCCTGATGGAATACATCGCCATGAGGGAGAGAGAGAGACCTCATTCCTGATGGAATACATTGCCATGAGGGAGAGAGAGACCTCATTCCTGATGGAATACATCACCATGAGGGAGAGAGACCACATTCCTGATGGAATACATCGCCATGAGGGAGAGAGAGACCTCATTCCTGACAGAATACATCGCCATGAGGGAGAGAGAGACCTCATTCCTGATGGAATACATTGCCATGAGGGAGAGAGACCTCATTCCTGATGGAATACATTGCCATGAGGGAGGGAGACCTCATTCCTGATGGAATACATCACCATGATGGAGAGAGACCTCATTCCTGATGGAATACATTGCCATGAGGGAGAGAGACCTCATTCCTGATGGAATACATTGCCATGAGGGAGAGAGACCTCATTCCTGATGGAATACATTGCCATGAGGGAGAGAGAGACCTCATTCCTGATGGAATACATCACCATGAGGGAGAGAGAGACCACATTCCTGATGGAATACATCGCCATGAGTGAGAGACCTCATTCCTGATGGAATCCATCGCCATGAGGGAGAGAGACCTCATTCCTGATGGAATCCATCGCCATGAGGGGAGAGAGACCTCATTCCTGATGGAATCCATTGCCATGAGGAGAGAGAGACCTCATTCCTGATGGAATCCATCGCCATGAGGGAGAGAGACCTCATTCCTGATGGAATCCATCGCCACGAGGGAGAGAGAGACCTCATTCCTGATGGAATACATCGCCATGCGGGAGAGAGAGACCTCATTCCTGATGGAATACATTGCCATGAGGGAGAGAGAGACCTCATTCCTGATGGAATACATCGCCATGAGGGAGAGAGAGAGACCTCATTCCTGATGGAATACATCGCCATGCAGGAGAGAGAGACCTCATTCCTGATGGAATACATCGCCATGATGGAGAGAGACCTCATTCCTGATGGAATACATCACCATGATGGAGAGAGACCTCATTCCTGATGGAATACATCGCCATGATGGAGAGAGACCTCATTCCTGATGGAATACATCACCATGATGGAGAGAGACCTCATTCCTGATGGAATACATCACCATGATGGAGAGAGACCTCATTCCTGATGGAATACATCACCATGATGGAGAGAGACCTCATTCCTGATGGAATACATCACCATGATGGAGAGAGACCTCATTCCTGATGGAATACATCACCATGATGGAGAGAGACCTCATTCCTGATGGAATACATCACCATGATGGAGAGAGACCTCATTCCTGATGGAATACATCACCATGATGGAGAGAGACCTCATTCCTGATGGAATACATCACCATGATGGAGAGAGACCTCATTCCTGATGGAATACATCACCATGATGGAGAGAGACCTCATTCCTGATGGAATACATTGCCATGAGGGAGAGAGACCTCATTCCTGATGGAATACATCGCCATGAGGGAGAGACCTCATTCCTGATGGAATACATCACCATGATGGAGAGAGAGACCTCATTCCTGATGGAATACATCGCCATGAGGGAGAGAGACCTCATTCCTGATGGAATCCATCACCATGAGGGAGAGAGACCTCATTCCTGATGGAATCCATTGCCATGAGGGAGAGAGAACCTCATTCCTGATGGAATACATCGCCATGAGGGAGAGAGACCTCATTCCTGATGGAATACATCGCCATGAGGGAGAGACCTCATTCCTGATGGAATACATCGCCATGAGGGAGAGAGACCTCATTCCTGATGGAATCCATCACCATGAGGGAGAGACCTCATTCCTGATGGAATACATCGCCATGAGGGAGAGAGACCTCATTCCTGATGGAATACATCACCATGATGGAGAGAGAGACCTCATTCCTGATGGAATACATCACCATGATGGAGAGAGAGACCTCATTCCTGATGGAATACATCGCCATGCGGGAGAGAGAGACCTCATTCCTGATGGAATACATCGCCATGCGGGAGAGAGAGACCTCATTCCTGATGGAATACATCGCCATGATGGAGAGAGACCTCATTCCTGATGGAATACATCACCATGATGGAGAGAGAGACCTCATTCCTGATGGAATACATCACCATGCGGGAGAGAGAGACCTCATTCCTGATGGAATACATCGCCATGAGGGAGAGAGAACCTCATTCCTGATGGAATACATCGCCATGATGGAGAGAGAACTCATTCCTGATGGAATACCTCACCATGAGGGAGAGAGAAACCTCATTCCTGATGGAATACATCACCATGAGGGAGAGAGACCTCATTCCTGATGGAATACATCGCCATGCGGGAGAGAGAGACCTCATTCCTGATGGAATACATCACCATGAGGGAGAGAGACCTCATTCCTGATGGAATACATCACCATGATGGAGAGAGACCTCATTCCTGATGGAATACATCACCATGAGGGAGAGAGACCTCATTCCTGATGGAATACATCACCATGAAGGAGAGAGAGACCTCATTCCTGATGGAATACATCACCATGAGGGAGAGAGACCTCATTCCTGATGGAATACATCACCATGATGGAGAGAGACCTCATTCCTGATGGAATACATCACCATGAGGGAGAGAGACCTCATTCCTGATGGAATACATCACCATGATGGAGAGAGAGACCTCATTCCTGATGGAATACATCGCCATGAGGGAGAGAGACCTCATTCCTGATGGAATACATCACCATGATGGAGAGAGACCTCATTCCTGATGGAATACATCACCATGATGGGAGAGAGACCTCATTCCTGATGGAATACATCGCCATGAGGGAGAGAGAGACCTCATTCCTGATGGAATACATCGCCATGAGGGAGAGAGACCTCATTCCTGATGGAATACATCACCATGATGGAGAGAGACCTCATTCCTGATGGAATACCTCACCATGCAGGAGAGAGAGACCTCATTCCTGATGGAATACATCACCATGATGGAGAGAGACCTCATTCCTGATGGAATACATCACCATGAGGGAGAGAGACCTCATTCCTGATGGAATACATCACCATGATGGAGAGAGAGACCTCATTCCTGATGGAATACATCACCATGATGGAGAGAGAGACCTCATTCCTGATGGAATACATCACCATGATGGAGAGAGAGACCTCATTCCTGATGGAATACATCACCATGATGGAGAGAGAGACCTCATTCCTGATGGAATACATCGCCATGCGGGAGAGAGAGACCTCATTCCTGATGGAATACATTGCCATGAGGGAGAGAGAGACCTCATTCCTGATGGAATACATCGCCATGAGGGAGAGAGAGAGACCTCATTCCTGATGGAATACATCGCCATGCAGGAGAGAGAGACCTCATTCCTGATGGAATACATCGCCATGATGGAGAGAGACCTCATTCCTGATGGAATACATCACCATGATGGAGAGAGACCTCATTCCTGATGGAATACATCACCATGATGGAGAGAGACCTCATTCCTGATGGAATACATCACCATGATGGAGAGAGACCTCATTCCTGATGGAATACATCGCCATGAGGGAGAGAGACCTCATTCCTGATGGAATACATCGCCATGATGGAGAGAGACCTCATTCCTGATGGAATACATCACCATGATGGAGAGAGACCTCATTCCTGATGGAATACATCACCATGAGGGAGAGAGACCTCATTCCTGATGGAATACATCACCATGAGGGAGAGAGACCTCATTCCTGATGGAATACATCACCATGAGGGAGAGAGACCTCATTCCTGATGGAATACATCACCATGATGGAGAGAGACCTCATTCCTGATGGAATACATCACCATGATGGAGAGAGACCTCATTCCTGATGGAATACATCACCATGAGGGAGAGAGACCACATTCCTGATGGAATCCATCACCATGAGGGAGAGACCTCATTCCTGATGGAATACATCACCATGATGGAGAGAGACCTCATTCCTGATGGAATACATCACCATGATGGAGAGAGAGACCTCATTCCTGATGGAATACATCACCATGATGGAGAGAGAGACCTCATTCCTGATGGAATACATCACCATGCGGGAGAGAGAGACCTCATTCCTGATGGAATCCATCACCATGCGGGAGAGAGAGACCTCATTCCTGATGGAATACATCGCCATGATGGAGAGAGACCTCATTCCTGATGGAATACATCACCATGATGGAGAGAGACCTCATTCCTGATGGAATACATCACCATGATGGAGAGAGACCTCATTCCTGATGGAATACATCACCATGATGGAGAGAGACCTCATTCCTGATGGAATACATCACCATGATGGAGAGAGACCTCATTCCTGATGGAATACCTCACCATGCAGGAGAGAGAGACCTCATTCCTGATGGAATACATCACCATGATGGAGAGAGACCTCATTCCTGATGGAATACATCACCATGAGGGAGAGAGACCTCATTCCTGATGGAATACATCACCATGATGGAGAGAGAGACCTCATTCCTGATGGAATACATCACCATGATGGAGAGAGAGACCTCATTCCTGATGGAATACATCACCATGATGGAGAGAGAGACCTCATTCCTGATGGAATACATCACCATGATGGAGAGAGAGACCTCATTCCTGATGGAATACATCGCCATGCGGGAGAGAGAGACCTCATTCCTGATGGAATACATTGCCATGAGGGAGAGAGAGACCTCATTCCTGATGGAATACATCGCCATGAGGGAGAGAGAGAGACCTCATTCCTGATGGAATACATCGCCATGCAGGAGAGAGAGACCTCATTCCTGATGGAATACATCGCCATGAGGGAGAGAGACCTCATTCCTGATGGAATACATCACCATGATGGAGAGAGACCTCATTCCTGATGGAATACATCACCATGATGGAGAGAGACCTCATTCCTGATGGAATACATCACCATGATGGAGAGAGACCTCATTCCTGATGGAATACATTGCCATGAGGGAGAGAGATACCTCATTCCTGATGGAATACATCGTCATGCGGGAGAGACCTCATTCCTGATGGAATACATCACCATGATGGAGAGAGAGACCACATTCCTGATGGAATACATCGCCATGAGGGAGAGAGACCACATTCCTGATGGAATCCATCACCACGAGGGAGAGAGAGACCTCATTCCTAATGGAATCCATTGCCATGAGGGAGAGAGAGACCACATTCCTGATGGAATACATAGCCATGAGGGCGAGAGAGACCTCATTCCTGATGGAATACATCACCATGAGGGAGAGACCTCATTCCTGATGGAATACATCACCATGAGGGAGAGAGACCACATTCCTGATGGAATCCATCACCATGAGGGAGAGACCTCATTCCTGATGGAATACATCACCATGATGGAGAGAGACCTCATTCCTGATGGAATACATCACCATGATGGAGAGAGAGACCTCATTCCTGATGGAATACATCACCATGATGGAGAGAGAGACCTCATTCCTGATGGAATACATCACCATGCGGGAGAGAGAGACCTCATTCCTGATGGAATCCATCACCATGCGGGAGAGAGAGACCTCATTCCTGATGGAATACATCGCCATGATGGAGAGAGACCTCATTCCTGATGGAATACATCACCATGATGGAGAGAGACCTCATTCCTGATGGAATACATCACCATGATGGAGAGAGACCTCATTCCTGATGGAATACATCACCATGATGGAGAGAGACCTCATTCCTGATGGAATCCATCACCATGATGGAGAGAGACCTCATTCCTGATGGAATACATCACCATGATGGAGAGAGACCTCATTCCTGATGGAATACATCACCATGAGGGAGAGAGAGACCTCATTCCTGATGGAATACATCACCATGATGGAGAGAGATACCTCATTCCTGATGGAATACATTGCCATGAGGGAGAGAGAGACCTCATTCCTGATGGAATACATCACCATGAGGGAGAGAGACCACATTCCTGATGGAATACATTGCCATGAGGGAGAGAGAGACCTCATTCCTGATGGAATACATCACCATGATGGAGAGAGACCTCATTCCTGATGGAATACATTGCCATGAGGGAGAGAGAGACCTCATTCCTGATGGAATACATCACCATGAGGGAGAGAGATACCTCATTCCTGATGGAATACATCACCATGATGGAGAGAGACCTCATTCCTGATGGAATACATCACCATGAGGGAGAGAGAGACCTCATTCCTGATGGAATACATCACCATGATGGAGAGAGATACCTCATTCCTGATGGAATACATCGCCATGAGGGAGAGAGAGACCTCATTCCTGATGGAATACATCACCATGATGGAGAGAGATACCTCATTCCTGATGGAATACATCGCCATGCGGGAGAGAGAGACCTCATTCCTGATGGAATACATCGCCATGAGGGAGAAAGAAACCTCATTCCTGATGGAATCCATCGCCATGAGGGAGAGAGATACCTCATTCCTGATGGAATCCATCACCATGAGGGAGAGACCTCATTCCTGATGGAATACATCGCCATGCAGGAGAGAGAGACCTCATTCCTGATGGAATACATCGCCATGAGGGAGAGAGAAACCTCATTCCTGATGGAATACATCGCCATGAGGGAGAGAGAAACCTCATTCCTGATGGAATACATCGCCATGAGGGAGAGAGAAACCTCATTCCTGATGGAATACATCGCCATGAGGGAGAGAGAGACCTCATTCCTGATGGAATACATCACCATGAGGGAGAGAGAGACCTCATTCCTGATGGAATACATCGCCATGCGGGAGAGACCTCATTCCTGATGGAATACATCGCCATGATGGAGAGAGACCTCATTCCTGATGGAATACATCACCATGATGGAGAGAGACCTCATTCCTGATGGAATACATCACCATGAGGGAGAGAGACCTCATTCCTGATGGAATACATTGCCATGAGGGAGAGAGACCACATTCCTGATGGAATCCATCACCATGAGGGAGAGACCTCATTCCTGATGGAATACATCGCCATGCGGGAGAGAGAGACCTCATTCCTGATGGAATACATCGCCATGAGGGAGAGAGACTTCATTCCTGATGGAATACATCGCCATGCGGGAGAGAGAGACCTCATTCCTGATGGAATACATCGCCATGAGGGAGAGAGAGACCTCATTCCTGATGGAATACATCGCCATGCGGGAGAGAGAGACCTCATTCCTGATGGAATACATCGCCATGAGGGAGAGAGAGACCTCATTCCTGATGGAATACCTCACCATGAGGGAGAGAGACCTCATTCCTGATGGAATACATCGCCATGAGGGAGAGAGACTTCATTCCTGATGGAATACATCGCCATGAGGGAGAGAGAGACCTCATTCCTGATGGAATCCATCGCCATGCGGGAGAGAGAGACCTCATTCCTGATGGAATACATCACCATGATGGAGAGAGACCTCATTCCTGATGGAATCCATTGCCATGTGGGAGAGAGAAGAGTCATGAGAGAGAAGATAATTGCAATAGTGTTCTATCGTTCTGCGTGTATAAATTTTCACCTTTCAACACCTCTTCTCTCTCTAAAATAAATTTGTATAAACTTATTCTGTTTGCAGACACATGCCGAGTCATGCAAGCCGAGAAGTGCTGACTTTATTTGGTAGTTTGACAACGTGTGATCCCGGCGACATTATGGAGACCCTCAAGGTGAGTGCTGTGCCCGGCTGCCCGCCATTGTTTGTCTGTTTGGTTTTAGTTTATACAAATTTATTTTAGCTCGATTGCGAAACAAGTTATTTCAACTTATATAAATCACTCTCGAGACCTCATTCCTGATGGAATCCATAGCCATGAGGGAG
Source organism: Archivesica marissinica (assembly GCA_014843695.1). Taxonomy (NCBI): domain Eukaryota; kingdom Metazoa; phylum Mollusca; class Bivalvia; order Venerida; family Vesicomyidae; genus Archivesica; species Archivesica marissinica. The sequence goes on along the minus strand of CM026401.1, from coordinate 10,408,439 downwards.
AGAGAAGAGACAACGTGGAATTTAAATGCCTTGCCTAAGGGCACAATCGTAACGGCTCCAGTGGGGCTCGAACTCCGGACCTTTCGCACCTGAAGCGAACGCGCATCCACTGCGCTATCACGACTTCCACAACTTTTTGGTTGAACTTGAGATCAGGCCTGGTGGTTATAAAACTTTTGTCCAATCTCACACTCGTTCTAGTCTGCCTCCGTTGTCGAGTTGTTAAGGTCGCTGACCTAATCTATCATCACTGATGGTTACCGGTTCGAGACACGCCCAGACCGTGTCTCTATATATGAAAATGTTGGCAGTTCCTTAAGGAGGTTAATGCACCAAGTACTGGTTAACCGCTGGAGCCTGCCCAGGAAAGTTGTTGTTATGTAAACTGCCCGTGGCTCATATGGGAAACCTGTAGCGACGTTACATAAATGAATAAAAAACAACAAATAAACGCATAAATGGGCTTTACGGAACTCTTGTAACGTTAAAATATAACTGTTCGTTGCAAAGTCGATATTAAAACATGTGCCAAAAATAAATTAAAAACATTTTTTTAAGTTGCGCCAAATATTTTCGCCAATTCACACTATTTATTTTGGGAGCCTGCCTCTCTGCTATATCTGACGTGTCTATGTCCTCTAGTATAGTGTAAATCAGAAATGTTACAAGTAGGGTTCATCGAAATATAGTTACATAGCTTAAATATAAATAATTGTTAATATGTCAAACAAACATGCAACTAATACACTATATTCTAATTACACTAATACATTATATTCTAATGACACTAATACACTATATTCTAATTACACTAATACACTATATTCTAATTACACTAATACATTATATTCTAATGACACTAATACACTATATTCTAATGACACTAATACACTATATTCTAATGACACTAATACACTATATTCTAATTACACTAATACACTATATTCTAATTACACTAATACATTATATTCTAATTACACTAATACATTATATTCTAATTACACTAATACACTATATTCTAATGACACTAATACACTATATTCTAATTACACTAATACATTATATTCTAATGACACTAATACACTATATTCTAATGACAATAATACACTATATTCTAATGACACTAATACACTATATTCTAATACACTATATTCTAATGACACTAATACACTATATTCTAATGACACTAATACACTATATTCTAATTACACTATATTCTAATTACACTAATACACTATATTCTAATTACACTATATTCTAATGACACTAATACACTATATTCTAATGACACTAATACACTATATTCTAAATACACTATATTCTAATTACACTAATACACTATATTCTAATGACACTAATACACTATATTCTAATGACACTAATACACTATATTCTAATTACACTATATTCTAATGACACTAATACACTATATTCTAATTACACTAATACACTATATTCTAATGACACTAATACACTATATTCTAAATACACTAATACACTATATTCTAATGACACTAATACACTATATTCTAATGACACTAATACACTATATTATAATGACACTAATACACTATATTATAATGACACTAATACACTATATACTAAATACACTATATTCTAATGACACTAATACACTATATTCTAATTACACTAATACACTATTCTAATGACACTAATACACTATATTCTAATGACACTATATTCTAATGACACTAATACACTATATTCTAATTACACTAATACACTATATTCTAATTACACTAATACACTATTCTAATTACACTAATACACTATATTCTAATTACACTAATACACTATATTCTAATTACACTAATACACTATATTCTAATTACACTATATTCTAATTACACTAATACACTATATTCTAATTACACTAATACACTATAATCTAATTACACTAATACACTATATTCTAATTACACTAATACACTCTATTCTAATTACACTATATTCTAATTACACTAATACACTATATTCTAATTACACTAATACACTATATTCTAATGACACTAATACACTATATTCTAATTACACTAATACACTATATTCTAATTACACTAATACACTATATTCTAATTACACTATATTCTAATTACACTAATACACTATATTCTAATTACATTAATACACTATATTCTAATGACACTAATACACTATTCTAATTACACTATATTCTAATGACACTAATACACTATATTCTAATGACACTAATACACTATATTCTAATTACACTAATACACTATATTCTAATTACACTAATACACTATATTCTAATTACACTATATTCTAATTACACTAATACACTATATTCTAATTACATTAATACACTATATTCTAATTACACTAATACACTATATTCTAATGACACTAATACACTATTCTAATTACACTATATTCTAATGACACTAATACACTATATTCTAATGACACTAATACACTATATTCTAATGACACTAATACACTATATTCTAATTACACTATATTCTAATACACTATATTCTAATTACACTAATACACTATATTCTAATTACACTATATTCTAATTACACTAATACACTATATTCTAATGACACTAATACACTATATTCTAATTACACTATATTCTAATTACACTAATACACTATATTCTAATTACACTAATACACTATATTATAATTACACTATATTCTAATTACACTAATACACTATATTCTAATTACACTAATACACTATATTCTAATTACACTATATTCTAATTACACTAATACACTATATTCTAATTACACTATATTCTAATTACACTATATTATAATTACACTAATACACTATATTCTAATTACACTATATTCTAATTACACTAATACACTATATTCTAATTACACTAATACACTATATTCTAATTACACTATATTCTAATTACACTAATACACTATATTCTAATTACACTAATACACTATATTCTAATTACACTAATACACTATATTCTAATTACACTAATACACTATATTCTAATTACACTAATACACTATATTCTAATGACACTAATACACTATATTCTAAATACACTATATTCTAATGACACTAATACACTATATTCTAAATACACTATATTCTAATGACACTAATACACTATATTCTAATTACACTAATACACTATATTCTAATGACACTAATACACTATATTCTAAATACACTATATTCTAATGACACTAATACACTATATTCTAAATACACTATATTCTAATGACACTAATACACTATATTCTAATTACACTAATACACTATATTCTAATTACACTAATACACTATGTTCTAATTACACGTAATTAATAATACACACGTTTTTCTCAAACTATATTATGATGTAAATAAAATATATTGAATTGAATTGAATTTTGAAACAGGTATATGTACATCATGATACATATTGAAGTTCAAGCCCCGCTCAGACCGTGTCTCATTTATATGAAAAAGTTGGCAGTTTCTTACGGAGGTTGGTGCACCAAGTACTGGTTAAACGCTGGAGCCTGCCCAGGAAAGGTGTTGTTAGGTAAACTGCCCGCCGGCGATATAGCCCAAAATGGTGCTGATGCAGGCGTAAAACCCGAAATATAACATAATATTGTCGCAATTGGCGACAGTCAGCGGAAAACCTGAATATGTATATATATCAATTAATACACAATCTGATATTATGAGGGAAAGGGTTAAGAATGTTTGTTTGCTTTCTTGCAGTTACTGAAGGAGAACCATATTAGATGCTCTATGGTTGGTTTAGCAGCTGAAGTCAGAATTTGTAGAAAGTTGTGTACGGACACAAACGGTGAGCATTCATTGCACTAGGCTTGATTTAGTACGGGTTGTCTAGAGCGGAATGGCAGAGCGACGCACCCTGACCTTTTTAGCCCCGCCCTTTTTTGTTTCTTAAAAAGTAATTCTGACCCACCCTGCCCCTTTTCTGACACACCCTGCCCCTTTTCTGACACACCCTGCCCCTTTTCTGACACACCCTGCCCCTTTTCTGACACACCCTGCCCCTTTTCTGACCCACCTTGCCCTTTTTTCCACTCTAGAATAAACCCTATTTAGATTTACAGCAATTGCAGAAGTTTTTCAGAATGATTTTTTCAAAACACCACTCAGGATTGTGTAGATAGATATCAACATTTATCTTTGCATACTTGTACATTTGTAAGCAACTTGATCCTGTGATTGGTTCGAATCCCACTGGGGTGACTCATGTGAGGAAGCTGTCCTGCTGGCCTTGCAGAAGGTCGGTGGTTCTACCCAGGTGGGGTGACTCATGTGAGGAAGCTGTCCTGCTGGCTTGCAGAAGGTCGGTGGTTCTACCCAGGTGGGGTGACTCATGTGAGGAAGCTGTCCTGCTGGCTTGCAGAAGGTCGGTGGTTCTACCCAGGTAGGGTGACTCATGTGAGGAAGCTGTCCTGCTGGCTTGCAGAAGGTCGGTGGTTCTACCCAGGTGGGGTGACTCGTGTGAGGAAGCTGTCCTGCTGGCTTGCAGAAGGTCGGTGGTTCTAACCAGGTACCCCTCCAGTCTAAATACAGCTGGAAGGGGCAATAATAGCTGGAGAGCCGCCATATAACCCAGGTACCCCTCCAGTCTATATACCGCTGGAAGGGGCAATAATAGCTGGAGAGCCGCCATATAACCCAAGCTGTTGGTGCGACTTTAAATTCCTAAAGTCATGGAAGTCGTGATAGCGCAGTGGATGCGGTGAATGAGGTCTCAAGAGTGATTAATATAAGTTGAAATAACTTGTTTCGCAATCGAGCTAAAATAAATTTATATAAACTAAATTCCCAAAACAAACACAAAAAGATACTGCAATTAAAACTCCTTACAAAATGTTTTTAACCTTTTCAATATTTAAGACCTCTAAATAGGCTTACATAAAGTGTAAATCTCATCAGGATCTGCAGTTTTTGCCAGTAATATTACTACAGTCTACATCCGTTATGTCGAATTCCGCCGGACCGAACAAAATACTTCGACATAACCCAAGTTTGACTTAACGAAATTCGATATGAACAGATCCAGTTATATATAAAATGAATATAAAAAAGTGTATGAAACAGGACTTTGATCTGACTTCGAGATAACTGGAGAATTCGACATAACCAACTTTTATATAGCAGATGTAGACTGTATTACCCATTTTAATAAATGAACTGGTCCAAATGTAATTTTCTTATTAATTTATTGGTCTAATATGAAATCCCCTGAGCTTGAGTTTGTTTAACGTCGCTACCTCTTGCCCATTTTAGTGACAGGCAGATTGCCTAGCAACACCTTTCCTGGACAGGCTCCAGCGGTTAACCAGTTAGCTTGAGTTTATTTTACGTCGCTACCTCTTGCCCATTTTAGCAACACCGATCCTTGGCGTAATCATACGGTCTCTCATATTGAATGAGGTGTCGAGAAGTTTGTTGTCTCTTTAAGTTATTTCAAAAGACTGATAAAGTAACATTTTCACACCCCATTCATGCTTTTGTATGCAAATGAGAGTAATTACTTTTTACTCGAATATCCGGGTACTTTGATGACAGGCACCTGAGCAAATTAAAAATTAAAATTTAAAAAACCTGACATTTACTTGTCTTCATTTATAAAAAATGTATTTCATCCTACTAACATTATATTTGCATATCAGTATTTGAAATTATAGTCATATGCACCACCCTATTGCATAGATACACCTCATGCAGCTCTGACATAGATAATGTACGTGTCAACCCGTACCCTAGTCAACTCGACCTCGTCTTGCGCTGTAGTACCCCTGGTCGGTGTATGCAGCTCTGACATAGATACATGTACGTGTCAACCCGTACCCTAGTCAACTCGACCTCGTCTTGCGCTGTAGTGCCCCTGGTCGGTGTATGCAGCTCTGACATAGATACATGTACGTGTCAACCCGTACCCTAGTCAACTCGACCTCGTCTTGCGCTGTAGTACCCCTGGTCGGTGTATGCCTCTCTGACATATATGAGTGGCTGCTTACGACAGGTTTGACTGTATATCTGTATTATAAATTCTTCTTGTTTGATAGGTAAATACACTGTGATACTTGATGAAAGCCATTTAAAAGATCTCCTCAACCAACACACGTGCCCTCCACCGGCCATGGTATGTACGTGTAGTTTGCATGCCGTAAATCACTATCTATTCGCTTGGTTATTTTTACAATCATTCGCAAAAGGCTGTCCGATTAGCGCAATGGTTTCACCAATGCAACCCGGGCTCGATCCTCGGACTGGGACGTATGTGAGATGGTACGGTGGTCGCAGATCGGACAGATGTGTTTTCTCCAGATTCCTTTCACACGAATGACCACATTTACGCTTTCATCCGCACCAACGAGAGTGATTAATATAAGTTGTTAAAGCTTGTTTGATAATCGTTTTAGAATAAATATAAAGTCTTAACTTAAATTCAATATATTCGTTAAATTGTACTTATCACTCACGAAATTGATTGTGAATTTGGGCATCACTCACGAAATTGATTGTGAATTTGGGCATCACTCACGAAATTGATTGTGAATTTGGCCGTCACTCACGAAATTGATTGTGAATTTGGGCATCACTCACGAAATTGATTGTGAATTTGGCCGTCACTCACGAAATTGATTGTGAATTTGGCCGTCACTCACGACATTGATTGTGAATTTGGGCATCACTCACGAAATCGATTGTGAATTTGGGCATCACTCACGAAATTGATTGTGAATTTGGGCATCACTCACGAAATTGATTGTGAATTTGGGCATCACTCACGAAATCGATTGTGAATTTGGGCGTCACTCACAAAAATGATTGTGAATTTGGCTGTCACTCACGAAATTAAGATTTCTGCTAATTTGGGTTTCCACATAAATAAAGATTTCACTAAAATATCGGATACTGGAAATCGCCAAAAAAGCTTGTGCAAAATTTAACTGATTTACAGTAATTGCTGAATAATATGATCTTCATGATTCTCTTAAGTTGTTGTGTTAATTAACCCTTTGCACGCTAGCGGCAGATAAAATCACTTTTGCGAACAGTATAGATCCGGATCAAATGGCACAGAACGTGCCATCTGATCAGGCTGTTTGCTGTTCGGATAGTGGAGCTAAAACGCTGAATAGCAGACCACATAGATCCTGATCAGATGCGGCATTACGCCGTGGCTGATCTGGATCTATGTTGTTTGCAAATGTGATTTTATTAACTCACGAAGAGTTAAGTGAAGAAGTTATCCAGCTGGCTTGTACTACCCGAGTGCCCGTCTGTTCTTGAAACAATGCTGGGAGGGGCACCTCGGGGTCTTCACCATCAACCTCATAAAACTGTAAAGCCGCTGTATGAACTTAGCTATTTCTGCGACTCCCAACTATATTTTAAAGCGACATTACATCGAAAAAAGCCCCATCAAGCTTTTTTTACGTATAAATAGTATTGCTACTACAAATTATTCCGAAATAATTCGAACATTAACTTTTTATACATAAACAGTGTTTTTGTGATATACAAACACTTAAAAGTGAAAGTAGGATTTCATATAATGGTCAGATACGCTACTGAATTGACGTTTGTTTTCTATTGGAGTCTACCATATACCAAGCGCGTGCTACTGTCGCTTAGAGATATTTTAAATCGTATTAGTCTAAAATAAATATGCACAGGCACAAAGGGTGAGATATAACGGTCAATCCGTACCATAAATCGTTTTATTCAGGATACACACATTGTTTTACGCATACATGTTGACCCTATTTACATTAGTTTGTTATGTCAACAAATGTCGTATAAGACGGTTGTTTATTTAGTTGAAATACTCAGTTTTTGAAGCAAATATTCGGAAAACTATTATGAGACATAATAAGAAAAAACATTCTGTAGAAGTTTGCGTTTTCACTGATGTAGTCCGCCTCCGTGGTCGAGTGGTTATGGTCGCTGACTTGTATACCACTGTAACCTATCATCACTGATGGTCACAGGTTCGAACCCCGCGAAGGCCGTGTCTCATTTATATGAAAAAGTTGGCAGTTTCTTACGGAGGTTGGTGCACTCAAGTACTGGTTAACAGCTGGAGCCTGCCCAGGAAAGGTGTTGTTAGGTAAACTGCCCGCCGGTGCTATAGCCCAAAATGGTGCTGATGCAGGCGTAAAACCTGAAATATAATATAATAATTCACTGATGTAGTGTTGCTTTAAGAAACAGTTTGCGAAACCAGCCTCTATCTATGTTTGTATAATTACTGAAAAATGTAACACGTTTTATAAATCCTCATACATGTACCTGCCCTCACCGCCGTGATATGTGGAAAAAAAGATTTTGGGATTTTGTTTTCACAAGAGAGCGTGCGTGCGTTACTTATTGCACGTTGCCATGGCAACTGTCACACTAGTGATGTAATGTGTCCATTTCGTACATACATATTACTCTTCCAGATGAACACGGAGTCGTCTCTCATCAGAATGGGGTTTCCACACCAGCACCTCAGTGGCGACAGATCCGCTGATAAACCGTCCATGTGTATGTGGTATGTATGTCTGGTGTAATCAGGGCTCACGCTAGCAGGCGACGTGGGCAAAGTGATCGCTTTTTTTTTCTCTGGTGTAATAAACCGAGAACTTGATTACAGCTGTACATTTGTCTCAAGTTCTCGGTTTAATAATTAGTGATGATTTATAAACTCTCGCAGGTTCAATCCCCACCAGTGCATATTAACTTGTTTCTAGTAACTTTCAATCTCTTGTGCTGTGGCCTGTTAATGGTCCAAAAGTCGTGGGTTCGATCCCCGCCCATTGCATATTAACTTGTTTCTAGTAACTTTCAATCTCTTGTGCTGTGGCCTGTTAATGGTCCAAAAGTCGTGGGTTCGATCCCCGCCCATTGCATATTAACTTGTTTCTAGTAACTTTCAATCTCTTGTGCTGTGGTCTGTTAATGGTCCAAAAGTCGTTGGTTCGATCTCCACCAATTGCATATTAACTTGTTTCTAGTAACTCTTAATCTCTTGTGCTGTGGCCTGTTAATGGTCCAAAAGTCGTTGGTTCGATCCCCGCCCATTGCATATTAACTTGTTTCTAGTAACTCTTAATCTCTTGTGCTGTAGCCTGTTAATGGTCCAAAAGTCGTTGGTTCGATCCCCGCCAATTGCATATTAACTTGTTTTGAGTATTTCCCACACTTACACTCTTTCATATTAAGTCCACCTCCGTGGTCGAGTTGTTGAGGTCGCTGACTTATATACTACTGTGACCTATCATCACTGATGGTCACGGGTTCGAGCCCCGTTCAAATTCAAACAGGGTAAATGATAAAAAGAAAACTCACAGTGCATGGCGAGGGCTGGGAGATATTACCAGGTGTTTTAAAAATTAGATGTAATCTGAGCATATAATTTAATTGGGAGTACAGATAGTGCATACAGACGGATCTGTAGTCCAGTGGTTAACACGTTGGACTTGTAATCCAGGGATTGCAGGTTCGATCCCCCGTTTGACCATAATAAAATTAACAGTCTTTCCGATGGGAATTTAAACCGAGGTCTCGTGTCGGTGCTTTACACTGTGCATGTAAATGAACCAGAGGAGACTCTGGAATGGGTCTCTGTCTGTATTACTGCACAGTCCTCCAAAAATCTAAAATGACTAATCTCTTCAGGAGGAGCCGCTCATATGGGCAACCGGTAGCGACGATAAATAAACGAAAACACACACAGTATTGCCATTGGTTTATTGCTTCTGAAACCATGTTGTTGACTCCCGGGATAACTCGGAAACCATATTGACGACGCTCGGGACAACTCTAAAACCATGTTCGGGCTGTCAACCAAAATTTAGTCGTGGACAAGTCAAAATTCATTGAATGTGATAATTGGACTGTCACGGACAAGTGACCAATAATCTAAACAATTGTTTATTATCATGCACAAGGCAAGCCAATTATCGATCGTAAACCTCGCCCTCTACATATTATTAATGCAATGAATGACAGTGAATTATTCTATAAAGGAATGATATTGAGCTATGTGGACAGTGTTTATTCACACGTTGGTCGAGCGGAGGTCGTCTTTAACCCTTTGCACGCTAGCGGCAGATAAAATCACATTTGCAAACAGCATAGAGCCAGATCAGACGGCACTAACGTTCTGTCTGATCAGGCTCTATGCTATTTGCTATTCGGATAGTGGAGCTAAAAATTTGGCTGAATAGCAAACAACATAGATCCTGATCAGACTCCACGTTGCATCGGCTGATCTGGATCTACGCTGTTTGTGCAAATGTGATTTTATTTACTCAGTAGGCTAAGGGTTAAAAATAGGTTTAGCTGTTGTATATCTAACATCATTCTCCGCCATGCTGTTCACCACTAGCAGACTCTGATACCGTGCTTGTTCACCACTAGCAGACTCTGATACCGTGCTTGTTCACCACTAGCAGACTCTGATACCGTGCTTGCTCACCACTAGCAGACTCTGATACCGTGCTTGTTCACCACTAGCAGACTCTGATACCGTGCTTGCTCACCACTAGCAGACTCTGATACCGTGCTTGCTCACCACTAGCAGACTCTGATACCGTGCTTGCTCACCACTAGCAGACTCTGATACCGTGCTTGCTCACCACTAGCAGACTCTGATACCGTGCTTGCTCACCACTAGCAGACTCTGATACCGTGCTTGTTCACCACTAGCAGACTCTGATACCGTGCTTGCTCACCACTAGCAGACTCTGATACCGTGCTTGCTCACCACTAGCAGACTCTGATACCGTGCTTGCTCACCACTAGCAGACTCTGATACCGTGCTTGCTCACCACTAGCAGACTCTGATACCGTGCTTGTTCACCACTAGCAGACTCTGATACCGTGCTTGCTCACCACTAGCAGACTCTGATACCGTGCTTGTTCACCACTAGCAGACTCTGATACCGTGCTTGCTCACCACTAGCAGACTCTGATACCGTGCTTGCTCACCACTAGCAGACTCTGATACCGTTCTTGCTCACCACTAGCAGACTCTGATACCGTGCTTGCTCACCACTAGCAGACTCTGATACCGTGCTTGTTCACCACTAGCAGACTCTGATACCGTGCTTGTTCACCACTAGCAGACTCTGATACCGTGCTTGTTCACCACTAGCAGACTCTGATACCGTGCTTGCTCACCACTAGCAGACTTTGATACCGTGCTTGCTCACCACTAGCAGGCTCTGATACCGTGCTTGCTCACCACTAGCAGACTCTTGATACCGTGCTTGCTCACCACTAGCAGACTCTGATACCGTGCTTGTTCACCACTAGCAGACTCTGATACCGTGCTTGCTCACCACTAGCAGACTCTGATACCGTGCTTGCTCACCACTAGCAGACTCTGATACCGTGCTTGCTCACCACTAGCAGACTCTGATACCGTGCTTGCTCACCACTAGCAGACTCTGATACCGTGCTTGCTCACCACTAGCAGACTCTGATACCGTGCTTGCTCACCACTAGCAGACTCTGATACTGTGCTTGCTCACCACTAGCAGACTCTGATACCGTGCTTGCTCACCACTAGCAGACTCTGATACCGTGCTTGTTCACCACTAGCAGACTCTGATACCGTGCTTGTTCACCACTAGCAGACTCTGATACCGTGCTTGTTCACCACTAGCAGACTCTGATACCGTGCTTGCTCACCACTAGCAGACTCTGATACCGTGCTTGCTCACCACTAGCAGGCTCTGATACCGTGCTTGCTCACCACTAGCAGACTCTGATACCGTGCTTGTTCACCACTAGCAGACTCTGATACCGTGCTTGCTCACCACTAGCAGACTCTGATACCATGCTTGTTCACCACTAGCAGACTCTGATACCGTGCTTGCTCTATCTCACAATGATGGAGAATCCATACAAATAATATTACTAAATCAAAGTATGTCAGTAAGTATAACCATTCATAACCCTTCCATTGGCAAACACTAGACTTAGTTTACCTTAATGTCCAGCCCAGTTGACTTCTGTAAACAAACGCCAAACCGGTGGATGCGCAGCTACCCGTTCACCTTTCCCTACCGATGCCAAGTGTGAGTCCCAATTATTTCCCACATTGTTGTTTTGTATTTTTGTTGGTTTTTTATTTATTGGGGGTGGGGGGGGTCATTCATTGCAAGCATAACCTATCTTGATTCGAGAACCATATATCTTACAATTAAACTTTAACGAGCAATTTAAGCCGTGAACAGACAAAGAACAACAGCTTACATTACTTATACCGGATTACACCAACTTGCTAAATGCTCCATGTAGGAGAGTAATTTATATAAGATGTATTAATCTTGTTTTCCAATCCTTTGTTATCTTCATGCAACCTGTGTGTTTACAATTTCCATGCATATATGCTCTTTGTGCAAAAGAGGAACAATAAATAAAGTTTAAACTAAAGTATGTCCGTCCGTCCGCCCGGATAGTTTAGCTCATCAACCTCAATGTTGATAAGTTTGTCCTTGTTCGTCTATGTCTTATTAGTTTATACAAATTTATTTTAACTCGATTGTGAAACAAGTTATTACAACTTATATTTATCACTCTCGAGACCTCATTCCTGATGGAATCCATCGCCACGAGGGAGAGAGAAGAGGCAATGTGGAATTTAAATGCCTTGCCTACGGGCACAATCGTAACGGCTCCAGCGTCTATGTCCTTGTCCGCCATGTCCATCCGCACCCATAAACTGGGACATGGCTAGGAGAACAATAGGTTTACTGTCTAGTGGTCGAGAGTTAGGGGTTATGTTGCCAAATAAACATTTAAATGGCTATCAATTCCGTTTATGTGGCCGAACAAAAAAATATCCACATAATATCAAACTTTCGGCTAGTCCGTCCAATTGTTCCTAGACCTTCCTAAACATCCATCCAAAAGGTTTTGCATAATCCTGGGAACAGACAAACAAATAAACAAACAAAGGTCCGGAGTTCGAGCCCCAGCTGGAGCCGTTATGATTGTGCCCTTAGGCAAGGCATTTAAATTCCACGTTGCCTCTTCTCTCTCCCTCGTGGCGATGGATTCCATCAGCAATGAGGTCTCGAGAGTGATTAATATAAGTTGTAAGAACTTCGCAATCGAGCTCGAGCTAAAATAAATTTGTATAAACTAAATAAACAAATTAAGCAGAATATATAAAGTATATAATTGAATGATATCTTGTTTCAGTCACCTGGACAGCAAGTCTGTAGAAGGTTTCAGTACAAACGGGTACTTCTGTCCCCAATGCAAGAGTAAATATTGTGAACTACCGGTCGAGTGCAAGGCTTGTGGTAAGTACAGCTATGTGAACTACCGGTAGAGTGCAAGGCTTGTGGTAAGTACAGCTATGTGAACTACCGGTCGAATGCAAGGCTTGTGGTAAGTACAGCTATGTGAACTACCGGTCGAGTGTAAGGTTTGTGGTAAGTACAGCTATGTGAACTACCGGTCGAGTGTAAGGTTTGTGGTAAGTACAGCTATGTGAACTACCGGTCGAGTGTAAGGTTTGTGGTAAGTACAGCTATATGAACTACCGGTCGAGTGTAAGGTTTGTGGTAAGTACAGCTATGTGAACTACCGGTCGAGTGCAAGGCTTGTGGTAAGTACAGCTATATGAACTACCGGTCGAGTGCAAGGCTTGTGGTAAGTACAGCTATGTGAACTACCGGTCGAGTGCAAGGCTTGTGGTAAGTACAGCTATGTGAACTACCGGTCGAGTGCAAGGCTTGTGGTAAGTACAGCTATATGAACTACCGGTCGAGTGCAAGGCTTGTGGTAAGTACAGCTATGTGAACTACCGGTCGAGTGCAAGGCTTGTGGTAAGTACAGCTATGTGAACTACCGGTCGAGTGCAAGGCTTGTGGTAAGTACAGCTATATGAACTACCGGTCGAGTGTAAGGTTTGTGGTAAGTACAGCTATGTGAACTACCGGTCGAGTGCAAGGCTTGTGATAAGTACAGCTATATGAACTACCGGTCGAGTGTAAGGTTTGTGGTAAGTACAGCTATGTGAACTACCGGTGAGTGCAAGGCTTGTGGTAAGTACAGCTATGTGAACTACCGGTCGAGTGCAAGGCTTGTGGTAAGTACAGCTATGTGAACCACCGGTAGAGTGCAAGGCTTGTGGTAAGTACAGCTATATGAACTACCGGTCGAGTGCAAGGCTTGTGGTAAGTACAGCTATGTGAACTACCGGTCGAGTGCAAGGCTTGTGGTAAGTACAGCTATGTGAACTACCGGTCGAGTGCAAGGCTTGTGGTAAGTACAGCTATATGAACTACCGGTCGAATGCAAGGCTTGTGGTAAGTACAGCTATGTGAACTACCGGTCGAGTGCAAGGCTTGTGGTAAGTACAGCTATATGAACTACCGGTCGAGTGCAAGGCTTGTGGTAAGTACAGCTATATGAACTACCGGTCGAGTGTAAGGTTTGTGGTAAGTACAGCTATATGAACTACCGGTCGAGTGCAAGGCTTGTGGTAAGTACAGCTATATGAACTACCGGTCGAGTGCAAGGCTTGTGGTAAGTACAGCTATGTGAACTACCGGTAGAGTGCAAGGCTTGTGGTAAGTACAGCTATGTGAACTACCGGTAGAGTGCAAGTCTTGTGGTAAGTACAGCTATATGAATTACCGGTCGAGTGCAAGGCTTGTGGTAAGTACAGCTGTGTGAACTACCGGTAGAGTGCAAGGCTTGTGGTAAGTACAGCTATATGAACTACCGGTCGAGTGCAAGGCTTGTGGTAAGTACAGCTATATGAACTACCGGTAGAGTGCAAGGCTTGTGGTAAGTACAGCTATGTGAACTACCGGTAGAGTGCAAGGCTTGTGGTAAGTACAGCTATATGAACTACCGGTCGAGTGCAAGGCTTGTGGTAAGTACAGCTATATGAACTACCGGTCGAGTGCAAGGCTTGTGGTAAGTACAGCTATGTGAACTACCGGTCGAGTGTAAGGCTTGTGGTAAGTACAGCTATGTGAACTACCGGTCGAGTGCAAGGCTTGTGGTAAGTACAGCTATATGAACTACCGGTCGAGTGTAAGGCTTGTGGTAAGTACAGCTATATGAACTACCGGTCGAGTGCAAGGCTTGTGGTAAGTACAGCTATATGAACTACCGGTCGAGTGCAAGGCTTGTGGTAAGTACAGCTATATGAACTACCGGTCGAGTGCAAGGCTTGTGGTAAGTACAGCTATATGAACTACCGGTCGAGTGCAAGGCTTGTGGTAAGTACAGCTATATGAACTACCGGTCGAGTGTAAGGCTTGTGGTAAGTACAGCTATATGAACTACCGGTCGAGTGCAAGGCTTGTGGTAAGTACAGCTATGTGAACTACCGGTCGAGTGTAAGGTTTGTGGTAAGTACAGCTATATGAACTACCGGTCGAGTGCAAGGCTTGTGGTAAGTACAGCTATATGAACTACCGGTCGAGTGTAAGGCTTGTGGTAAGTACAGCTATATGAACTACCGGTCGAGTGCAAGGCTTGTGGTAAGTACAGCTATATGAACTACCGGTCGAGTGCAAGGCTTGTGGTAAGTACAGCTATGTGAACTACCGGTAGAGTGCAAGGCTTGTGGTAAGTACAGCTATATGAACTACCGGTCGAGTGCAAGGCTTGTGGTAAGTACAGCTATATGAACTACCGGTCGAGTGCAAGGCTTGTGGTAAGTACAGCTATGTGAACTACCGGTCGAGTGTAAGGTTTGTGGTAAGTACAGCTATATGAACTACCGGTCGAGTGCAAGGCTTGTGGTAAGTACAGCTATATGAACTACCGGTCGAGTGTAAGGCTTGTGGTAAGTACAGCTATATGAACTACCGGTCGAGTGCAAGGCTTGTGGTAAGTACAGCTATGTGAACTACCGGTCGAGTGCAAGGTTTGTGGTAAGTACAGCTATATGAACTACCGGTCGAGTGCAAGGCTTGTGGTAAGTACAGCTATATGAACTACCGGTCGAGTGCAAGGCTTGTGGTAAGTACAGCTGTGTGAACTACCGGTAGAGTGCAAGGCTTGTGGTAAGTACAGCTATATGAACTACCGGTCGAGTGTAAGGCTTGTGGTAAGTACAGCTATATGAACTACCGGTCGAGTGCAAGGCTTGTGGTAAGTACAGCTATATGAACTACCGGTCGAGTGCAAGGCTTGTGGTAAGTACAGCTATGTGAACTACCGGTAGAGTGCAAGGCTTGTGGTAAGTACAGCTATATGAACTACCGGTCGAGTGCAAGGCTTGTGGTAAGTACAGCTATATGAACTACCGGTCGAGTGCAAGGCTTGTGGTAAGTACAGCTATGTGAACTACCGGTCGAGTGTAAGGTTTGTGGTAAGTACAGCTATATGAACTACCGGTCGAGTGCAAGGCTTGTGGTAAGTACAGCTATATGAACTACCGGTCGAGTGTAAGGCTTGTGGTAAGTACAGCTATATGAACTACCGGTCGAGTGCAAGGCTTGTGGTAAGTACAGCTATATGAACTACCGGTCGAGTGCAAGGCTTGTGGTAAGTACAGCTATGTGAACTACCGGTCGAGTGTAAGGTTTGTGGTAAGTACAGCTATATGAACTACCGGTAGAGTGCAAGGCTTGTGGTAAGTACAGCTATATGAACTACCGGTCGAGTGCAAGGCTTGTGGTAAGTACAGCTATATGAACTACCGGTCGAGTGCAAGGCTTGTGGTAAGTACAGCTATATGAACTACCGGTCGAGTGTAAGGCTTGTGGTAAGTACAGCTATATGAACTACCGGTCGAGTGCAAGGCTTGTGGTAAGTACAGCTATATGAACTACCGGTCGAGTGCAAGGCTTGTGGTAAGTACAGCTATATGAACTACCGGTCGAGTGTAAGGCTTGTGGTAAGTACAGCTATATGAACTACCGGTCGAGTGCAAGGCTTGTGGTAAGTACAGCTATATGAACTACCTGTCGAGTGCAAGGCTTGTGGTAAGTACAGCTATATGAACTACCGGTCGAGTGCAAGGCTTGTGGTAAGTACAGCTGTGTGAACTACCGGTAGAGTGCAAGGCTTGTGATAAGTACAGCTATGTGAACTACCGGTCGAGTGCAATGCTTGTGGTAAGTACAGCTGTGTGAACTACCGGTAGAGTGCAAGGCTTGTGGTAAGTACAGCTATATGAACTACCGGTAGAGTGCAAGGCTTGTGGTAAGTACAGCTATATGAACTACCGGTCGAGTGTAAGGCTTGTGGTAAGTACAGCTATATGAACTACCGGTCGAGTGCAATGCTTGTGGTAAGTACAGCTGTGTGAACTACCGGTAGAGTGCAAGGCTTGTGATAAGTACAGCTATGTGAACTACCGGTCGAGTGCAAGGCTTGTGGTAAGTACAGCTATATGAACTACCGGTCGAGTGCAAGGCTTGTGGTAAGTACAGCTGTGTGAACTACCGGTAGAGTGCAAGGCTTGTGGTAAGTACAGCTATATGAACTACCGGTCGAGTGCAAGGCTTGTGGTAAGTACAGCTATATGAACTACCGGTCGAGTGCAAGGCTTGTGGTAAGTACAGCTATATGAACTACCGGTCGAGTGCAAGGCGTGTGGTAAGTACAGCTATATGAACTACCGGTCGAGTGCAAGGCTTGTGGTAAGTACAGCTATATGAACTACCGGTCGAGTGTAAGGCTTGTGGTAAGTACAGCTGTGTGAACTACCGGTCGAGTGCAAGGCGTGTGGTAAGTACAGCTATATGAACTACCGGTCGAGGGTAAGGCTTGTGATAAGTACCATAGTTTAAGAAACTCATTTTGGAATGTTGCTATAATATTGATTATATATAGTGTCTTACACTGGTTGTGATTTCATACCATAGTTTATGAAACTCGTTTTGGAATGTTGCTTTGATTCTGGTTACCAAATCGTGGTTTATTCGCTGATATACCACGGCAAGGCACATATTATTTCCATTCTAACATGACATGAAAGTGATTTTCATTCATAAATCAGTTTTTATACGGGGGAGGAAAAATTCAACAGCCATAAAATAGACCTGTTCTAACCGTGGTATATTGCATATTTTACAACGGTAGATCTGTTCTAGCCGTGGTATATTGCATATTTTACAACGGTAGATCTGTTCTTTGTTCATTAGAACAAAATATCAAGTCATGTTAGAATGTTTATTGTAGTATTAGTGGAGCCTCCATGGTGTAGTGGGTACCGTGCCCGCCTTGTAACTGAGAGAAATGAATCTGAGCCTGGTCCAAACCATGGTGGCTGTATCCTTGTATCTGAGAGAAATGAATCTGAGCCTGGTCCGGACACCATGGTGGCTGTATCCTTGTAACTGAGAGAAATGAATCTGAGCCTGGTCCGGACACCATGGTGGCTGTATCCTTGTAACTGAGAGAAATGAATCTGAGCCTGGTCCGGACACCATGGTGGCTGTATCCTTGTAACTGAGAGAAATGAATCTGAGCCTGGTCCGGACACCATGGTGGCTGTATCCTTGTAACTGAGAGAAATGAATCTGAGCCTGGTCCAAACCATGGTGGCTGTATCCTTGTATCTGAGAGAAATGAATCTGAGCCTGGTCCAAACCATGGTGGCTGTATCCTTGTATCTGAGAGAAATGAATCTGAGCCTGGTCCAAACCATGGTGGCTGTATCCTTGTATCTGAGAGAAATGAATCTGAGCCTGGTCCAAACCATGGTGGCTGTATCCTTGTATCTGAGAGAAATGAATCTGAGCCTGGTCCAAACCATGGTGGCTGTATCCTTGTATCTGAGAGAAATGAATCTGAGCCTGGTCCAAACCATGGTGGCTGTATCCTTGTATCTGAGAGAAATGAATCTGAGCCTGGTCCGAACCATGGTGGCTGTATCCTTGTATAAATTCCACATGTCGTGATATCGCAGTGGTAGTGCATTCTCTTCAAGTGAGAAAGCTCCGGAGTTTGCGCCCAGCTGTAGCCGTTTTCGATTGTGCCCTTTAGAAGGCATTTAAATTCCACATTGCCTCTTCTCTCTACCTCATGGCGAGGGATTCCATCAGGAATGAAGTCTCGAGCATGTTTATTATAAATTGTAATAACTTGTTTTGCAAGTGAGCTAAGATGAATATGCATAAACTAAATCCACATTTCCTCTTCTCTCTCCCCATTTCCGATGGAGTCCATCAGGAATGAGGTCTCGAGAGCAATTAATTTATTGTTGTAAAAACTTGTTTCACAATCAAACTAAAATAAATTTGTTTAATTCAAACGTATTGATTGTGTGTATTTACTTTAATTTTGCTGCAGGTTTAACCCTGGTGTCTGCACCACATCTTGCACGCTCCTACCACCACCTGTTTCCCCTCGATCAGTCCAAAGAGGTTCCAGTTACAGACTTTGATCCGGGACAATATATGTGAGTATGATTATACCAAGCATACGTATTTCTATTTTGGCTGTCCGATTAGCGCGCTCGCTTCTCACCAATACAACCCGGGTTCGATCCTCTGACCGGGAAGTATGTGAGATGGTACTGTGGTCGCCAGATCGGACAGGTCGGTTTTCTCCGGGTACTCCGGTTTCCTCCCACATGAATGACCACATTGTATGCTTTCATCCGCGCCAACGTGAGTGATTAATATAAGTTGTTAGAACTTGCTTCGCAATCGTTGTAAAATAAATAAAGTTTAAACTATAGATTTAACAGAATTACAAAACACACATGCTGTTGTCAAATTCACAAAGGTACTGTTTTAACAACCTCTTGACAAAAAAAAAACTACCCTTGATAAATCACATTTGTTTTTGCCTTATCCCAACTTCCCAACTTAAAGGTGAGGCTTTGACTTTTGGTAATATTTATATGCTATATCAGGGTCCATTCTAGGTCAGAATTTTTGAGAGAAGTGAAAAAACGCGCCATCGTGTCTTTAAATGGTGTTATTTAATAAATTTCTACAAAATATGGTTAAAATGCACAGTATGACCATTAAATACAACATTTGAATAGGAGTGCTTTATAATGGGCAAATGTATGTTACTGGACAAAATTTTGTATGAAAATTGTATAATAAAAAAAAAAGTGGGGCCCTAGAATTATCCCTGATATATTATTATGGTTTACTTTTAGTAGTCATATTGTTATACGGTGATTCATAGTGCGACTTTAAACTCCCAAAACTAACAAACAAACAAGGTTTTCTCCCACATGAATGACCACATTCACGCTTTCATCCGAGTGATTAATATATGTTGAATAAACTTGCTTTGCAATCGTTGTAAAATAATTAAAGTTTAAAAAAACAAAAACAAACAAAAAAACAAATGTGAAAGCGTATGTGCTGCTAATTAGAGGTGGGCGAAATTGTCGTCCCTAAAATAAAATTGGGTTTTTACGATTTTCAAAAAAAATTGTGTCTAGTAAGATACACTGGCCCATTATAAAGCACTCCTTCTATTCAAATGTTGTATTTAATTGTTGTACTGTGCATTTTAACCCTATTTTGCAGAAGTATATTAAAGAACACCATTTAAGGAAGCGATCACACACTTTCTCACTTCTCCCAAAAATTCTGACCTAGAATGGCTGTATCTTGATATCTGCCCGAGACAAAGGGCAAAGGCTGATATCAAGTTACCGAGTGTCGATACCTAGGCTGATATGAAACTAGCCACGTAATAACGTCTTAATTACGTTCATATGAATTTGAATATTTAATAATCAAAATCATGCTCTCTGTTATCCATTTATCAGGAATAAATCACAATTACTGAATTAGATGCACGGAAAATTATGGAAATATTATAATGAAATACAAACATCTGTTATCTGTCAAATTTGACACACTGATATGCTACGGGAAGTGAACAAACTAGCACCGAGTGCGCATACATTATTTAAAAGGAACTAGTTATGATACAGATTTTTCTGGTTTGGTACGGGCACGTGACCATATCAAACCAGCAATCATATCAGACTGGAAAACACAGCGTATCAACCTGGGTGGTAGACAGTATTGTGGTAGGCAAATAATGTGGAATTTGTGGTAGGCAAATAACGGCAAGAAATAAGCTAACATTCATATGTAAGTAATAATGTGGCATTTGTGGTAGGCAAATAACGGCAAGAAATAAGCTAAAATTCATATCTAAAGTAATATTGTGGCATTTGTGGCAGGCAAATAATGGCAAGAAATAAGCTAAAATTCATATGTAAGTAATAAGTGATAATAATGACCTGTTGGATTAGTATTCGGCCTAGTTTAAATATCTGTCATTAGGTAATATTCTTCTATCGCTTCCGTCTTCTGTTATTTCAGATACTGCTATGCATGTCAAATTCAAATTTTGGACCAAGCTGTAAGTAACACATTTTTATTTTGCACTATGATTAATTTCTTATATTTTGTAGTTTATACAAATTTATTTTAGCTAACAATATATATATATATATATAGCAAACATCATAGAGCCTGATCAGGATCTATGTTGTTTACTATTCAGCCAAATGTTTTAGCTCCACTATCCGAATAGCAAACATCATAGAGCCTGATCAGGATCTATGTTGTTTGCTATTCAGCCAAATGTTTAGCTCCACTATCCGAATAGCAAACATCATAGAACCTGATCAGCCAAATGTTTTAGCTCCACTATCCGAATAGCAAACATCATAGAGCCTGATCAGGATCTATGTTGTTTACTATTCAGCCAAATGTTTTAGCTCCACTATCCGAATAGCAAACATCATAGAGCCTGATCAGGATCTATGTTGTTTGCTATTCAGCCAAATGTTTAGCTCCACTATCCGAATAGCAAACATCATAGAACCTGATCAGCCAAATGTTTTAGCTCCACTATCCGAATAGCAAACATCATAGAGCCTGATCAGGATCTATGTTGTTTACTATTCAGCCAAATGTTTTAGCTCCACTATCCGAATAGCAAACATCATAGAGCCTGATCAGCCAAATGTTTAGCTCCACTATCCGAATAGCAAACATAATAGAGCCTGCATACACATCAGAGGACTAATCCTGAACACCAAGAGAAACTTCCCACCCTACCACTGACTGAACAATTTTTTTATTTTGTTGAACTAGCACTTATAGAACCAGTTGCTCATAGCACGACACCCTTTTGGCAGTATTTAGAAATTGTTACTGGAATATGACTTTGATGCAATGTAGTGTTCCAATGTTGTTGCTATATGACTGAATTACTGATTTCATATTCATTTCAGGTGTACCAATGCGAGAAGTGTAGACGTATTTTCTGCATAGACTGCGATATTTTTGTTCATGAAACACTGCACTCGTGTCCCGGTTGTGCAAGCTCCCGGAAGACACAGACTGCGGAAGCTGTATTCACTTGAAGGCTTGCTATTCAGTATGCAAGCTTGACTGTCTCTATGGAAAGTGTTCCAGTGCAATTTTGCTTGTACAAGCTCCTAGAAGACACAGACTGCTCAGCATTTTGCACAAGATTCAAACTTCTGATCACTGTAGAAGGTCAGTGGTTCTACCTGGGTGCCCAACCGTGCATGAAATACTGCTCGGGGGGGGGGGTCCTCCACCAATATTAGCTTGAGAGTCGCCATATGACCTAAGCTGTTGGTGCGACCTTAACCCATTTCTCTAAGAATAGTAATATTACTGGCAAAAAGTGCAGATCCTGATGAGACGGCTCGTCACGAGCCGGCTCATCTGGATCTACACTTTTTGTACGCCTATTTAGAGGTCTGTGGTGTTGAAAGGGTTAAACCCACCCAAAACAAACAAAAGGGCAAACAATTGTATGCACTCGGAAGAAGACACAGCACAGATTGTACACCACAGAATCGATGTCGGACCCAGGCCTGTCGGCTAACAAATGTGCGCTTGTGTAGACGATATGCGAGTTGATCATTTTAGTATAATCATTTGTGGTTCTGCTGGACGAATAAAACAATATTTTATACAAGCTTTCCAATTTATTTGTGTTTTCTGATGTCAATAGTTACTGGTATACAGTGAAACCTGTGTTAGACATCACCTTTATTAGTTAACCAGCCTCCAGATTCCCAAACTGGCATTTTGCTATAAATAAGGAACCGCGCTTTGCTTTTCTATTACCTCCCTTGGCAGATAAAGTCCGATTTATCCCTAAATGCATAGTGATTCTTTCAGTTGGAATCCTTTGTTTTTACAGTTGTTCCCTAACCAGATATTGCGTTATGATAGATAGATAGTTTATTTTTTCAAATTCAATAAGCCAGAGGCCCATGAGAACATACAACAAACATAAACATATATATTATACAGTATACAGTGACGCAACAAGATGACAATAACACAGTGACAATGCATACAATCAATGGCAGAAATATTTATAACTCTCGTGAACAGTGTACTCAAACCGTAATGCTCATAGTTTCATACAACACCCAAAATATGCATAGTCATGCGGAGAAGGTGTTAACTATACAAAAATCAATTCAAGTATTAATTCGGTGGTGCATTGCATAATAATATATAGATTTAGAATAGGTACTTTAAATTATTTCATTAAACCTTTACATCAGCATGTACAATGTGTAAAATGTATAAGCACTTCTTATGTAGCTCGGGCCTTAAACAAAACAGTTTCAGCAATTCATATGCAATGTACTGATTGACTTTAACTGAAATGTATAGGCATCTATGCATAGTCATGACAAGTGTATATTGTAACTGTAATATGGTCATACATAAATAATAATTTAAAGAGTGATAAATGTGATTTTATTCAATCATGTTAGTTAATTGATATCAATTTTTTAGAGATCTTTTCTTCCTTGGATATATTGCGGGATATCTGTCGAGATATAGTAACATAATAATTATAAGATGAGAAAGTGGAAGAAAAATGATAGCATGGTGTGCAAAAGAAACAACGATAAAAACAAAGGAAACCACTTGAAGAGGACGTACATACAGTCAAACCTGTATTAAGCAACCAGCCAAGATAATCACAGAAATTGGCTGCTTAGCACAGGTGGCTCCTTAATAGAGGGCAAATGTATAACAAAGCACAATATTCGGAATCTTGAAACTGGCTGCTTAATACCTCTGACTGCTAAGACAGGTTTGACTGTACTTTTAGGGAGTATTCCGGTCGGCAATAACTGATCGGAGGGACAACCGGGGTCATCCTCCACCAATGGAAGCTGGAAAGTCACTATTTAACATAAGCTACCAGTACGACTTAGTACAACAGTAGTGCAGTTGTTAACACTCTGGACTGGGATCGCAGGTTCGATGCCATCTGACCCTAATAAAATTTAACAGTCATTCAGATGGGACTTTATACCTAGGTCTCGTGTCGGTGCTTTACACCGTGTACGTAAAAGAACCAGAGGATACTCTGGAATGGGTCTCTATCTGTTATCATTGCACTACCCTCCAAAAATCTAAAATGATTAATCTCTTCAGGAGGCATCGCTCGTATGGGGCAACCGGTAGCGACGATAAATAAACGTAAAACACACACACAGTAACTGTCCGATGTCTCTCATTTGACCTATATTAAGCAGCCCTTTACTGGCTGTTTGGGATATGTTACTTGGAATAGTAGAGGGTAATGTATACTAGTGAGACGTTTAAGCGCATGGTATTTACTCGTACCTAAATCACCCTCTCGCTTGAACACTGGTTGCTGTTTCATGTAGAAATGCATTTTAGCTGCATGTATTTAGCTGCTTTTTATTTAAATCGATATTGCATTTCCTTCAGTGAATGTATATGCCCTGATTGTATCCATTTTTATATGAATTTCCTCGCTAATGATGTGCAGCTGATATGCGCACTCAAAGTTACGAACATGCGTTTCCTACCTTAAAAACACTTCAGCCTAAAATAAAATATTTATTCATTTTACCCTTTCATCGCCAATGTCTTATAAATGCGACTGCAAAAAGCAGAGAACCCGATCAGACAGAACAGAACTTGCCGTCTGATCAGGCTATATGCTGATTGTTATTCAGAACAGTGGAGCTGAAGCACCTGTCCAAATAGCAAACAACATAGATCCTGATCAGACGCAGCGTTCTAAAACTAAATCAAATTCTTGAAACATCTCACTAACCGGTCAGATTTTGTCAACATTTGGTAGAAATGATCGATGTACAATGCTCTTTCAAAGTTGTTAAAATATGACACCATTGTAAAAAATGGAGTCAGATGAACGAGGCAGGGGCCATCATGGCCCATTTGTTTCCAGGTGCTTTTGCCTGTGTTACAGTCTGTCGACGCCCCATGCCGGCGAGAGGATAAAACATGCCGGCTGTATCTCCCTGCAGAGGGGTGAAACTCCCCCGAAAAGGGAGCCGCCTGTTTGCCGCGGGTGGCATCCCGTAAGCCGGAGAAGAGGATCCTGGTGGTTGATGGGGCTGCACTGTTACGACTTCGCAGTTCCCAACACACTACTTTGACCTCTGATTCGGTGTAGACGTGGTGGTCGTATTAGCCCGATACGATCAATCGGCTTGTCATGCCAAGCCCTAGGACAGCCCCTTTTTACGTTTAATGTCCAACCTTTTTTAAGTTATTGCTTTACTATTTTCAAACTTAACATTTTTAAACAGAATATCATACTTTTTGTTTAAAACATATACTTTCTATTATTGATGTATATGACTGTTCACTCTTTCTAGTACACGTTTGCTAAGTATTAAAAATTACATGCACATTTTTTTCAATTGTCTGTCCTAGAAGGCAGTGGCTGTCCTAGAAGGCGGTGGCTTAGGGGCTACTGGGGCCGGTACATTAGCGATCTATTCTGATCCATGTTGGTTTTGTTTTTTTAAACTTTATTTATTTTACAACGATTGCGAAGCAAGTTTTAACAACTTATATTAATCACTCTCGTTGGGTGCGGATGGAAGCGTAAATGTGGTCATTCGTGTGGGAGGAAACCGGAGAAAACCCACCTGACCGATCTGGCGACCACCATACCATCTCGCATACTTCCCAGTCCGGGGATCGAACCCGGGTTGCATTGGTGAGAAACGAGCGCGCTAACTACTGCGCTAATCAAACAGCCATGTTGGTCCATATCTGATTCAGTGATGCTTGGATTGTGAACTATTCGTCTGAGTATATTGTTTGTGTTTCCAAACTTGATTGTGGATGGATTGTCTATGGAACAGCAGACCATCATATATCAAAACACTTGATCGAATAGATCACCAAGGCTTACAACTTGCACTCGGAACTTGATAACATGAAATAACATACTAACCCACTCATCTTTAATTCACAATTACATGAAATGAGAGCTATGTCAAATTAAATACCAATATACAAGATGGATCTAAAGACAGTAGCAAAGTTGGCTGTGCTGCACTCTGTGACTTACATAATTTTAAATTACGGCTATCTGATCACGCGTCTGTATTTTCTGCAGACGTAGAGGCTATTGATTTAACCTTGAATTTTGCTGATGAGTCACGTGGTAGAAAATATTTCATACTTATCAGTATTACAATCAATAGATGGCATTAATATTAAAATTCCCTTATGTACAAGTTACTTATTAAACATACAGATATTGTATCGACTAAACGTGTTACATACTGCTGGATACCAAGTCATATTGGTATTCATGTCGATGAAATGGTTGATCAAAGTGCAAACGATGCACTTAGTCCAGTACATGTAGCTTCTAAAATACCATACACTGATGCTAGACAATCAATTCTTGCTTACATTACCTCAAATTTGCAAACTACTTGGAATAATATTCAATTCAATAAACTTTACTTGATTAAACCAAACATTGCTGAATGATATTCTGTTTATGGCCCCAATCGTAGAGAGGAAACAATCTTATAACGACTCGGACATATCCGTTTCTCACATTTTTATTGAAAAGATGGTCTATACCATGCCATTCATTTGTAAATGTTGAACACATCTTGATTGATTGTGTGGATTTAACACTCTTTCGTCAAAAATATACAGTTAGGGGTCGCACCACAACGAGATTGCTTCCGCGTCGTACCAAAATAGTTCTTAGTGAAACTCACATATTTTATTGCACGTATTACTGTAAAGAAGAATAGTCACTTATTGGTAAAGTATGACCATAACATTCACTTTAAGATTATGTATATATAGTAACAAGGATTTATGTTGTGTTTTACAGGGATACATATTCGCTGCGGATGATCAAGGATCGGTGATACTGTATCATTGCGCAGGTGAGCAGTCAAAAGTGTCATGGTAGTCGTCTATGAGACATAGCGAAAAATGACAAGTGGTTGATTTGAATGGAATACAGAGTCTTGAAGGTGTTGGAATGGTGCTGAAATAATGAAAGCGAGCAGAAACATGTGTATTTACTATAGGATATATAGGCAAATTGCATTGCGGTGCGACACATTTACGACATGTGTATTTACTATAGAATATATAGGCAAATTGCATTGCGGTGCGACACATTTACGACATGTGTATTTACTATAGGATATATAGGCAAATTGCATTGCGGTGCGACACATTTACGACATGTGTATTTACTATAGAATATATAGGCAAATTGCATTGCGGTGCGACACCTTTACGACATGTGTATTTACTATAGACTATATAGGCAAATTGCATTGCGGTGCGACACCTTTATGACATGTGTATTTACTATAGAATATATAGGCAAATTGCATTGCGGTGCGACACATTTACGACATGTGTATTTACTATAGGATATATAGGCAAATTGCATTGCGGTGCGACACATTTACGATAATGAAAGCATATGGGAAGGGCTGTAAATAATGTTGTCATAACTTGTAGCCCAACCCATTGGCTTTTTCCCCAGATTAAAATAAATCGTATACAGAAATAATAATAAATCCTAATATAATTTCATATTGTTTTCTGTGTATTTCATTGTGTGTATAATTGTAATGTTATGGAAAAAAATGCACAGACGGATCTGTAGCCCAGTGGCAAAACACTGGACTGGTAATCCAGGGATCGCAGGTTCGATCCCCCGTCTGACTCTAATAAAATTAAGTCATTCAGATGGGACGTTAAACCGAAGTCTCGTGTCGGTGCTTTACACCGTGCACGTAAAAGAACCAGAGGAGACTCTGGAATGGGTCTCTGTCTGTATCATTGCACTATCATCTAAAATGACTAATCTCTTCAGGAGGCGTCGCTCATATGGACAACCGGTAGCGACGATAAATAAACGTAAAACACACACAGAGAAAAAAATGCAATAAAATATTAAACTAAGAGCGTTTCGACACAGTGTGCTATTAAATACAGCATTGCATTTTTAAAAGAATCACAACTTTTCCCTGCATTATAGAATTTTATTGGTTTTCGTTATTACATTTTTACTACATATATTTTCCAAATACATTTTTATCAATCTTGTATAATTATAATATACTTAACCTGGCGCGATATATAACATGAACCGTGCGGATGCGCCGTTAAACCAATATGCACTCGCTTCCAGTCTGTCGATTATTCACTTCTACTTCTGGCAAACCGACATCATCAGAAACCCAATACGGCTCAATTAACAGTTTTGGCGTTAGTTTATACACATTTATATTAGCTCGATTGCGAAACAAGTTCTTTCAACTTATATTAATCACTCTCGTGGTCTCATTCCTAATGGAATCCAATGCCATGAGCGAGAGAGAAGAGGCAACGTGGAATTTAAATGCCTTGCCTAAGGGCACAATCGTAACGGTTCCAGCGGGGCTCGAACTCCGGACCTGAAGCGAATGCGTTAAATAATGATGGATGGACAAGGCAACACCTGTTCCCAGGCTAGAGGTGCTTCATAAATTGTATTAGTTCATAGTGTCTGTGATAAATCTACGGTTGTAAAACAACAAATAAATTACCTATTAAATACATAGTAAAAACATAGTCTGTTCATTTATATTTCCAATCTTTCATTTCTTCTGATACCACATCCACTGTGAAGAGGTGTTCAAATTAAACTGAAAAACAGCAACAATATCACAAATGTAATGGTCAGCATTGACGGTGCTCGCCTGTGAATAACGTCACTGTGTGTACACACTGTATTCCTCCGCCAAATGTTACTGTATACCCAACCTTCAGTTTGCACTGGCCGTCTTATATCACATCTTTTCTACACATCAACTAATCTTAAGTCACATAAGTTCTCAAAAACTATACACTGCCTGTCATGAAAATGCATGTTTTACCAAAAAGACAAATGAACTATATTAGGACCTCGGATGCATTTCCGCCTATATACGTATATACAACCTCTAATGCATGAACAAGTCCAAAGTGGTAATATCGTGTAATCTAACCCATTTGATTCTGGATACCGTTCAAACAGTATTTGCAAAGGATATTCTAGCCAGATCAGCCGCCATGGAACGTACCGTCTGATCAGGCTCTATGCTATTCAGATGATCTTGCTAAGACACTTGGCTATGTAGCAAACAACATAGATCCTGATCAGCACGCTGCGGCTGATCTGGATCTATGTTGTTTGCAAAAGCCTTTAAATGTATCCAGAATGAAATGGGTTAACAACTGTGATAGTTCCAATAACAATATTATTTGTGAGCATAGTAAATCTGTGTCTAAAGGCGGTACAAGAAGGTGTCATACTTCTTCATTTTTGGGATGTAGCCAATGATATTGTACCAAGGCTGAAAAGGTATGTGTGTACTATGACAGGCTGGATCCCAATAAAATCAAGGCCAAATGAGAGACTGCTGGTTTTTATATTACCTCCCTTGGCAGATAAGTCCGATTTATCCCTAAATGTACAGCGGTCCTAGATGGATGGATAGAGGCCTGGGGTGGGTGGATGGATAGAGGGATGGGTGGGTGGGTCTTAGGGAGATGAGATAGATAGATTTCTTTACAGTTTGTCTTGAACATATTTAAAGATCTGGACGTCTTAATTTCCAATGGTAGATAATTCCATATCTTCGGACCAGAGTATTCTAAAGAGTTCGTGTACATTTCATCTCCTTTCAGTTGGAATCCTTTGTTTTTATAGTTGTTCCCTAACCAGATGTTACGTTATGATAAATGTGATTTCATCCAAAGTATGATAATTACTTGATAAAAAAATACAGATTTTTAACTATACTGGGAGGTATCTGTCGAGATATAATAACATAACAATTATAATAGTAGACATTGGAAGAGAATTGATAGGATATTGTGCAATGGAAACAACGATAAAAACAGAAAACAATGTAAGCGAACCCACATACTTTTTAAGGAGAATTCAGGGGCAGTAACTGACCGATATCTCTCATTCATAACAATTTTATTAATTGACAATAGCATATTTTCAACAGAAACAGTAACACGTAGTAAGCTGAATATTGTAACGATTCGTGTGTTTTGTGATACAATTAAACGTTTAAACAAATTAACTAATTAGACTTGGCATAACTAAAATGTAATCAACCACTTAAAGCAGCATTACATCGTAATAAGGATGCTTTGGGTAAAATATAAATACTAAAGTGTGTGTGTTTACAAAAATCGATATAGTCGCTCAGAAACGATAAAATTCCAATAAATTTAAACCGTCGTATACGCGAATTTGTTTATCAACACACGAAATATAAACACGCACAGCGCGCATGCGTGAAACAACACGGGATGTAGAAAACAACGTATATATTTTGAACATGAAATCTTCCTCTAATGTCGAACCCCTCGCGGGGATGTAGAAATGTCTCTAAAATACTTAGCTAACAGAGGTATGGATCAACATATCAAGTAATTTAATTAAAAAGACAACGTGGGACAAATGGGGACGATGCATTTCGAATGTAAACAAGTGCGGACGATGCGTTTCGGTTGTAAACAAGTGCGTGACCGATCGACTCGGAAAGTCCTACTTTCGGTTTCGAGTTTGTTTTATCGCAAAAAACACTGTTTAACAAATGAAGATAAGCATACAAAGTATAATGTTAGAATGTGTAGCAGCATTGCTACCCATACTTAAAATTTGAATTTTTCAAATATCTTTTATTTCATACGATGTAATGCTGATTTAAATAATGATGTTAAACTCTACGTCATAAAGATTCTAGCTAACATAGACAGTCATTTTTAAAGAATGAATTTCGCCAGGCAATCTCATTAGGTCCAGTTTCAAAAACCAATCCGATTTCCACATTGTCACTAAATCCCATGTTGGCGAGTATGATTGTGAATCCCTTTGTTTACCCTCGTTACAACAGAGCATATAGGCGAACATTCTAAGTCGATTATGGAGATAATTCGTGCTAAGCACCGTCGATTGTAGTGAAGTTTTGTTGAGTTGTTGAATGCGTGTCTAGTAGAATGGCGCTATTGACGTTTCTGGTGATAGTGCTGTTAAATGTTGACATTCGAAGGAGGCTTCTTCCTGTACAGGTGACAAGTCCTGTGATGTAATTTCTTTTTCCCCCCGAACGGCTCTGGTTATGGCCACCTTCCTCACTGTTGGACATCCTCATCCTCAAGCAGCATATCAACGGATCTGGCAGTTGACATCGGTCGCTCCAGTGTCTGTGCATACCGTCACCACTTCCGTAAAACAGCGGTGGTGATGCGTGTGCCCTTTGTTGCAAGGTCAACATCCGGAAGATCCTAGTATCCTACGCTGCTGCAAGATAAGCACCGACCGCGACGTGCACGCCGTGAGGGGTCGGCCGGTCGCCAATGTGTGTCCGGCTAGCTCCTTTTATATTGGCCAGGCTAAACATCCATACAGATTAGTTCACGATCGTATTGGACATACATATGACCACGTTGCTGACACTATTCTATAGTCGATGGCATTCCGATGACAATTTAGCATTATTAATCCAATACCAATTCTGAACAAATACCTATATACGTCAGTGTATAATACACACGTGCCGTACTATTGCCAGGAAATTACCGGAGGTAGTGCGCAATTGAACTACTGGTTGATACGATACTTAAATATACTAGTATATTAAACACAATTAATTTACAACGTTATCTAGAACTGAATGCTCTTAGCGATTAATGATGAATACCACTATAACATTTGTAGCCAACAGTACTGTGGATTACCAGGAAATTACGAACAATAAGACTGTTAACTATGATTTCCCGGAACCGTATCACAGTATCCGCATTGCTGTCAACTGGGCAATCATTGGTTTAGTTGTAATGTCTTTCCTCGGGAATTCGTTGATTATCATCGTTATGTCGAGGAAACAAAACAGGAACTCGTCAACGTCCGTGTTCTTCACGGCTCTAGCCGTCTCCGACATATCCATTGCTATATCCGTGTCATTAGAACGCTGGTTGCACTGGGTATTTGGAATAAATTTATATGGTATTAGTCCATATCTGACGAAATTAAAGATCGTCTGCACCTACGCCAACATTCAGATATCGTCATGGATGTTGGTGTGCGTCACAATGGAGAGAGTGTTGAGTATCGCTCTACCGTACAAGATAAAGGAATTGAGCACGAAGACTCGAGCAAGAGTGCTTGTGTGTGCTGTGTGTGCCTTTACCGTCGGCCTTAACACTTGCGGCTTCACACTAATCGTGGACATCCATTTTGACGAATCGCTTGGTATCATATGGGACAAGAAAATAGATAACGGCGACACAATAATAGCGTGGATGGACTTCGTCGTTTCTTTCTGCGTCCCTATAACCCTGATTGGCATCGGCTCTGTGTACATCGTCATTCATCTACTAAGGATTTCCATACAGAAGCATGCCACGAGAAACAACCGGAACAGCTCGGTAACCAAGACAATACTCGCAGCAAACATTGTATTTGTTGTTACAATGTCG
Organism: Archivesica marissinica; assembly: GCA_014843695.1. Taxonomy (NCBI): domain Eukaryota; kingdom Metazoa; phylum Mollusca; class Bivalvia; order Venerida; family Vesicomyidae; genus Archivesica; species Archivesica marissinica. Next base: position 10,375,653 of record CM026401.1, on the reverse strand, counting down.
CCGTTTGTGCTTCTACACCTACTCTATCCGAGTGTCGATGACGTAGACATATCGCCCTATCTATTCTGGACACTCAGTGAGGCCTTTATGTTTCTCTCCGATAGCAATGCCGCGTTGAATTTCTTCGTTTATGTGTTGAGTGGCTCTCGATTCAGAGAAGATGTAAAACAACTTCTTGGATGTCAGACGTCACCAATGACGTCATCCATCTCACGTACCAATACCATGGCGGATGGAGTTCAGGCTGTTTCTAGCTTAAGAGTGTGCTCTGTGTCCAGCACTCAGACACTGCGTGGAAAGTTATAAGAAACAAGTTCGATATCTTCAATGTGAAGTTCGGCCAAGCTTTAAATTCGGAAATATATACAATTGCGATGGATGGCATGAGTTAGGTTGTTCTCACCTATTGCGATGGATGGCATGAGTTAGGTTGTTCTCACCTATTGCGATGGATGGTATGAGTTAGGTTGTTCTCACCTATTGCGATGTATGGCATGAGTTAGGTTGTTCTCACCTATTGCGATGGATGGCATGAGTTAGGTTGTTCTCACCTATTGCGATGGATGGTATGAGTTAGGTTGTTCTCACCTATTGCGATGGATGGTATGAGTTAGGTTGTTCTCACCTATTGCGATGGATGGTATGAGTTAGGTTGTTCTCACCTATTGCGATGGATGGCATGAGTTAGGTTGTTCTCACCTATTGCGATGGATGGCATGAGTTAGGTTGTTCTCACCTATTGCGATGGATGGATGAGTTAGGTTGTTCTCACCTATTGCGATGGATGGTATGAGTTAGGTTGTTCTCACCTATTGCGATGGATGGCATGAGTTAGGTTGTTCTCACCTATTGCGATGGATGGCATGAGTTAGGTTGTTCTCACCTATTGCGATGGATGGTATGAGTTAGGTTGTTCTCACCTATTGCGATGGATGGCATGAGTTAGGTTGTTCTCACCTATTGCGATTTTCATAATAAGGATTATATACACGTTCACTAAGATTGGTGACAAGAACGTTTTCAAGGAAACTGGTCACGATGCGTTTTTTATATATTTCTTTTATTATTATTATTATTATTCATTTAAAGCGACACTATATCAGTGAACATTTCACGCACATTTCTACAGAATGTAATTTCCTATTATAGGGTATACCCCCCCCCCCCAGTGATAGCGCAATGGTAGCGCGTTCGCTTCAGGTGCGAAAGGCCCGGAGTTCGAGCCCCGCTGTAGCCGTTACGATTGTGTCCTTAGGCAAGGCATTTAAATTCCACGTTGCCTCTTCTCTCTCCCTCGTGGCGGTGTATTCCACCAGGAATGAGGTCTCGAGAGTGATTAATATAAGTTATAAGAACTTGTTTCGCAATCGAGCTAAAATAAATTTGTATAAACTAATGCACGCATACATTAACACATTCATTTTTGGCTCTTTACGATGTACTGTCGCTTTAAGAGTATTCGCTCCGTTTTTTCTCAGTTATTTTACGATCATTTCATATTTTGCTTATTTATTATGATTCTCGGTCTATTTTTTGTCTATATATATGTTATAATAATAATACACAATTTATTATACACACTTTATGTCCACCTTGCAGCGATATATACTGGCACCAAAAGGAGACTGTGCACTTGCCTTATAGGTAAAATTCTTTATGTCATTTCAGAACAGAAAATATAGGCAACTTTGATATTCCGTTAAAACATTGCCAAAATAGTAACGTTAATTACTGGTATTCTTTCTCTACGGAATACCAAATATGCCTATATGTTTATCTTAATGTTTAAAATTATTTTTGGTCCAATGAGATGGCAGCAATTTTCAAACTTAGAACGAATTTATTTTAGTAAATCAGCTTTAAAACACTATGCAGGTTAAAGTTTATTAGTACGTTTAAAAGATGACAGGCGCGATTTTGATGTTTCGGGGTGTCAATCAATGCCGCGGGACGAAAGAGGGCGGAGACATGTAGAGAGTAGTGTGTACACACATAATTTAAAACACTAAGCAGGTTAAAGTTTATTAGTACGAATTTACAAAATTAAATTGGTCGCAAAGCATAACCTATACTAAAAGGACATAAAGAAGTTTACCTCTAAGGTAAGTACTCAGTTTCCTTTTGGTTTCAGCATGCATGATTTAATACATACATGACAAACATATACGTATACATTGTTGTAGTTTTACAAACAAAACCAACTACATGTACAATCAAAAACACGACATACATTCACAATGAACGTGAGGAGTAGAGAAGATATAGGCCTATATTTAATGTAGTAATGTTCTTCGTTCGATACGTATAGTTCCGACGGCCTGCGAAAACACTGAAAATAGTCAAAAACACACATAAGATCTTATCTTGGTCACAATTTTGATTGGTAAGTTTTATTAACGGCAATTTCATGATTTTACTAGTAATTCTTTAATTGCAATAACTTATTTAATTTTGGTTTCTTAATATAAAATTTGGTATGCTGTCAAGGGAATTGAAATGCACGTTTTAAATATTAATTTATTTTTTGACAATGATGTACGGATTATAAAGTATAAGAACTTAATATGCACCTATTTTTGAAATCTATTTTCACAGTTGAAATATTAATATACAGGTACATTATTATTTATTCGTTATTGATATGAAATTTGGGAAATGATACAACAATATGTCCACTGAGAGCTCTCCAACAATGTATGAACCATGGTGATGGGATGAAAAATAAATAGCTTATGAAGAAAACAAAATTACGCTACTATACAATATATATAATAGCTAATCAACTTTGCTAAACAAAATGGCAGCCACAGTAGGAATGATGACGTCACATGGGAACTATGTATATGAACATTAGGCCTACTATTGAGTACCAGCATATTTAATATTGATATTGTAGTGTTTAGTATATGTTAACTTTGAATTTTTTTCTACAATGTCTGTAATAATAATAAACAAAAAAGCTATGACAACAAGTGTTGCCATAGCAATACTCATCTGCTATAAATAATGATGTAGGGGTTAGAGTGTGGAGCAATATATAATGGAGTATATATTAGCAAGACATCTCAATCCCCCCATATTTAAGTCGCCATCGCATAAATGCATTTGGGCGACTAGATTTCTAAAACGTTTAAAATAAACATCATCTAAACGTGATGAGCCTGACCCTCTCAATATCAAATCTTTCAGATGGGACTATAAACGAGAGACTCGCCTCGTTGCTATACAACAGGCATATAAAACAAGGGGGGTTTTACGTTTATTTATCGTCGCTACCGGTTGCCCATATGAGCGACGCCTCCTGAAGATATTAGTCATTTTAGATTTTGGAGGATAGTGCAGTGATACAGACAGAGACCCATTCCAGAGTCTCCTCTGGTTCTTTTATGTGCACGGTGTAAAAATATAAATATAAAACAACCAACGTGTGGACAATATCTATACTAAGAATAACTATGCATGGTTTACTGTTAAGCACGAGAAACGACAATATAGCACACATGTCGACGGTGTTGTTGGAAAGGGTTGTTGCACTGACTACATGAATATAAACAAGGTTAGCTAAAGAATGCCTTTAAATCTTAATGTATATTCAATATGCTAGGTCACTTGCATAAGTGGTGAAGGGTGGTAGGGGAAACCTTTTTACCCACCCACCGGACTAGCTCCGTCCAACTCTCTCTCTCTCTCTCTCTCTCTCTCTCTCTCTCTCTCTCTCTCTCTCTCGCTCTCTCCCTCTCTCCTCTCTCTCTCTCCTCCTCTCTTCTCTCTCTCTCCTCCTCTCTCTCTCTCGCTCTCCTCTCTCTCTCTCTCTCTCGCTCTCTCTCTCTCTCTCTCTCTCTCTCTCTCTCTCGCTCTCCTCTCTTCTCTCTCTCTCTCTCTCTCTCTCTCTCTCTCTCTCTCTCTCTCTTTCTTCCTCTCTCTCTTCTCTCTCTCTCTCTCTCTCTCTCTCTCTCTCTCTCTCTCTCTCTCCTCTCTCTCTTCCTCTCTCTCTCTCCTCTCTCTCTCTCTCTCTCTCTCTCTCTCTCTCTCTCTCTCTCTCTCCTCTTCCTCTCTCTCTCTCTATCTCTCTCTCTCTACTCTCTCTCTCTCTCTCTCTTCTCCTTCTCTCTCCTCTCTCTCTCTCTTCTCTCTCTCTCTCTCTCTCTCTATCTCTCTCTCTCTCTTTCTCTCTCTCTTCTCTCTCTCTCTCTCTCTCTCTCTCTCTCTCTCCCTCTCTCTCTCTCTCTCTCTCTTCTCTCTCTCTCTCTCTCTCTCTCTCTATCTCTCTTCTCTCTCTCTCTCTCTCTCTCTCTCTTCTCTCTCTCTCTCTCTCTCTCTCTCTCTCTCTCTGACACTATAATAAACAAACACTGTACTTTACTTTATACGTATTTCTGGTTATTTTTATCTTATTTTATGTATGTTATGATTAAAACGTCTGGCATGGGTTACATGTCAGATATAGTCAATTCCACCGCAGTGTTTGTTTTTCCCTTTTCATAAATGAACTTCAGAGACAAGGACACGCACATTTAAATATATATATTGACACAATGTTGCTACCAAGTCATGTTGTCCTTGTTTATAAATACATTTACAGTCTTGTGGGGAAAAACAAGAACATTCTATAGTCAACAGTTGTGTTATCATCTGTGACCTGGGCTGGGGATTTGCGTCAGGGAATCACTTAATAATAAGATTATAAGATTCGGGTTATTCTGCGATATACCACGGTTGATACTTATTATTTCGATTCTAACACGACTTACTTCTAATAATTTTAGACGAAAAAGGAGTATTTTCTTCAAACGCAGTGCATTTGGCTTTCGAAATTTCGAAAGAGGTGATGACATTATTTTTTATGGAAAATATCAATCTAGTGCATAAATGAACACAAGTTGTAACTGATCAATAATTTTATTTATGTTGTCAAATAAAACTGTACAGAATAGTAACTGAAACGTTACTTAACAGAAAAACAAGACGGACAAGAGATTATCTGATTCTAAAAATAGCTCACTTCCGCGAATTCCCACGGTTGTATTTACAAACATCACGTGACTTTCATTCATAAAACTTTACACGCATTGTATAAATGGAATGGCCAAAACACGGTGCGCGCGCAGCATAGTTCAAGGTAGGTATATCGCAGAATAACCCGAGGTAGATTTTACTCTACAAGTATGTATGTTATTAGCTGGGTCGTGTTAGAATTAAGAAATAATAAGTATCAACCGTGGTATATCGCAGAATAACCCTCGTTTGAAGTTCTTATGCGTATAATTATATCACGAAGGCCGAACACGGTTGATACTTATTATTTCGATTCTAACACGACTTACTTCTAATAATTTTAAAGGAGTATTTTCTTCAAACACCGCTGCATTTGGCTTTCGGAATGTCCTCCCGCGTAAGGGGTGGTGACGTTATTTTTATGGAAAATATCAATATAGTGCATAAATGAACAAAATTTGTAACTGATCAATAATTTGATTTATTTTGTCAAATAAAACTGTACAGAATAGTAACTGAAACGTTACTTAACAGAAAAACAAGACTGACAAGAGATTATCTGATTCTAAAAATAGCTCACATCCGTGAATTCCCACGGTATTTTTTACAAACATCACGTGACTTTCATTCATAAAACTTTACACGCATTGTATAAATGGAATAGCCAAAACACGGTGCGCGCGCAGCATAGTTCAAGGTAGGTATATCGCAGAATAACCCGAGGTAGATTTTACTCTAAAAGTATGTATGTTATTAGCTGGGTCGTGTTAGAATAATAAATAAACATGTTTAATGCAAGTAAAATACTACAAATAGCATCATAGTACATGACAGCAATGTTTCTACACAGATATTCAAAAAGATGCAAATCATAAAACATTGATGAACATAATTTATATAGTCTAAATACATATATGCATGCAATTGCATACGAAATTATACATTTCTAACAACATGAGCAAATATTTATGATGTTTTAGTTTATTTACCATAAAGGACCACCATGACACTATATCGCTCACCTGGCTCCATTGTTCACACAAGGTTGTCATGCAACAACTATGAATATCATTGTATTGTACATTGATCAATCTTACTAAATGTCGGCGGTAGATTTTCCGAAGAATTTGTTAATATTTTGAGTTGGAAGAAGTTGTACCATGATGACAAGTAAATACTAAATCATAAATGGTGACTATAGACCCTATGGTTGCTGAGGAGAAGACGCTTGAACGTGTTCACTGACGACGTCGGTTGGGCGGTAACCATATATGCAGTTTCTTGAACACTTGCTAAATAATTTCAGGATTTACGCATCTATAAACTACATGAGGTGATGCTATATTGTGATATCCGCTTTAAACACCGAACAAGGAAATAAACTAATGATCGAAAATGGATAACGGCTATTTTGAACATTGTGCGTAATTTCCACTTATTTTCCATAGAAACGACCGCCAATCTGTAGGAGTAAACAGGTCAAGTGGTTCGGAAATATTTCTCCATGATTTAAATATGTAATTAATTGATGGTTGTTTGGGTCAGGCAGTCAGTGAATAAGCTTGGCTGAAATCTTGGGAAGAAGTCACTTATTCCTAACTTCTCACTATTCATAGTTAGAAATTTGACAATTTACGTAGAAGTATAACTTCAACTACTGTGTTCAAGAATGTATGTTTAAATGTTAAACCAAATTGACCTACATAGTCTACGGTAAATACTAATGTTATTGCTCTCTATCATGACATGTATTTCACTAATATTCCAACACATTCAATACACTGTATTGAGTGTTTTCCATACAAATCACAATAAATGGTACAATGATCATTTTATTATTTTGCTATGTCTCAGCCTGTCACCCTTTTTGAATATTTACTCCTTGAAAAAACAAATTAATATTAGTTTGTCTTGCTGAGAAATTGAATTTTCCATTTGGAAACTGATAGCATGTTGAGCAAAGAAAACGCAGATAAAACAGAGGAAAGCAATTAAGAAGATATATATACTTTTTGGGAGTATTCAGGGATAGTAACACTGGGATATGAAGTGTTTGGAGGTACTAGTATATGAATGGTAGTACAGGGATTCTATTCAGTAGGACTTCAGATTTCGCACTGATCAACAAAGTGGCCCTATATGCAACAATTGTCAACAAATATGTTCCAATTATAGCGCCTACCCAGAGTCTTTATATATATAATAATTGTTCTTCAAATAAAACACAATTTTAAAAAACACATGCATGTATACATGTACGTTATATAATAAATTCACAAAACGTTTGCCGCATCCTGCCAGATTTCACTAAAAAAAGGGTTTGTTCATCAAAAAATATAATTTTCGACGCGGTGTTTCAGTAGTGTAGATTAATAATGACACAATACTAATGAAAATCACATGACTATTTCCTGAATACCCCCTAAAAGTACAAACAAGAAAAACACATTAATAAATTGCTGACTTCTAAAATTATTGAGCTACTTATACATGTATGTAGTCTTTATTTTAGCCAGCATGCAGAGTTAAATGTAGATATAATTATTACTACACAGTAATTTACCCTTTTTTGATAATGATGGAATTTTAGTCATCATTTCTGTACTGTCTGGTGGACAGTTCCGGCTTGACAGGTTCCCAGCCGCTCCCTCGTTTAAGTCAACACAACCAAGGTTACAAATTGATAAATTGCACTGCATCATCATCTTTGTATCATCATTTTGTTGGCGACAGAGGCAATGTAGCATGTTGTCTGAAACCGAGTCTACCAAGCTGTGTTTCCAGTTCCTCGACATTGTGATGTCAACCTAGAAGAATAAAAGGTGTGTTTTGCATATAAACCGACAGATATGAATGCTAAACTGTCTAATCTTAGCAGTGATTATTATGACATTGCAATTACTTTAGTTGTTGTCGGTTCTTCAGACTGCCCAGTTAATTGGTTAATCCAGTTGGAAGAGTGGATGGCTTGCAAGAGGGCAGCCATATGTTCAAGCCCCCCAGTACACAACTATTCAGGGAGTTAAACATGTTTGCTACACTCCTTGTCGTTTGTCAAAGGCATGTATTATGTGGATTTCCTAAATAAACGTTGGTGTTGTTGTTGTTGTTGTTGTTGTTGTATAATTAGAAGTCATTGCAGATATAGCGCGTGACATGTTCTGCTTAAAACCATAGGAAAGAAACTTTTGCCTTGCCAGGGGTATTTACAATGTAGCAGCATCGGTTATCGTTAGTGTTGTGGATGGTGTACACATAAAGGACAATGAGTAGTTTTCTTTTGCGAGTAATTCTCAGAACCTAATACTTGTCAGTACATTTACAAAGAACAGGAGGGAGAAGTGAAGATATTCGGCGCAGTCTGTAGATCAGACTGCACATACCCACTTAGGAGAGCCAACTTGCAAGCGGGTGGTTGTGGGTTCAATCCATGCACTGGTTCAATCCCTGCACCATTTTACTTTTTTGTATGTATGTATGTTCCATTAATATCAAACCCTTTGCGCGGACCTAGCCATGTTTTCATGGGCAGGCTTAGCCGACCAATACTAAGCAATGTGTGTTAGGTGCCTTGCAACAATGACACTACATATGTGGCCTGACCGATCATAGAACCCGGGACAGTTCCATACCAAATCCGATGCTCTACCAATGGACCAAGGACGCTAGTCCTATATATAAGACATCTACATAAAATATTTGTCTTCTGTTATTTCGAGGTCTTATCGTTAAAGCTCATTTTCGCATAGCACTTTCCGCCCTAATCCGATGACGGGGTATCTGACCAATATTTTGAAGCTTTTCGGACATGAACGGTTATAAATGCGTGCATTGGTAGTTAGTTTAAACATATTTTATTGCCAATATTAAAGTGCTTATACAATATAATACATCATAGCACACTACAGCATAAATAATGGCAAGTGGGTCGGGTCACAAGTTCTCAAAACATGCATTGGTGTTAAGAATAATCCTAAATATAGATATTAAGAACGGTTAAAATATATTGTCTAACCGTTGTGCATATCATTTAGCTGTTTGAAGTAGACATGTGAGATTCTCCCATTTTGTCTGCGCAGTCTTCACAAAAGAAATCCAAATGAAATATGTTTAGTACATTTCATGCGTATGAACAATTGAATATTAAACAATCTTATTTGGTTCACCGTAATGGCACGGAGATAAATCTTGTAAACATTTTCGTCTAATTATTTCTATTTTTGTTTTTCACAATAATCAAATAATCAAAATGGACGATTTGAAATGGCGAAACTCTGCCATGAAATTTAAACGTTGATTTCTTGTATAATATTGTGTCAAGAGAAGCTATAGACTGTGCAGAATTCAAACATTGTGTGTTCATCTTGTTAACAATTTTAATTTATAAAAACGACTTTTTTAGAATATAAAATATGCTACGCTTAATTGAGGTTTAACGTTTAGATTTTGAAAAATGCCTGGATAGTAAAATGTAAATATTTGGACTACAAGGACCATTTAAGCATTTTTCTTCAACAATTCAATGGGAAATCCAGATGAAATTGTAAAGTTTTTAAAAAATATCCCAACATACCCAAACTCATTAACTGCATCAAACAATGCAAAAACACAGCATACAACATAATATTATATTAACATAATGGCACCGGAATGTAATGATGTATGACGGGAACAAATATGTTTGAACAAAATACCCCACCCACCACAGGCTTTAACAGACTTACAGAGACGTTCAAGTCTTTGATAATTAATACGCATTAATGCCGTTATGTAACAAGATAATATTTCGTACCTGGTGGAAACTAATATAGTCGCACTTGTTGTTATATTTATATGTTGCGACCTTCAAGATAAATGGGTTTATCTCTGATAAATGATAAATATATATCTGGATCTGAATGGGTGGTTGATACGATATTCTCATCGATTGGTTGAGAAAAAGATTTTACGTTCAAAACAGTTCAATGTAACTGAATGCTATGATTTTTGGAAAGTAGGTCAACACTGAAAAACAGGATCTAATAATTACGCCAAATAGACTACATCTACCAGTACCATAAAGAAATATTTCCTACATCAAAACGATATTACATACTTTTTTGACATATAACGTTGCTAACATTATATCACAGGCTGCAAAATATCATGTCCCGGTCTGATCCTGTTAAATGGCTGTTCGCCGTACAATGGTGCTATTTTAATTGTACATATATGTAATTACTGTGTAGTGATTTTTAAGATAAATGGGTTTATCTCTGATAAATGACAAATATATATCTGGATCTGAATGGGTGGTTGATACGATATTCTCACCGACTGGTTGAGGAAACGATTTTACGTTCAAAATAGTTCCATGTAACTGAATGCTATGGTTTTTGGAAAGTAGGTCAACACTGAAAAATAGGATCTAATAATTACGCCAAATAGACTACATCTACCAGTACCATAAAGAAATATTTCCTACATCAAAACGATATTACTTACTTTTTTGACATATAACGTTGCTAACATTATATCACAGGCTGCAACATATCATGTCCCGGTCTGATCCTGTTAAATGGCTGTTCACCGTAAAATGGTGCTATTTTAATTGTACGTGTATGTAATTACTGTGTAGTGATTTATTTGGCCAACAACGCCCAACACCAAACATATTTTCCCAATAAAAACTCACTAACATTTCACCTCATGGATTGATGTTCCTAATATAAACTTAACGGACTATTATAAATAAACAAATACATGTATAACACAATTATATGGAACTATTTCATTTTAGTAATTTCATTTGTGAGATCGGTCGACTCTATTACACAGCTGGGGGAGATGGGTTTTTAGCTGCATTTACAGACACTGATATTATACATAAATAAAGTTATATCATTTTAATAACATATTAATACTAGAGGAACGACTTACTAAGTTAATAATATGACAAGAAATGACATAAATAGAACATGTTTGGCATATATACAGCCTTGTTATACTTTATTACATCCCTAATTGTAGGGTAAATCCATTTTTACCGAATTGTAATTATACTAATGATATAGTTATCAGGCCGCTCAGGCCGCTCAGGCCGCGTCTCATTTATATGAAAAAGTTGGCAGTTTCTTACGGAGGTTGGTGCACCCAAGTACTGGTTAACCACTGGAGCCTGCCCAGGAAAGGTGTTGCTAGGTAAACTGCCCGCCGGCGATATAGCCCGAAATGGTGCTGATGCAGGCGTAAACCCCGAAATATAAATATTTAAAAAAAAAATGATATAGTTATACCGAATTGTTATTCGTATGATAAAAAAGATTGAAACTATTAAGTAATTATGTGTCATAACCTGGCTTTATTATAATTATTATTTATGTTATTAAAATGATATAAATATTATTTATGTAATCAATATATGCAGTTTGTATAGTCCTATCATTTGATTTGTATATATGTTGAGGGCCTCATGGTAGATTAACTTTTTGTTATATGAGTTATCTCGTAAAATAAAGTCTTTATAATTATTATTAATATATTTATATCTATATAATAACATGTCTTCTATGAAAATTTGTATATATAACACTTTAAACATTGTTATAATGTTTTATGTGAAATAAATTGATTGATTGATTGATTGATATTTATCTCCATTCGGTATAATGCTGTCGGTTGCCAGCACTGGGATCAACATGGCTGTTAATTGATGCCGACGATTGACAACATTGTGCATGTATATTTTGTGTACCATTTAAATCTATATGAAAATATGATATGATTCTACTTTAAATGAAAATCCATATTCTTATAGAACGTTGCTGTAATCGCTTTTTAATTTAATTTATTCACGTCATCGTATTGATACAAATTTTGATAGTTTTACTTAATGTCCAACCAGGAAATGATAAGGTATAGTGCCAAAACCTGTTTTAATATCTTAAAAATTAGAGAATTCTTTATGTGTAAATAATGTCATGTTGTTTTTTTAAGTTTGAAATGCTTTTTATCACTGCTATATGGATGCTGCTAATCAAATCACTATTGATCTGATCAAGGGTGATACCTGGTCTTCTAAACTATTTTTAACAAGTGCACGCTAGTGCCTATATTGATAACTCGGAGTCTTACCCCTTCCTAGTTGTATTGCAGTTTTTAATTAGGGGATTAGCAACGTTCATATAGATTTATCAGTTTTAGATATGTACATAGTTATAGTTATAAATGATAGAGTCTATCTTAACATACTAATTGTGATATAATGTATGTATATCTAGAGGCATTATTATAACGTCTCTTATTATTCTTCCAGAATGGCAATGTATAATTATAATGATACTTTATTTTAAACATGTCTGTAATATTGTATTATACATTGATGAGACGAAAATAAAGATATACTACTACTAATATCGTATACTTGTATTGGTGATTAGTGTATCGGCCCATTAGGCCGGTGTTGAATGTTAATTGATGTTGTTAGTATGCTTTTGTTATCAATAATAAATCATTTACTTACTTATTTTAAATTACTTATTTATCATTAGTGTTAGTGGTCACCATCATTAAGCAACCAACCTGTATTAAGCAGCCAGTTTCCAGATTCCCAATATGTTGTTGTATTATAATGTTGACCGGCTGGCTGCTTATATATATATATAAATATACAGTCAAACCTGTCTTAAACAGCCAGCTAGTCAAACCTGTCTTAAACAGCCAGCTAGTCAAACCTGTCTTAAGCAGCCAGCTAGTCAAACCTGTCTTAAACAGCCAGCTAGTCAAACCTGTCTTAAACAGCCAGCTAGTCAAACCTGTCTTAAACAGCCAGCTAGTCAAACCTGTCTTAAACAGCCAGCTAGTCAAACCTGTCTTAAGCAGCCAGCCGGTCAACATTATTATATATATATATACATTCTTCCCACAGGGTGGTGCTAATGTATTACATACTTTTATTGTCAATATAAAATAATAGTCAAGGGACTGAGAACACGTGATGCTAACTGTCCCTTTTTTGTTGTTTATTATATTGCATGATGCCTGCTGTACATTGATGAGACGTTCATGTTAATAAAGAATAAAATCTTGAAAGTCTTCTAAATCATTAAATATATAAATAGTTCGCGAAAACACGTACATAGTTGTTATTGGGAGTAATCGTATATAATCAGTATAGTTCATTTAGCTAATGTATTATTAGTCGAACACGAACACCAGGGGAGGTGATTAGAGCCACAGAGTGGGGCTAATGTATTACATACTTTTATTGTCAATATAAAGTAACAGTCAAGGGACTGAGAACACGTGATGACGCTAAAATAAGCCAGGTAACTTATTACTATAAACCAATAAAATAATTGTACCATCATGCAACAGGCCAGTGCAGTGTCATTGTTCAGCTTTAAAGCGTATTCGCAATGTTCCTCCCGGGTGATTGCCCTTGATATTGAATAAACGTATTCGTCCCATGCAGGATTTTTACGTTTATACAAATTTATTTTAGCTCGATTGTGAAACAAGTTCTTACAACTTATATTAATCGCTCTCGAGACCTCATTCCTGATGGAATCCATCTCCACGAGGGAGAGAGAAGAGGCAATGTGGAATTTAAATGCCTTGCCTAAGGGCACAATCGTAACGGCTCCAGCGGGGCTCGAACTCCAGACCTTTCGCACCTGAAGCGAACACGCATCCATTGCGCTATCACGACTTCCATTAGGTTTTTTAAAGAACACTATGTTATACTATTGGCTTGACGCTATACGTATGCTTTGTTTAGGCCTTTCCAAGCACGTTTAAAATGACACCCCGTCAGTATCAAGGCTATACATTGTATACTGAAAGATAACACGGTCGCAAATGTAAACAAAGCGCGTGCTACACATTCAACGGCCGCTAAAATAATCAATAACTTTATATGATGGATTTGCTACAGTTAACCTTTGACATATATTTGCAATATTTTTCCATTTCAACAACGAAACGCATTTTGAGACAATAATTAAATATAAATTAAGTTAGTGCTTAAAGGGAAAGTCACCGAACAGCTTAATAATGAGCAGTTTGAAGGTTACCCTGTACAATCACACAGCACAATATGATGAGTGTGCAGTTTGAACACATATATCGGATAAACAATATGCTAATGAGCATAAAACATGGTATAATTAACCCATTCATCAACAAGTAACTGACATGTGTAGCTATATTTCCATGAACTCTACTGTTGACAAGTGTGTTCTATACTCTATACATATTGATATGCAAGCCGTGTCCAAGTCCTCCATACCCGTATTCGAAACGTATAGTTCTTTTGAATCAATGCATATATATACAATTGTCGTTTAGTGAATACGTTAAGACTAATACAGCTTACTGTCGAATATGTCGCAAGCTTTGGAGAAACCCTGAAGCGAGTCGGAATGTATAAAATTATGTATATCAGTAGTCTTTGCGATATCATCGACAGCTTCAGCGTACAATTGTATAAGAACCGTATGGGAAAAGGCTACCTGGTAAAATAAATAACCATGTGTACGTTTTACGCACGACTAGCAATGCTCTAAACTAACATTTATTTTCGAGGAACATTATTAACTCTCCACTCTGCAGGTGCGGAGGTGAATCCAGTCATCACTACGTATTCCATTGGCCTGATTATTCAGGCATCAGAATAACCCGTATCAACACCATAAGCCCCTTGACAGACATTTCTTTAACGTTCTTTGCACGATATTGATAATCTAAGAGATAAACAATGCGATATTTGATGCACTTCACAAGTTTATTACAGCAACAAAGAGCTTTGATAACGGCTAATGTAAAGTGTGTAGCTTCGTTTTTCCAGCTTCGTCTAAATCTCTCTCCTCCCCTCCCTCCACTCCCTCTGCGCTCTCCTGTCTCTCTCTCTCTCTGTCTATCCCTCTCCCCTCTCCTCTCTCTCCCCCCTCTCTCCCCCTCTCTCTCTCCTCTCCTATCTCTCTCTCTATCCCTCTCCCCTCACCTCTCCTCTCCTCCTCTCCTCTCTCTCCCCCCTCTCTCTATCTCCTCTCTCTCTCTATCTCTCTCCTCTCTCTCTCTCTCGAAATACGAAGGATTCCATCAAAGATATAAGTAGTATGGTCAGCTCTTTGTATGTTGTGTATACGTCATCACTTTTTGTGTATACGTCATCACTATAGAGCCTATTGATGGTATATCGCGCAACTACCGAGCTCTTTGCTTTTTTGGTATACGCGTCACTATTGATTACGTAGCGCTCAACTACCGAGCTCTTTGCTTGTTTGGTATACGCGTCACTATATAGCCTATTGGTAATAGCTTTATAAATAGCGATCTCGTACCATTCTATAAATATAGACTACGAACCGATCCATAAATAACTATTACGAACGCTTCTATATAAATATAGTCCGATTAGAACGGTCTCAGTCCTCAAGCAGCTTCACGAACTTCAACGAATATACGGGTAAGTTCATTATATTATTCAAGCTAGGCGTACGTTTTTATCGAGTAAGAAATCATAATTACAAACTTAACCTATGTACGAAAATGAATAATATATATCGTTACGTATACTTCCATAAAAACGCGATAAATTATTAATAATCCGTAATGTACGTTTTAGAGGGCGATGGATTCCATCAGGAATGAGATATCCAGAGCGATAAGTCGTACGAACTTGTTTCGCGATCCAGCAATTTTGTAATAAAATAATATTATCCATCCAATATGAGACGCGGGAGGGATAATATAAATGCTCGATGTTCAAATTATAAAACCCGTCTGATGGCTATCTCCGAATAAATCCTATCATTTAGTATGACGCACGTTAATTCTCTGCTCGGAATGCCTCCAATAATGAATCCAAACGGCATGAGGTTATATGTTTGCCAGTTGACCCTAAATAACCTTATCCGGGAATGCGAGAAATATTTCTAGCCCAGTTAATTATAAATCTCGCGTGGCAAATTGGTTCATGATTCTAAGGTAATTAATACGTTTACATATCACGGTTGCTTTCACCTGTCAATGCCATCCGTTAAAAGCTAAAGTTATGACCAACAACATGTCTTATAACGGATTAAATGATAAGCCCGGAGAGAGTGCATAACTTAATCCTCAGTTAATTGGTCTTAATTGATGCGATGTAGCGGCTTGTATAGCCTCAATGAGAACGAAATATTTATTTCTGTCTGCTTATCAACTCGAAGGTATTTTCCATGGAACATTATTAGACTCGTTTCAAGTTTGATTTATTTGACATCCTGCCACGCATACATTTTGAATCGCAACTAACATAAATTTGTAATTTCATCACCGGTTCAATAAAATAATCCAAGCGTTCATAAAATATTACGTTAGTGTGTGCGTGCGCGTGCGTGCGTGCGTGCGCGTGTGTGTGCGTTCGTGCGTGCGTGCGTGTGTGTGTGTGTGTGTGCGTGCGTGTGTGCGTGAGTGCGTGCGTGTGCGCGTGAGTGTGCGTGCGTGCGTGTGTGATAAGAATGTAATATTTGGCAAGTTACTGATTCCCTCTATCAGGTTGTATGTTGTTTGCGGTTATTTTATATAATGTATATCTATTTACCTTACCACACGCCCGTCTGTCCGTCCGTCCGTCCGTAAGTCCATGCACTATCCTCCATCTTAACCACTAGGCCACGGAGACGGTGTATGTATGTTTCAACACAAGCGGTTGAAACTATAAATGGATGCTTCAACACCTGAGTTTGAAACTATGAATGTATATTTCAAACCAAACTATCAATATAGCCTATACATACATATGCAACACAGAGTTATAACACGCGTCGGTTTATACGAATAGCAGACGTAATGCCAACGAGTCAGACGCTACCCTTCATTTTGATCTTTCGATATATCTATAATACTGATTATCTCCCTTTAATCGTAAATACGTTTGAAGAAAAATGAACTTTCGAGGAAACTGGCCTTGTTTAGTATCGTCGGAAAGATCTCGAAGAGACAATGACGAATCCGCGACTCAATTAATGGTCCGACCTCATACCGGAAGTAGTGATCCGAAAAACCGGAAATACCGATATAAATTCGCTATATAAGCTTTATCATAGGACCTATCTATCCGGGGGTTTCGATAAACGATTATACGTTCCTAGCCTACGATTTTCAAAATGGAGGATAAAAATGGCGGGAAAACACTATCTCGCTTATTAACGGTCCATTCGAATCGGTGTGTGCCATTTCTGTCCATACCTACCATTAATTCTAATTACGTAGCTAATGTCCGTACACACTCCCTCTACACATTCTCGTTATACCGATTATATTTATTATCTTCATTTCGATCGTAAGATGTTGATATTATATAATACGTATAAGTGCCTAAATATCCTTACACTTTGGCATCCGATACTTAAGTCGCTGACCGTTTCCGGCATATTGCATCAGTCAGTCGTTGACGTCACGAAATCATGTCCAGACACGTATAGACCTATCCTATAAATGAACTAAGGTGCTATAAATAGAAAACTAGTTGGAACGGGCTATTTATATTCATCCGATCAGAACGTATTGCTATAAATAACAATGACATACGTTACTATAAATAGAAAACTAGTTAGATCCGGTATTGCTATTTTTATTTATCCGAGGAGAGCGTATTGCTATAAATAACAATTAACTACGTTACTATAAATAGAAAACTAGTTAGAACCGGTATTGCTATATTTATTTATCCAATGACGTTATAACCGACCAATCAGAATCCAGGATAGTGACATATACCGATACAATGATTATATTACTACAAGATATACACACTATCTCACCATATCTACGTACATTCCTACAAGATATACCCACTAACTCACCATATGTACATACATTACTACAATAACTACACGCTGTCTCACCATATCTACATACATTTCTACAAGATATACACACTATCTCACCATATCTACGTACATTACTACAAGATATACACACTATCTCACCATATATACGTACATTACTACAAGATATACACGCTAGCTCACCATATTTACCTACATTACTACAAGATATACACGCTATCTCACCATATCTACGTACATTACTACAATATATACACACTATATCACCATATCTGTATATATTACAACAATATATATCCACTATCTCACCATATCTACGTATATTACAGCAATATATACACGCTGTCTCACCATATCTACATACATTACTACAATATATACACGCTGTCTCACCATATCTACATATATTATAACAATATATAACCACTATCTCACCATATCTACATACATTTCTACAAGATATACACACTATCTCACCATATATACATACATTGCTACTAAATTGACACACTATCTCACCATATTTACATTCATTACTACAAGATCTACACACTATATCACCATATCTACATACATTCCTACAAGATATATCCACTATCTCACCATATGTACATACATTACTACAATAACTACACACTGTCTCACCATATCTACATACATTTCTACAAGATATACACACTATCTCACCATATCTACGTACATTACTACAAGATATACACACTAGCTCACCATATCTACATACATTACTACAATATATACACACTATATCACCATATCTGTATATATTATAACAATATATATCCACTATCTCACCATATCTACATACATTTCTACTAAATTGACACACTATCTCACCATATTTACATACATTGCTACTAAATATACACACTATCTCACCAAATCTACATACATTACTACAAGATATATCCACTATCTCACAATATTTACATACATTACTACAAGATATACACACTATGTCACCATATCTACAAACATTGCTACAAGATCTACACGCTATATCACCATATCTACATACATTCCTACAAGATATATCCACTATCTCACCATATTTACATTCATTACTACAAGATCTACACACTATATCACCATATCTACATACATTGCTACAAGATATACACACTATCTCACCATATATACATACATTGCTACTAAATTGACACACTATCTCACCATATTTACGTTCATTACTACAAGATATACACACTATCTCACCATATATACATACATTGCTAATAAATATACACACTTTCTCACCAAATCTACATACATTACTACAAGATATATCCACTATCTCACAATATTTACATACATTACTACAAGATATACACACTATGGCACCATATCTACATACATGCCTACAAGATATATCCACTATCTCACCATATCTACATTCATTACTACAAGATCTACACACTATATCACCATATCTACGTACATTCCTACAAGATATATCCACTATCTCACCATATTTACATACATTACTACAATAACTACGCGCTGTCTCACCATATCTACATAAATTACTACAAGTATACACACTATCTCACCATATCTACGTACATTACTACAATATATACCCACTATCTCACCATATCTACATACATTACTACAAGATATTCACACTATCTCACTATATATACGCACATTACTACAAGATATACACGCTGTCTCACCAAATCTACATACATTACTACAATATATACACACTATATCACCATATCTGCATATATTACAACAATATATATCCACTAGCTCACCATATCTACATACATTTCTACAAGATATACACACTATCTCACCATATATACATACATTGCTACTAAATATACACACTTTCTCACCAAATCTACATACATTACTACAAGATATATCCACTATCTCACAATATTTACATACATTACTATAAGATATACACACTATGGCACCATATCTACAAACATTGCTACAAGATCTACACACTATATCACCATATCTACATACATTCCTACAAGATATATCCACTATCTCACCATATCTACATTCATTACTACAAGATCTACACACTATATCACCATATCTACGTACATTCGTACAAGATATATCCACTATCTCACCATATTTACATACATTACTACAATAACTACGCGCTGTCTCACCATATCTACATAACTTACTACAAGATATACACACTATATCACCATATATACGACATTACTACAATATATACGCACTATCTCACCATATCTACATTCATTACTACAATATCTACACACTATTTCACCATATATACATTCATTACTACAAGATATACACACTGTCTCAACATATCTACATTTACTACAATATATACACACTATTTCACCATATTTACATACATTACTACAATAACTACACGCTGTCTCACCATATCTACATAAATTACTACAAGATCTACACACTATATCACCATATCTACATACATTCCTACAAGATATATCCACTATCTCACCATATGTACATACATTACTACAATAACTACACACTGTCTCACCATATTTACATACATTTCTACAAGATATACACACTATCTCACCATATCTACGTACATTACTACAAGATATACACACTAGCTCACCATATATACACACATTACTACAAGATATACACGCTATCTCACCATATCTACATACATTACTACAATATATACACACTATATCACCATATCTGTATATATTATAACAATATATATCCACTATCTCACCATATCTACATACATTTCTACTAAATTGACACACTATCTCACCATATTTACATACATTGCTACTAAATATACACATTATCTCACCAAATCTACATACATTACTACAAGATATATCCACTATCTCACAATATTTACATACATTGCTACTAAATTGACACACTATCTCACCATATTTACGTTCATTACTACAAGATATACACACTATCTCACCATATATACATACATTGCTAATAAATATACACACTTTCTCACCAAATCTACATACATTACTACAAGATATATCCACTATCTCACAATATTTACATACATTACTACAAGATATACACACTATGGCACCATATCTACAAACATTGCTACAAGATCTACACACTATATCACCATATCTACATACATTCCTACAAGATATATCCACTATCTCACCATATCTACATTCATTACTACAAGATCTACACACTATATCACCATATCTACGTACATTCCTACAAGATATATCCACTATCTCACCATATTTACATACATTACTACAATAACTACACACTGTCTCACCATATCTACATACATTACTACAAGATATACACGCTATCTCACCATATCTACGTACATTACTACAAGATATTCACACTATCTCACCATATCTACGTACATTACTACAAGATATACACACTATCTCACTATATATACGCACATTACTACAAGATATACACGCTGTCTCACCAAATCTACATACATTACTACAATATATACACACTATATCACCATATCTGCATATATTACAACAATATATATCCACTAGCTCACCATATATACATACATTTCTACAAGATATACACACTATCTCACCATATATACATACATTGCTACTAAATATACACACTTTCTCACCAAATCTACATACATTACTACAAGATATATCCACTATCTCACAATATTTACATACATTACTACAAGATATACACACTATGGCACCATATCTACAAACATTGCTACAAGATCTACACACTATATCACCATATCTACATACATTCCTACAAGATATATCCACTATCTCACCATATCTACATTCATTACTACAAGATCTACATACTATATCACCATATCTACGTACATTCCTACAAGATATATCCACTATCTCACCATATTTACATACATTACTACAATAACTACGCGCTGTCTCACCATATCTACATAAATTACTACAAGATATACACACTATATCACCATATCTACGTACATTACTACAATATATACGCACTATCTCACCATATCTACATTCATTACTACAATATCTACACACTATTTCACCATATATACATTCATTACTACAAGATATACACACTGTCTCAACATATCTACATACATTACTACAATATATACACACTATTTCACCATATTTACATACATTACTACAATAACTACACGCTGTCTCACCATATCTACATAAATTACTACAAGATCTACA
>CM026401.1:10308570-10352644 GCA_014843695.1 Archivesica marissinica | reverse complement strand
CCCCACTTGTCCCTAAAAAAAAAATGTTGGTTTTTAGGATTTTCAAACAAACTGGCCCATTATAAAGCACTCCTTCTATTCAAATGTTGTATTTAATGGTTGTACTGTGCATTTTAACCCTATTTTGCAGAAGTATATTAAAGAACACCATTTAAGGAAGCGATCACGCACTTTCTCACTTCTCCCAAAAATTCTGACCTAGAATGAACCCTGGTCTCTTAACTAAAACGAAAACAGGATGGATAGAAGGACCTTCAGAAGTCTCTTATTCCAGTTTACTTTTAGGTGGCAGTTCTCATTTAGGTGGCAGTTCACATTTAGGTGGCAGTTCACATTTAGGTGGCAGTTCTCATTTAGGTGGCAGTTCACATTTAGGTGGCAGTTCACATTTAGGTGACAGTTCACATTTAGGTGGCAGTTCACATTTAGGTGGCAGTTCACATTTAGGTGGCAGTTCACATTTAGGTGGCAGTTCTCATTTAGGTGGCAGTTCACATTCAGGTGGCAGTTCACATTTAGGTGGCAGTTCTCATTTAGGTGGAAGTTCACATTTAGGTGGCAGTTCTCATTTAGGTGGCAGTTCACATTTAGGTGGCAGTTCTCATTTAGGTGGCAGTTCACATTTAGGTGGCAGTTCACATTTAGGTGGCAGTTCTCATTTAGGTGGCAGTTCACATTTAGGTGGCAGTTCTCATTTAGGTGGCAGTTCACATTTAGGTGGCAGTTCACATTTAGGTGGCAGTTCACATTTAGGTGGCAGTTCTCATTTAGGTGGCAGTTCACATTTAGGTGGCAGTTCTCATTTAGGTGGCAGTTCACATTTAGGTGGCAGTTCACATTTAGGTGGCAGTTCACATTTAGGTGGCAGTTCTCATTTAGGTGGCAGTTCACATTTAGGTGGCAGTTCTCATTTAGGTGGCAGTTCACATTTAGGTGGCAGTTCACATTTAGGTGGCAGTTCACATTTAGGTGGCAGTTCTCATTTAGGTGGCAGTTCACATTTAGGTGGCAGTTCTCATTTAGGTGGCAGTTCACATTTAGGTGGCAGTTCACATTTAGGTGGCAGTTCACATTTAGGTGGCAGTTCTCATTTAGGTGGCAGTTCACATTTAGGTGGCAGTTCTCATTTAGGTGGCAGTTCACATTTAGGTGGCAGTTCACATTTAGGTGACAGTTCACATTTAGGTGACAGTTCACATTTAGGTGACAGTTCTCATTTAGGTGGCAGTTCTCATTTAGGTGGCAGTTCTCATTTAGGTGGCAGTTCACATTTAGGTGACAGTTCACATTTAGGTGGCAGTTCACATTTAGGTGACAGTTCACATTTTTTGATATAATGCTACTATACTAGTACAGTCATTTCTTTGGTTCTAATAACTTAACGGAAGTCAGACGCTATGCCGGATACCAAGTACATTAACTTCTCTATTCACCATTTGTCAAGACATACACGTGTGACATAATCTGATACCTCACCAAGCCTACCACCAAGTGTGTCTCACCGTTACCTCACCAAGCCCACCACCAAGTGTGTCTCACCGTTACCTCACCAAGCCCACCACCAAGTGTGTCTCACCATTACCTCACCAAGCCCACCACCAAGTGTGTCTCACTATTACCTCACCAAGCCCACCACCAAGTGTGTCTCACCGTTACCTCACCAAGCCCACCACCAAGTGTGTCTCGTAGTTACCTCACCAAGCCCACCACCAAGTGTGTCACCGTTACCTCACCAAGCCCACACCAAGTGTGTCTCGTAGTACCTCACCAAGCCCACCACCAAGTGTGTCTCACCGTTACCTCACCACAGCCCACCACAAAGTGTGTTCACCGTACCTCACCAAGCCACCACCAAGTGTGTCTCACTATTACCTCACCAAGCCCACCCACAATTGTGTCTCACCGTAATTACAAGCCCACCACCAATTGTGTCTCACCGACCTTACCAAGCCCACCAAATTGTGTCTCACGTACACTACAGCCACCACCATGTGTCTCACTGTTACCTTACCAGCCCACCACCAAGTGTGTCTCACCGTTACCTTACCAAGCCCACCACCAAGTGTGTCTCAACTTTACCTCACCAAGCCCCCACCAAGTGTGTCTCACCGTACCTCACCAAGCCCACCACCAATTGTGTCTCACCGTTACCTTACCAAGCCCACCACCAATTGTGTCTCACCGTTACCTTACCAAGCCCACCACCAATTGTGTCTCACCGTTACCTTACCAAGCCCACCACCAATTGTGTCTCACCGTTACCTTACCAAGCCCACCACCAATTGTGTCTCACCGTTACCTTACCAAGCCCACCACCAAGTGTGTCTCGCCAAGCCCACCACCAAGTGTGTCTCACTGTTACCTTACCAAGCCCACCACCAAATGTGTCTCACCGTTACCTCACTATGCATATTTCTATTTGAATTGGTCCATAACATAAGACAAACAACGATAACAATTAAGACAAACCACGATTTAAGAGAAGTCTAGACATAATTATAACCATGTTTAAAACATAAATATAACGCTGTTTTGCGTAGTGACGTCATGATAATTTAATGACATCATTACAATTTGCACTGACTCTCGACGCCAAAATGAAAGTAGCAACGTTATTTTGTGCAAAAATATGCCAAAACTAACGCTATATGGTAATGTGAGATAAGGATTTTATGCCATATTTTATGAAACTTGTTTTGGAATTTTACTATTAAGCTGGCTCAGACATACAAAACACTGAAATTCACTCAAAGTATAGGCGCAAATTTTAAAAATATCAAAGCAGACCCCTTTCTACACTGCAGACATCTAAATAGGTTTGCAAAAAGTGTAGATCCAGATGAGCTGAGTCATCTCATCAGGATCTGCACTTTTTACTAGTACATGTAATTGTACTATTTTTAGACAAATGTACCCATTATCTAGTCCAAATGTAATTTTCTGATCAATTTATTGGTCTAAGAATATTGCGGACCAGTCCATGTCAGTTACACAGTTTTTAATGGTTTATACACCACCAATACAGATTTATGAATACAAAAACACTCACACATAAAGTACACTAGCAAACATTAAACATATCAAAGTAGACCTTAAACATGTGAGATGGTACGGTGGTCGCCAGATCGGACATGTGGGTTTTCTCCGGGTACTCCGGTTTCCTCCCACACGAATGACCACATACATGCTTTCATCCGCGCCAATGAGAGTGACTAATATAAGTTGTTAAAACTTGCTTCGCAATCGTTGTAAAATAAATAAGTTTAAACTAAACATTAAACATCAACAACACAAGACTATGAAAACAGAAACAGACGTATAAACCACTGAAGCAAGCTCAGTTACACTAATGCATAAATAAATACCTGTAACCACAGATCCACGTAACTGTATGTATACATCTAATCACGATGTTACCATTCATAAAATAACACTCTCTTACATTATTACTTGAACGAGACCCCAAGCAATCACGTTTTAAAATGCCTATTCAATGACTAACTAATTACAACGTTTCCTTACACAGTTTCGCAATTCTACTGTGCTGAAAAGTATTTTAATTGAATACAAGTTGATGTTACAGTAAGTTGACAGACGGATCTGTAGTCCAGTGGTAACACGCTGGACTGGTAATCCAGGGATCGCAGGTTCGATCCCCCGTCTGACCCTAATAAAATTAACAGTCTTTCAGATGGGACATTAAACCGAGGTCTCGTGTCGGTGCTGTACACCGTACATGTAAAAGAACCAGCGGAGCCTCTGGAATGGGTCTCTGTCTGTATCATTGCACTATCCTCCAAAAATCTAAAATGACTAATCTCTTCAGGAGATGTCGCTCATATGGGCAACCGGTAGCGACGATAAATAAACGTAAAACACACACTAACTAATTACAACGTTTCCGTACGCAGTTTGGCAATTCTACTGCGCTGAAAGGTATTTTAATAGAATACAAGTTGAAAGATGTTACAGTCAGTTGAATATCACAGAAGAAATAACAAAAAGAGCAAGTCAATCTGGTACCAGTAACACAACAAGCTTTTAACGAATAGATAGAGGTCATCCATTATGTCAAAATCGGTTATGTCGAATTCTCCGGTTATGTCGAAGTCGGATCAAAGTCCCTCTTCAGACACTATCATGTTACATATAACTGGCTCCATTTATATCGAATTTCGTTAAGTCAAATTTCGGTTATGTCGAAGTATTTTGTTCGGTCCGACAAAATTCGACATAGCGGATGTAGACTGTATATGTAGTGACTTGATCGAGGAAGATCCCATGTGTCCCTGCGAAAATTGTTTCATGCATGGGTGGGTAACTGGGCCCAAGCCCAAGATCAGCTGGATGGCATCCTCACATGAAGGAGCTCAACCCCAATAGGACTCAAACCCACAGTAGTTAGGGCCAAGCAGCCTCGTTAACAGTTCTATGACTAGTTTTAAAATGCCTATTTAATGTCAAACTAAACGACATGTACAACATTACAATTGTATTTTCTTTACGCGGGTCGGCAATTCTACTGCACTGACTGTAAGTGGCCACATTCCGCCCAAGATACCTGCCTGTATAGAAACTCCCGTTACTACTGCCAGATCTGGATCTTCCGAGGTAATCGGCTCCTTTTTAAAAAAGTCGTGGATCAATTCTCTGATTTTTGGAATCCTTGTTGATCCTCCAACTAACACTACCTCATCTACATCTTCTATAGTCAACTCTATTGATTCTAACACTTTTTGAATTGGCTGCAGAACTTTGTCAAACAAATCTTTATTAAGATCTTCAAAGAGCCTTCTCGATACTCTTTCACTGAATAGTACAGTTTTATCATCTTCAACGAATGAATGAAACTCTAATGTTATTTCGCTGTCGGTTTCTCTCGTCAAGTTGACTTTCAGATCTTCAGCATGAAGCAGAAGACTCTGAAGATCTTCGCTATCAGTCAATGGCTTACCGTACCGCTGCATCACCACCTTCTTCAAATACGCGACCAGTCTCTGGTTGAAATCCTGTCCACCAAGTCGGTTGTTTCCTGGAATAAACAAACAACCTGCTACTTACAAAATGTTTTTTCAATAAATATGTCATTTAGTGAACACCGACAAAACAGATAGATAGATAGATAGCTAGATAGATAGATAGCTAGATAGATAGATAGATAGATAGATAGATAGATAGATAGATAGATAGATAGATAGATAGATAGATAGATAGATAGATAGATAGATAGATAGATAGATAGATAGATAGATAGATAGATAGATAGATAGATAGATAGATAGATAGATAGATAGATAGATAGATAGATAGATAGATAGATAGATACTTTTATTTCCTCCATTTCTGAAGAGCATAACATATTTACAAATCATTATTAATATGTATGTACAAACAGTATAATATAAATGCACAAATATGAAAATGAACAATATCTAATGAATACTGTGTACTGAAAACACACATATCATATAGTGTACGTATATCATGTGCTCGTATGTCAACAATAACATTCCGCATACCACAGATACAGACAATCAAATGGATGAATAATACAAATACTAACCAGCCATAGCTTGTGTAAGGAACATTCCTCCTTGTACATTCAGCAGTGAGACGTCGAGAGTTCCTCCACCTATATCAATGACCACCACGTTCTCGAGGCCCAGTTTGTTGTGTAAACCATACGCCAGGGCAGCAGCTGTAGGCTCATTGATCACTCGTAACACTTCAAGGCCTGAATAAAATGTTTGTACTTAAATAAAACAATGTGATATGTATACATATAATAGATTAAAACAATATGATATATATATAAAATAGATTAAAACAATATGATATATATATAAAATAGATTAAAACAATATGATATATATATAAAATAGATTAAAACAATATGATATATACATAAAATAGATTAAAACAATATAATATATACCGATACATAAAATAGATTAAAACAATATGATATATACCGATACATAAAATAGATTAACGGGCCATAAAACCCGGTCCTGAAGAATCCACATGAAGGTGATTTCAAGCAAAACAAAATGGACGTCATCATTGACTTTGCTACAGTATCACCCACTGACCTAGATTCTTGTCACAAGGTGTATTGAGTAGAACTGATCTTCAGTTGGCATGGAGGTCAGTGGTGCAATAGACTTAATTTTTAAAATGAATTAATATTTCTGTTCATTTGACGAACCTACCTGCTAATATTGCTCAATTCTACACTTTGTGACAAATCTACCTGCTAATATTGCTCAATTCTACAATTCAACGAACCTACCTGCTAATATTGCTCAATTCTACACTTCGACGAACCTACCTGCTAATATTGCTCAATTCTACACTTCGACAAACTTACCTGCTAATATTGCTCAATTCTACACTTCGACAAACTTACCTGCTAATATTGCTCAATTCTACACTTCGACGAACCTACCTGCTAATATTGCTGCTTTCTTTGTGTAATTTCTCTGTTTTGCATCAAATTCTGCTGGTACCGACATCACAGCTTTAGTAACTGGTGAGCTCAGATTGGTGGCAGCAGCCATGCGCAGCGTGTCGATAATAATAGCACCGATATCCTCCGGATACAGCACTTTCACAGTAGAGTTTATCGTCAACTCAAAATGAACCAGTCCATTTTTGTCACCTTGTATCTATAAATTAATATGGGTAACAATTGACTATAGTCCAGCAGCCGTTGAATAATTTTATAGATGTTAATGTCTTTTGTGCATTGTTTTCTTCCAATGGAAAGATATAGAGGATATTTGTTGTTATATAGCGTAAAATTGGAATTATTTCATCGAGTGATCATCAACACATGTATTTCAATGAGGTTTGGCACAACATATTTCGGTGATCACGAGATGAATTAAAATCCTATCTTACACTAATATAATTTTTTTCTGTTGTAAATCATATGAATGTACATATATCTATTATGAATATTGTAAATGTATATATACATTGTAAGGCGAATAGGGGATGCTCCTTGACCCCTACTTGACCTATGACGTGGAAAATAAATGGAGTTACTCCGAAAGGGGGCCTGAAAAAACCATCTTACACTAATATACCCAAACATCATTTCCTTTTATGAATTCCAATGCATTTGGTTGATATAATAATTGTTAACCAATTTTATTCATTTTAACTGCCCCTGTTGGGAGCCTCATTTCACTACAATACACAACATTAGTGTGAACTTTCCTAATGAAAATAGTTCCAGTGTCATATAGAATGGTGGGTCAATATTCTATGTGACACCGGTAAAATGTTCAGTTAGTTTCTGTTTGCTGTCAAGATTAAAAATGACAGACAAAACCAATTCATTAGAGCATGTTACTTTACTATTAAATGTTGATGGTGGTGGTGTTTTACGTTTATTTATTGTCGCTACCGGTTGCCATTATGAACAACGCCTCCTGAAGAGATTAGTTATTTTAGATTTTGGAGGATAGTGCAATGATACAGACAGAAACCCATTCCAGAGTCTCCTCTGATTCTTTTACGTGCACAGTGTGAAGCACCGACACAAGACCTTGGTTTAAAGTCCTTATTCCAATGTCCTCATTATTCAGACACCAGAATAAGCATTATCAACACCAGAAGCCCGTTGACAGACATTTCTCTTAAAGTTCTTTTGTATGGTGATGATAATCTAAGTGAAGAGATAAACAAGGTGATATTTGATGCAGTACACCAGTTTATTACAGCAACAAAGAGATTTGATAACGGCTAGTGTAATTTGTGTATCTTCCTCTTCCATCCTCGTATAAACGATTCCCACCTCGTTCTCTCTCTCTCTCGTCCCCTCTCTCACCTCACCACTTCCTAAATTGACTGCACGTAATCTGACTGGTAAGCCAGTCTGATTGATTACTTAATCATCATCCCCATATTATTTTTACTTACACTTATATCATTACAATTGAATAAAACTTGTCACGTTCATAAATGTACATACACTCTGCCATAGTTTATGAAAATTATGTTTGTCATGGAAAATATCTAAATAATCTACTAGCTTCCGATTTAATCCATCTGTTCTTGTATATTAATGTTACAACATGATGTAAATATTGATAAAATAAAATATGTTTAAACTAAAGTCCTATCTGAAAGACTAAATTTTATTAGGCATCAAACCTGCGATCCATGGATTACCAGTCCACTGGACTACAGATCTGTCCAACGGTGGAATAATAAGAAACACAAGCAGTGAGAAAGAAAATGCCATATTCCACTGTTTCAAAATGAGCGTTCTGATTGGATTATTAGAATGTAACAAGATGTTTTTTTTTATATGAAGAATAATCATAATCCAATCAGAACGCTCGTATCAACGCGATTTGCGCCGCTTTAGAAATTTTCAAAACAAATTGAAAATTCTACGAAATCTCTTTTTGACGTACATTTTTGCCGAATAAACCTACACGTTAGTGGACACACATTTTATTGATAATGTTATTCACAGTTAAAACTCTCCCGTCGAAGATTTTATTTTGTTGCTGACAGAACCCGTGTCCTAATATGGAAATGTGACCTGCTATGGCCAATGTCTGTGGCAATTGTTTGCAAAGTATACATGCATGCAGCTTAAAGTTGTGTTTTATTTGAAGAACAATATAAAGACTCGGGATAGGCGTTATATTTGGACAGATTTGTACAAAATTGTTTCAGATAGGGCCATTTTACTGATCGATGCGAAATCTGACATCCCACAGAGTAGAATCCCTGTACTTAAATATATATACTAGTACCCCCAAACGTGCTGAATCCCTGTGATCCAGATGAGCCGGCTCGTGACAAGCCATGTGTGCGAGAAAGTTAACATTTTCAAATATCTCAACTTGAACTGGTACTATTTCTGTGCTTGAATAAGCTCTGTGTGTGAAAGTTAACATTTTCAAATAGCTCACCTTGAACGGGTACTGCTTCTGTGCTTGAACAAGCTCTGTGTGTGTGAACGTTTTACCGATGAATCTTTTAGCATCATAGATGGTTCTTTCTGGATTGTGTTCTTCTTGTGCAACTGCATCGTACCCAACCAGCAGCTGACCTGTGGAACTACATAAGGAATGTTATATTACGTACATGTACATGTCATTTTTATCAAATCACTATAATATTTTATGTTATGCTTTCAGAAATTTGTCAGTGGAATAAAATATGTCATTCCACTCACTGAAAGCAGTGGAATAACACATTCTATTTCTCACTGCTTTGCTCGTGTGGTCCCTAGCTGTTGCATGTTGAAATGTTGTCGACGCGAACGTCTTAGGCTGTCAGTGACGGCATTTATAATGTCCTTCATGACGGTCTAAACACAACATTCTAGTGCCATTTAGCACACAGTTGCATCGTTTTATATCATATCAGTCTAAAATGAAAAGAAAATTTGTCGTGAATGACTGAATAAATATTTCACCTATGAACATAGAAAGCTATTATTATCACTCGTGTTCACTCGGTGAGATACAATTCGATCATAAACTGAAACAACCAAATATCATCTTAATATTCAATCTTTCTATATAAATAATGTTAAACTGTTAACATTCTCCCATTCATGAGATAAGTCCTAACGTCATCGACATTGCTTATACTTTTAACGATTGCGAAGCAAGTTTTAACAACTTATATTAATCACTCTCGTTGGCACGGATTAAAGCGCTAATGTAGTCATTTGTGTGGGAGGAAACCGGAGTACCCGGAGAAAACCCACCTGTCCAACCACCGTACCATCTCACATACTTCCCGGTCCGAGGATCGAACCTGGGTTGCATTGGTGACAAGCGAGGGCGCTAACCACTGCGTTAATCGGACAGTATAATTAAGAAACAACTGCCAGACTTAATTAGTTTTCGCACAAACAAATCTATAATGAGCAATAAGAAGCCATATAAAATAAAATGATGACTAGATTAATCAGTGGTAACACGCTGGACTGGTAATACAGGGATCGCAGGCTCGATCCCCCTGTCCGACCATAATAAAATTAATGGTCTTTCAGATGGGACTTTAAACAGAGGTCTCGTGTCGGTGCTGTACGCCATGCACTTAAAAGAACCAGAGGAGACTCTGGAATGGGTCTCTATCTGTATCATTGAACTATCCTCCAAAAATCTAAAATGACTAATCTCTTCAGGAGGCTTCGCTCATATGGGCAATTGGTAGCGACGATAAATAAACGTAAGAACACACCAGATTAATCATTTCATATGACAAGATTTCAATATTTTAGATTGGTTGTGAAATGGCGAACAATCATCTTTTTATTAAGGCCTTAGTTGTGTTTGAGAATGGGACAGATGTTCCATAATTTGACCATAAATGAATATGACAAGAGATAACAGTGCTAACTACAAATGTCGGGTCATACCATATTATTGAAGTACATATTTAGGTATTCCTTTATGAATCATATTCGATCCCCGGTCTGACCATAATATTAACAGTATTTCAGATGGGACTATAAACTGGGGTCTCCTGTATAAGACTTAGTGCTATACATGGAGCATGAAAAACTGGATGCTTCTGGAATTGGAGTCGCTACTGTAGCACTATCATCTAAAAACATAAAACTACAAATATCCTTCTGGAGTCGTCGCCCCAGTTAACTGGGGGGGGGGGAGGGACGATAAATAAACGCATAAATGATGTAACTCCAACGTTTTTAGTTTCTGCACACAGTAAAGTGTTTGTTTATTATAGTGTCACCCCTATTTAAAGAGCCAGTCATTTCTGACTTATGAGACACCTATTTATATGAACATCAGTACTTCCTGAATCCTATGCTTGTATGACTGGTGTTAGGCTGGTAGGCAATCGGTAACCATTATTTAACTAGCTGGCGGCTCACCAACCAGCCATATCAGAACGAACCCCTGACAAGATTCGAACCTACGACTTCCAGCTCCGTAGGCGGATGCCTTAACCACTAAGCCACGGAGACGGTCACCATAGGGTTTATATAGAGTGAATAAATGGCAGAGAGCTTCAAGGGGCATTTTGTTCATATTTATACATACTACTTAATTTAATGATCTTATATTGTTTTACTTTGAAATGAGACCAATCAGAAATGAACATTGGGATGGCTACTATATTGTCAATGTATGTCGTATTGGTAATGGCGTCAAGAGGTGCTTCTATGAGGGAAAGGGTTAATGTATGTCGTATTGGTAATGGCATCAAGAGGTGCTTCTATGATGGAAAGGGTCAATGTATGTCGTATTGGTAATGGCGTCAAGAGGTGCTTCTATGAGGGAAAGGGTCAATGTATGTCGTATTGGTAATGGCGTCAAGAGGTGCTTCTATGAGGGAAAGGGTCAATGTATGTCGTATTGGTAATGGCATCAAGAGGTGCTTCTATGAGGGAAAGGGTCAATGTATGTCGTATTGGTAATGGCGTCAAGAGGTGCTTCTATGAGGGAAAGGGTCAATGTATGTTGTATTGGTAATGGCGTCAAGAGGTGCTTCTATGAGGGAAAGGGTTAAGAAATAATATAGTCAGTTATTTACTGGCGATTAAAACATGGTTTGGAGTTCTAACGCGTAGGAATTAAACACGCAGGATGTATGCCTTATTCGACTATAAATAACGCAAATACAAAGAATAAATAGGGTTAAAATACACAATATGACCATTAAATACAATATTTGAATAGAAGGAGTGCCTTACAATGGCCAGTGTAATTTACTGCACAATATATCTCAATATTGTACAAAAATATTTTTTTTATAAGTGGAGCCCACAATGGCGAAGTCAGGGTACCAAGGGCGACTCCGCGCCAACGAGAGTGATTAATATAAGTTGTTAGAACTTGCTTCGCAATCGTTGTAAAATAAATAAAGTTTAAAAAAAGGGCAACAACTTCGCCCATGTCGCCCTCTAGAATAAGCCCTGAATATTATTTTGATTCTAATATGACCAAAATATCTAAAATGCTAGTAAAATGACGTCCCATTTGACATCTGTCACATCACACACTAAACCATGGTTTATTGGACATCAGTCACATCACACACTAAACCATGGTTTATTGGACATCAGTCACACCACACACTAAACCATGGTTTATTGGACATCAGTCACATCACACACTAAACCATGGTTTATTGGACATCAGTCACATCACACACTAAACCATGGTTTATTGGACATCAGTCACATCACACACTAAACTAAACCATGGTTTATTGGACATCAGTCACATCACACACTAAACCATGGTTTATTGGACATCAGTCACATCACACACTAAACCATGGTTTATTGGACATCAGTCACATCACACACTAAACCATGGTTTATTGGACATCAGTCACATCACACACTAAACCATGGTTTATTGGACATCAGTCACATCACACACTAAACCATGGTTTATTGGACATCAGTCACATCACACACTAAACCATGGTTTATTGCTGAATTAAACACAATAAATTCCTTCTTCGCGTATACAGATAAAATGACGAGACATGTTAGAATGCGAATTTCAAAGATGAATCAGCAGATCTTTATGGTGACAATCTGGATACATTTAAAGGCTTTTGCAAACAACATAGATCCAGATCAGCCGCAGCGTGACGCTGCATGCTGATCAGGATCTATGTTGTTTGCTACATAGCCAAGTGTCTTAGCAAGATCATCTGAATAGCAAACAGCATAGAGCCTGATCAGACGGAACGTTCCGTGGCAGCTGATCTGGCTCTATGTTCTTTGCAAATACTGTTTGAACGGTATCCTGAATCAAATGGGTTAATGGTGACAATCTATTTGGCCTACAAACAACAGCAAGCGGTAGGATCTCTCTCTCTATCTTTTTCATTACTGTATTAGTGCAGATGATATGGCGCAGAATCAAATTTATTCTGCTTGGATGTAAGCAAAGCCATGTCGTCATTTAGCACTTGACCTATGGGGAATATTAACAATATGAGTTTTGAACAAACTTGCTTGGATGTAAGCAAAGCCATGTCGTCATTTAGCACTTGACCTATGGGGAATATTAACAATATGAATATTGAAGTTTAATCATATTTTATTGCTCGATTAGTTTATTTTACATATATACATGTGAATACAAACATGACAAATTAAAGAAAAGCAAACGGGTCGGGCCACAAGTTCTAGCAACATTAGTTACGGCCCTTCCTGAATATTGAACAAACTTGCTTGGGGATAAATCTAGGTTTTGATCTCCCAGTTACATAGATAGTCTACTATAGCAATTTTGCTGTTGTTGACGTAAATGTTATAACTGCAATAACACCCGGCATAGATTCACATAAATGCTATAACACCCGGCATAGATTCACATATATGCTATAACACTCACCATAGACTCACATAAATGCAATAACACTCGGCACAGGCTCACATATATGCTATAACACTCACCATAGACTCACATATATGCGATAACACTCTGCATAGACTCACATAAATGCAATAACACTCGGCATAGACTCACATAAATGCGATAACACTCACATATATGCTATAACACTCAGCATAGACTCACATAAATGCGATAACACTCACCATAGACTCACATATATGCAATAACACTCGGCATAGACTCACATAAATGCAATAACACTCGGCATAGACTCACATATATGCTATAACACTCACCATAGACTCACATAAATGCAATAACACTCACCATAGACTCACATAAATGCAATAACACTCGGCATAGACTCACATATATGCACTAACACTCAGCATAGGCTCACATATATGCTATAACACTCACCATAGACTCACATAAATGCAATAACACTCGGCATAGACTCACATATATGCTATAACACTCACCATAGACTCACATAAATGCAATAACACTCGGCATAGACTCACATATATGCAATAACACTCGGCATAGACTCACATAAATGCGATAACACTCACCATAGACTCACATATATGCTATAACACTCGGCATAGACTCACATATATGCAATAACACTCAGCACAGGCTCACATATATGCTATAACACTCACCATAGACTCACATAAATGCGATAACACTCAACATAGACTCACATATATGCTATAACACTCACCATAGACTCACATATATGCTATAACACTCACCATAGACTCACATAAATGCAATAACACTCAACATAGACTCACATAAATGCAATAACACTCGGCATAGACTCACATAAATGCGATAACACTCCGCATAGGCTCACATATATGCTATAACACTCACCATAGACTCACATAAATGCGATAACACTCAACATAAGACTCACATAAATGCAATAACACTCGGCATAGACTCACATATATGCAATAACACTCAGCACAGGCTCACATATATGCTATAACACTCACCATAGACTCACATAAATGCGATAACACTCAACATAGACTCACATATATGCTATAACACTCACCATAGACTCACATATATGCTATAACACTCACCATAGACTCACATAAATGCAATAACACTCAACATAGACTCACATAAATGCAATAACACTCACCATAGACTCACATAAATGCGATAACACTCAACATAGACTCACATATATGCTATAACACTCACCATAGACTCACATATATGCTATAACACTCACCATAGACTCACATAAATGCAATAACACTCAACATAGACTCACATAAATGCAATAACACTCGGCATAGACTCACATAAATGCGATAACACTCAGCATAGGCTCACATATATGCTATAACACTCACCATAGACTCACATAAATGCGATAACACTCAACATAAGACTCACATAAATGCAATAACACTCGGCATAGACTCACATAAATGCAATAACACTCGGCATAGGCTCACATAAATGCAATAACACTCAGCATAGACTCACATAAATGCTATAACACTCAGCATAGGCTCACATAAATGCAATAACACTCGACATAGACTCACATAAATGCAATAACACTCGGCATAGACTCACATAAATGCTATAACACTTGGCATAAACTCACATAAATGCTATAACACTTGGCATAGACTCACATAAATGCTACAACACTCGGCAGAGACTCACGTAAATGCTATAACACTCGGCATAGACTCACATAAATACTACAACACTCGGCAGAGACTCACGTAAATGCTATAACACTCGGCATAAACTCACATAAATGCTACAACACTCGGCAGAGACTCACGTAAATGCTATAACACTTGGCATAGACTCACATAAATGCAATAACACTCGGCACAGGCTCAAATAAATGCTATAACACTCAGCATAGACTCACATAAATGCAATAACACTTGGCATAGACTCATGTAAATGCTATAACACTTGGCACAGGCTCAAATAAATGCTATAACACTCGGCATAGACTCACATAAATGCTATAACACTCGGCATAGACTCACATAAATGCAATAACACTCGGCATAGACTCACATAAATGCAATAACACTTGGCATAGACTCACATAAATGCAATAACACTTGGCATAGACTCACGTAAATGCTATAACACTCAGCATAGACTCACATAAATGCAATAACACTTGGCATAGACTCACGTAAATGCTATAACACTTGGCATAGACTCACGTAAATGCTATAACACTCAGCAGAGACTCACATAAATGCAATAACACTTGGCATAGACTCACATAAATGCAATAACACTCAGCAGAGACTCACGTAAATGCTATAACACTCGGCATAGACTCACATAAATGCAATAACACTTGGCATAGACTCACGTAAATGCTATAACGCTCGGTATACATCTATGTTGATCCTGCACCTCCAAGATGTCCACTGTTCCCGATACTGCATGATAAACTCCTACACATGAATACGTAGTTCCTGAATAGCACACAAGAAACAACTTGTAACTTGATTAACATATTATTCCATATACTGCAGGCTGCAGCACCACTCTTGTGAGTATTATCAGTTATCCCTTTTTTATTTTGGGATACATTCAATCCAGATGTAACCCACCCAGAAAGAGAGAGGGAAAGTGAGATTAAGTGCAATGCCTATGGACATAATCGTAACTATAGCCGGGCAAGAACCTTGGGCTGTTACACCTACATGTATCTATGCTTGTACGTAAATATAAACAGCCAGTAAGATAATCTATATTTTGTACTTACATTTACTGTAAACATCACTATTGATCTATGTTCGAAACAACTCGGCTAGCTCACTCGGTAGAGTAATCACCATGCAAGCGAATGGTCCAGGGTTTGAGTCCCAGTTAGCGGCACAGTTTCTTACCCAGTAAGGCACCGATCATGGAGACTCAACTGACTATATATTTCAAGATCATGCTTACCTCTCTCTTTCTTTCTCTTGTTTTTAAAATTTATCTTAACTCGATTGCGAAACAAGTTCTTACAACTATATATTAATCACTCTCGAGATCTCATTCATGATGGAATCCATCGCCACGATGGAGAAAGAAGAGGCAACGTGGAATTTAAATGCCTTGCCTAAGGACACAATCATAATGGCTCCAGCGGGGCTCAAACTCCGGACCTTTCACACCTGAAGCTTACCCTGTTCTCTATCCCAGGAAATGTGTGGAAGAATTCCAATTTGACGGGCAAGTATGTCGCAGTAAAGACTTAGTCACCATTGTGGAGATTATGTGTAAGCAGTCTGGCTAGCTCATTCGGTAGAAAGATCCCGGGTTCGAGCCATAAATTAGCTGCTCATTTTTCTCACAATATGAAGCTTAGTTTAAAGATTATTATAGAACAAATATGAAGTTTACAGATGTACATACCAAGGTCTATGCCGACAACTTTGGGTTTGGGTGGTGGAAGATATCTCTGCGCAAAATAACCTGCCAGCAGCACAGCAAGAATCGACGATCCTTGAAAACAAAACATTTCTATGTTCAGGTCAACTTCAAACATGCATAGTCTTAATGTATATTTTATTACATGTACCAAAGTAACTTACATTGTAGGCTGTAGTATACATAGAACATTTGTGGGTTTCATTTCATATCAACTTTCATTAAGCGAAGTACTTTGAGTCAAAGTTATTAAGTTGATAATTAACCCTTTCCCCCATAGAAGCACCTCTTGATGCCTTTACCAATACGACATACATTGACAATGTTCATAATAAAGGCCAGAATCTCATGTAGTCCCAGTAATATCTATGGAGGTAGGATAGAAATGGCGACTACTTATCCACTGCATGATAGCTAAATGGCTGTCGTTTGTATGGAGATAAAATAGTAAATATTAACCTAAATCTCTATGTAGTCCCAGTAATATCTATGGAGGTGGGATAGATATGGCGACTACTTATACACTGCATGATAGCTAAATGGCTGTTGTTTGTATGGAGATATATTAAAATAGTAAATATTAATCTAAATCTCTATGTAGTCCCAGTAATATCTATGGAGGTGGGATAGAAATGGCGACTACTTATCCACTGCATGATAGCTAAATGGCTGTCGTTTGTATGGAGATAAAATAGTAAATATTAACCTAAATCTCTATGAAGGAAAGGGTTAAGTAAACATCTGGCGATCTAAATAACATTTAATCTGGACGAATTTAGTAAAGTTTATATGAAATGAAAATGTGTCATAAACTTTCTTTAGGCCAAAAATAACACAACCTGCGTTTACTGTTTCATGCAAAAAAAAGGGTCGGTCGGTAGGGATTTGTTTAGGGATTTTTGTTTTTTTTGTTCAGTAATAGATTTTGACTTAACCCTTTCAACACCACAGACCTCTAAATTGGCTTACAAAAAAGTGTAGATCCAGATGAGCCGGCTCGTGATGAACCGTCTCATCAGGATCTGCACTTTTTTCAAGTAATATAACTATTTTTAGAATTTTTTTTACCCATTTTGATAAATGAACTGATCCAAATGTAATTTTGTTATTAATTTATTGGTCTAAAAATATCATGGACCAGTCCATGTCAGTTACTTGGTGTTGAATGGGTTAACCTGCTATTGGCTTTCCCGTTGATATATGGCAGCATATACATATTTTTCCAGTTATTTCAAGGTCTTATCGTTAAAGCTCATTTTCGCATTGCACTTTCCGCCCTGATCCGATGGCGGGATTTCTGACCAATATTTTGAAGCTTTTCAGACATGAACGGTTATAAATGTGTGCATTTGTGTTAAGAATAATCCTAAATATAGATATTAAGAACGTTAAAAATATATTGTATTACCATTGTGCAGGTCATTTAGCTGTTTGAAGTCGACAGGTGAAATTCTCCCATTTATTCTGCGCAGTCTTCACAAAAGAAATCTGCATGATTTATTATTTAGTACATTTCATGCGTATGAACAATTGGATATTAAACGAAATCTTATTTGGTTCACCGTAATGGTACGGAGATAAACATTTTCGTCTATTTCGAGTTCTATTTTTCGCAATAATCAAATATTCAAAATGGCTGATTTGAAATGGCGAAACTCTGCCATGAAATTTAAACGTTGATTTCATGTATAATATTATGTAAAGAGACGTTATAGACTGCAGAATTCAAACAGCGGTATGTGTGTTGATCTTGGTTAACAATTTTAATTTATAAAAAACGACTTTTTAGAATATAAAATATGCTACGGGTAAATGAGGTTTAGCGCTTAGACTGGATAGTAAAATGTCACATTTTTCAAGTCTAAATATTTGGACTAGGATTCATCTAATATTGTATGTTTGCTCCTTATATGTGTCTTTTAGTGTTCATGGACTCTCACTACTTCACTACTTGCAGTTTCACCAAGTATTAAATGCTTACTGTTGATATGGAATGCATGCCTATTTCATATTATTTACACTATAAGTTATAACTACTCCAAATGACAATTTATCTATGCTTGAGCTAGCTTTGCCGCACCCCTACTCCTTTGTCTGTAGGAACCCAGATATCCTCATTGCCATTAAAGTGACCAAGCAAAGAAAGGGCCGAAAAGTTAGTGACCCGATGTGGGACTCGATCCCACGACCTCCCGAACATTAGCTCTACCAACGAGTTAGCCGGGTCGATATTCTATCCACCCGAAATAAGACTACACTTCTGATCTACTACTGTCTCTAGGTACATCTCATTGGAAATGGTGAGTGACATACATTTAAGAAACAGAGTTTACATTAATTGCAACATACTCTATGCAGAATTAACTTACGCAATCACTATGGATGATGATTAAAATGATAGTTTACTATGTACGAACTGTCTTGGGTACGAACTGATTTCAGTGACTGGTCAGTGGAATTCAATGGAATCACCATTAATTTATAATTTTCTACGATACATACCCAAAATTATAAATGTTGTGCCCATTCTACAGTGATTAGTCCATAAATATTGGCATAGGAATACAAAATGTGTCGCCTAAACTGAAACCGGAAGAAAATATTTTGACGTGTCCTACTCCTCCTATGTGAAAATCTCTAATAATCTAATAAACAGGGAGATAACTTCGAAAGGGGAGTCCTCCCGACATTGTCCGTACCATATCGTATAATGCATCCCGAGATATTGATAAATACTATCAGGTACATCGTAAATCGAGATTATGTTACAATAGAAGTTGCGGTGCTAGAATTGAGCTGTTTTATGCGCACATCTTAAGCAATACTTCAGCTTGATAAATTGCCGAACAATCGGTAACGATTATGATTGGCAGTCGTTGTCTAGATAGAGCTGAGTTAGGTCTAAAATATGCAAGTTAAAGTATCTACACAGCTATAGTTAAAAGCAGACTGTTTAGAGTTTAGAAGGGGACAGACGGATATGTAGTCAAGTGGTAACACGATGGACTGATAATCCAGTGATCTCAGGTTCGACCCTATTAAAATTAACTTTTATGTGTTTACGTTTATTTATCGTCCCTACCGGTTGTCCATATGAGCGACGCCTCCTGAAGAGATTAGTCATTTTAGAGTTTTGGAGGCTAGTGAAATGATACAGACAGAGACCCATTCCAGAGTATCCTCTGGTTCTTTTACGTGCACGGTGTAAAGCATCGACACGAGACCTCGGTTTAAAGTTCCATCTGAAAGACTGCTAATTTTATTAGGGTCAGACGGGGGATCGAACCTGCGGTCCCTGGATTACCAGTCCAGCGTGTAACGACTGGAAAACAGATGCATTGGTAGCAGATGATGTGTTACGTAGTTTTATATATATATATAGTTGGAACTTATAGGCTATAATTAAACAAATGTTGTTGTTGCGAAATTATAAATATGTTCCTGCGTGATCATAGTTATTTGCTATTACTGTTGCTATGTATACTGACACCATAAACAACTGTGCACTTTTATAATCAGCGTTACTTTTCCGTTACAAATTTTAGAATAATGGATTTTACTATCATGAGTGAAGAGAATAATCCTTCACGCATTGCACTAATTTACACAATATTTCGCACATTTTGATCAGTGACTTACACAACATGTAGACTCCTATATTTAATATTAAATCTATTTACACAAATTCCAATATACAATGTAATTATTTCTGTCATAAAGAAATAAAGAACATTTCTCCTTAAACTACACAATGTAGGCCTATAATGCTTTCACATACAGTTTTCACTTTTTCTACGCTATTCCTATAACAGTAAACACAATTTTTATTCTACATACGTTTCTTGATCAAGAATATTTACAAAATGTTCTAAGCGAATTGCATAGTACAAATTACATTCCAGGAGGAAATGATTTCTGTATATCTACATTCATCAGCATAGTGAAAA
This sequence comes from Archivesica marissinica, assembly GCA_014843695.1. Lineage (NCBI taxonomy): Eukaryota > Metazoa > Mollusca > Bivalvia > Venerida > Vesicomyidae > Archivesica > Archivesica marissinica. Next base: position 10,331,895 of record CM026401.1, on the reverse strand, counting down.
GTAAAAACTATAATTGTGAATATGTGTGAACCTGCCATAGGAAAGGATATACTTTGGTTTAATACAATACATCTTTAATACATCAACCGATAATACCGACATAAATAATGCAGATTGTAGCGATAAAAGAACAATATAATCACAGTAACAAATTAGCATCATGGACAATTATAACTGTTTTCGTATTTGGCACACGTGCCATATTTTATCAACAATATCTAATCTTATCCACATCGCCAGATAACAGAGTTTAACACGCGCTTCTATAAAATAAGTGTGTGACTTTATCAATTCGATCAAATTAGCGTTTTTACGGAAGTTGTCGATGCTACAATAGAAACACGCATGTATATAAATCCATGAAGTCGCATGCATGGTCATTATATTGCTACAGCTTTATACGTGTGCACATTCACGTATTATTAGCATATATTGTTTACGGTGTATCTATTTTATTATAAAGTTTCGATTATCTTCAATAACATGGAACTTGCAAACATTGCATTTCATATTCAGAACTCGGATAGATTAACAGTTCTAGGAAAACACATGCGCAGAATGAAGCTGATGGAAAAAGTGGACAATTTGTTTGATGAAACTCGTGGAAAACGTGTTATACTAAATAGATATTTAAACGACGCTGTCCGATATACTGACTGTAGCGCAGTCAAGAATGATTCTGGAGGAAGTGACACTGATGAATATATGCATGACTATGCATTCGCAGAATCGCACGCAGCATACATTTCACATGCTGGTGCCGATCGTGATTACAAATACGTGGACAGAGGATACAGGGGAGAAACTAAGGATTCTAATTCTGATTATACTTCAAATGTTTCTGACTGTCTAATGCTGGGCATGGTGAGGGAGTGTGGCGACGGAGCAGAGGTCCCAGATGCACCGGAACACCGATATACTGACGAAGATGAAACGATCACATCTGAGAGAGTTTTAATTGGAGCCGATGAGCATAATGTGATGGCTATGCGACGTACTGACACAGTATTAACTATTGGTTCTAAAAGAACAATTGTAGGGAATGATCATTCAATATCTGGTAAAGTTCGACGTACGGACAGCGTTGTGAAAATCGAAACATGTAGAATTGAACCAGAAAAGCGTGTTGATACTGAACTTAACGATTGTACAGGCGGTCAATCAAGGTTATGTGCTTGTAGCGCACTGGTATCGATGACAAGAAAACGATTGCGTCAGAAATCAATGGGCAAATTTCGAGGTTTATTAAATTTCTACAAAGCTATGAAATTGAGAAAAAAATGTAAAAACAAATGCTCCGCTGATAAACAAAATTCTAACACAAAGTTGGATTCCAATGACGGTTTGAATATGGCGTTTATAGAAGACCAAGCTATCAATACAGATAGCAACCCCATGTACCCTGTTACTGGTATACTGCAGGGGCTAGATCAGCACTTAACCAACGATTTCTCGGACATTCTTCAGCTTAATTCTGGTGCTGTTGCAGATACTGTGAGCAGTGAACATTCACACAAAGTTGAAAGGAATGCAACTTTTACTATATGCCGGGCTAATGGTTGTCAGGACATACTAGGAAGGTCAAAAATGGACTGCAATTCTTCAAGATATAAAGATTTTGCATATTTAAACAATGGATTTGTAACAGAATGATATTGATATGCATTTAAGAAGACGTAAATGTTGTAACATTTGAGATTCGTAATATTAAATGACATTTGTAATATTGTTCATGAAGTTTTGGATTTGCTTACACCTTGCTATGTTCTGATTAAGAACAAACATGTTTGGTTTGGGTTTCTTGACCGACACTATTTGTATGTCACCTCAGCAATGCTCACGGCCAGCTCTTAAAAGGCCCGTTTCCAGGCGGTCACCGTCTGTCTGTCGTTTATCAGCCGTTTGGTTGGGGTTGGTTTTTGGGGATTTTAGAGTCGCACGAACAACTTAGGTCATAAAATGACTCTCCAACTATTATTGGTGGAGGAAGATACCAGTGCCCCTCTGTATGCAACGATGCAGTATTGCAGACACGGATAGAACCCGGGCAGAACCACCGATCTACCACAAGCAAGCTGGATAGCTTCCTCGCATGAAAGAATGCGACACAATAGTGGGATTCGAACCTACAGCGGTCAGTAGCAAGTGATTTGCAGCCAATGACCGTAACCACTCGGCCCCTTCTAGCTTGAAGTATGTGAGATGGTACGATGATCACCAGATCGGACAGGTGGGTTTTCTCCGGTTTCATCCCACACGAATGATCACATAAAGTATACTCTTTCACCCGCGCCAACGAGAGTGATTAATATAAGTTGTTAAAAACTTGCTTCGCAATCGTTGTACAATAAATAAAGTCTGGGCGAGATACAAGTCTTATTGCATCGTGGCGATTAATAGATCTATATCTGAAATCGGAGATGACTGGCGCAGTGGCCATCTTGTTCTAAATTGTTCAGTCTTGGAGCATTACTCAGCTGAACGGCATATGTATCTTGATGTGGAATATACGACATATATAGCCAGGCGAAAAATGTGCAAATGGCTATCTATATCCGAATACGAACCGCACAGTTAAGCTCTAAATACGTTTGAATAATATATTCAATCAAGGCATTGTCAAAGTATGTTAACCCATCCAGGAGTAAGGACAATATAACAAGAACGCTTTGGCAATTGCTGTAGATGATCTCTAAACAAAGGTTTCACTGTAATAATATTGTCCACATGTGCATTGACTGTACACAGTCAGATACAGTGTGGTCATACCGTGACTGTACACATCCAGATACAGTGTGGTCATACCGTGACTGTACACATCCAGATACAGTGTGGTCATACCGTGACTGTACATATCCAGATGCAGTGTGGTCATACCGTGACTGTACATATCCAGATGCAGTGTGGTCATACCGTGACTCTACACATCCAGATACAGTGTGGTGCTTCCGTGACTGTACACAGTCCGACACATTGCGGTGATACCGTGACTGTACACTGCCCGATGCAGTGTGGGCATACCGTGACTGTACACATCCAGATACAGTGTGGTCATACCGTGACTGTACACATCCAGATACAGTGTGGTCATACCGTGACTGTACACATCCAGATACAGTGTGGTCATACCGTGACTGTACACATCCAGATACAGTGTGGTCATACCGTGACTGTACACATCCAGATACAGTGTGGTCATACCGTGACTGTACACATCCAGATACAGTGTGGTCATACCGTGACTGTACACTGCCCGATGCAGTGTGGGCATACCGTGACTGTACACATCCAGATACAGTGTGGTCATACCGTGACTGTACACATCCAGATACAGTGTGGGCATACCGTGACTGTACACATCCAGATACAGTGTGGTCATACCGTGACTGTACACATCCAAATACAGTGTGGTCATACCGTGACTGTACACATGCAGATACAGTGTGGTCATACCGTGACTATACACATCCAGATACAGTGTGGTCATACCGTGACTGTACACTGCCCGATACAGTGTGGTCATACCGTGACTGTACACATCCAGATACAGTGTGGTCATACCGTGACTGTACATATCCAGATGCAGTGTGGTCATACCGTGACTGTACATATCCAGATGCAGTGTGGTCATACCGTGACTCTACACATCCAGATACAGTGTGGTCATACCGTGACTCTACACATCCAGATACAGTGTGGTGCTTCCGTGACTGTACACAGCCCGACACATTGCGGTGATACCGTGACTGTACACTGCCCGATGCAGTGTGGGCATACCGTGACTGTACACATCCAGATACAGTGTGGTCATACCGTGACTGTACACTGCCCGATGCAGTGTGGGCATACCGTGACTGTACACATCCAGATACAGTGTGGTCATACCATGACTGTACACATCCAGATACAGTGTGGGCATACCGTGACTGTACACATCCAGATACAGTGTGGGCATACCGTGACCGTACACATCCATATACAGTGTGGTCATACCGTGACTGTACACTGCCCGATACAGTGTGGTCATACCGTGACTGTACATATCCAGATACAGTGTGGTCATACCGTGACTGTACACTGCCCGATACAGTGTGGTCATACCGTGACTGTACACATCCAGATACAGTGTGGTCATACCGTGACTGTACACATGCAGATACAGTGTGGTCATACCGTGACTGTACACATCCAGATACAGTGTGGTCATACCGTGACTGTACACATCAGATACAGTGTGGTCATACCGTGACTGTGTACATCCAGATACAGTGTGGTCATACCGTGACTGTACACTGTCCGATACAGTGTGGTCATACCGTGATTGTACACATCCAGATACAGTGTGGTCATACCGTGACTGTACACATCCAGATACAGTGTGGTCATACCGTGACTGTACACATGCAGATACAGTGTGGTCATACCGTGACTATACACATCCAGATACAGTGTGGTCATACCGTGACTGTACACTGCCCGATACAGTGTGGTCATACCGTGACTGTACACATCCATATACAGTGTGGTCACACCGTGACTGTACACATCCAGATACAGTGTGGTCATACCGTGATTGTACACTGCCCGATACAGTGTGGTCATACCGTGAATGTACACATCCAGATACAGTGTGGTCATACCGTGACTGTACACATCCAGATACAGTGTGGTCATACCGTGATTGTACATATCCAGATACAGTGTGGTCATACCGTGACTGTACACATCCAGATGCAGTGTGGGCATACCGTGACTGTGTACATCCAGACACAGTGTGGTCATACCGTGATTGTACACATCCATATACAGTGTGGTCATACCGTGACTGTACACATCCAGATACAGTGTGGTCATACCGTGACTGTGTACATCCAGATACAGTGTGGTCATACCGTGACTGTACACTGTCCGATACAGTGTGGTCATACCGTGATTGTACACATCCAGATACAGTGTGGTCATACCGTGATTGTACACTGTCCGATACAGTGTGGTCATACGTGACTCTACACATCCAGATACAGTGTGGTGCTTCCGTGACTGTACACAGCCCGACACATTGCGGTGATACCGTGACTGTACACTGCCCGATGCAGTGTGGGCATACCGTGACTGTACACATCCAGATACAGTGTGGTCATACCGTGACTGTACACTGCCCGATGCAGTGTGGGCATACCGTGACTGTACACATCCAGATACAGTGTGGTCATATCGTGACTGTACACATCCATATACAGTGTGGGCATACCGTGACTGTACACATCCAGATACAGTGTGGGCATACCGTGACCGTACACATCCATATACAGTGTGGTCATACCGTGACTGTACACTGCCCGATACAGTGTGGTCATACCGTGACTGTACACATCCAGATACAGTGTGGTCATACCGTGACTGTACACATCCATATACAGTGTGGTCATACCGTGACTGTACACATCCAGATACAGTGTGGTCATACCGTGACTGTACACATGCAGATACAGTGTGGTCATACCGTGACTATACACATCCAGATACAGTGTGGTCATACCGTGACTGTACACTGCCCGATACAGTGTGGTCATACCGTGACTGTACACATCCATATACAGTGTGGTCACACCGTGACTGTACACATCCAGATACAGTGTGGTCATACCGTGATTGTACACTGCCCGATACAGTGTGGTCATACCGTGAATGTACACATCCAGATACAGTGTGGTCATACCGTGACTGTACACATCCAGATACAGTGTGGTCATACCGTGATTGTACATATCCAGATACAGTGTGGTCATACCGTGACTGTACACATCCAGATGCAGTGTGGGCATACCGTGACTGTGTACATCCAGACACAGTGTGGTCATACTGTGATTGTACACATCCATATACAGTGTGGTCATGCCGTGACTGTACACATACAGATACAGTGTGGTCATACCGTGATTGTACACATCCAGATACAGTGTGGTCATACCGTGACTGTACACATCTAGATACAGTGTGGTCATACCGTGACTGTGTACATCCAGATACAGTGTGGTCATACCGTGATTGTACACATCCAGATACAGTGTGGTCATACCGTGATTGTACACTGTCCGATACAGTGTGGTCATACCGTGATTGTACACTGTCCGATACAGTGTGGTCATACGTGACTGTACACATCCATATACAGTGTGGTCATACCGTGACTGTACACATCCATATACAGTGTGGTCATACCGTGACTGTACACATCCAGATACAGTGTGGTCATACCGTGACGATACAGTGTGGTCATACCGTGACTGTGCACATCCAGATACAGTGTGGTGATACCGTGACTGTACACATCTAGATATAGTGTGGTCATACCGTGACTGTACACATCCAGATACAGTGTGGTCATACCGTGACTGTACACATCCAGATGCAGTGTGGTCATACCGTGATTGTACACATCGAGATACAGTGTGGTCATACCGTGACTGTACACATCGAGATACAATGTGGTCATACCGTGACTGTACACATCCATATACAATGTGGTCATACCGTGACTGTACACATCCATATACAGTGTGGGCATACCGTGACTGTACACATCCAGATACAGTGTGGTCATACCGTGACTGTACACATCCATATACAGTGTGGTCATACCGTGACTGTACACATCCAGATACAGTGTGGTCATATCGTGACTGTACACATCCATATACAGTGTGGTCACACCGTGACTGTACACATCCAGATACAGTGTAGTCATACCGTGACTGTACACATCCAGATACAGTGTGGTCATACCGTGACTGTGTACATCCAGATACAGTGTGGTCATACCGTGACTACACACATCCAGATGCAGTGTGGTCATACCGTGACTGTACACATCCAGATACAGTGTGGTCATATCGTGACTGTGCACAGCCAGATACAGTGTGGTCATACCGTGATTGTACACATCCAGATACAGTGTGGTCATACCGTGATTGTACACATCCAGAAACAGTGTGGTCATACCGTGATTGTACACAGCCAGATACAGTGTGGTCATACCGTGACTGTACACATCCAGATACAGTGTGGTCATATCGTGAGTGTACACAGCCAGACACAGTGTGGTCATACCGTGATTGTACACATCCAGATACAGTGTGGTCATATCGTGAGTGTACACAGCCAGACACAGTGTGGTCATACCGTGACTGTACACATCCATATACAGTGTGGTCATACCGTGACTGTGCACATCCAGATACAGTGTGGTCATACCGTGACTGTACACATCCATATACAGTGTGGTCATACCGTGACTGTGCACATCCAGATACAGTGTGGTCACACCGTGACAGTACACATCCAGATACAGTATGGTCATACCGTGACTGTACACATCGAGATACAGTATGGTCATACCGTGACTGTACACATCGAGATACAGTGTGGTCATATCGTGACTGTGCACAGCCAGATACAGTATGGTCATACCGTGACTGTACACATCCAGATACAGTGTGGTCATACCGTGACTGTACACATCCAGATACAGTGTGGTCATACCGTGACTGTACACATCCATATACAGTGTGGTCATACCGTGACTGTACACATCCATATACAGTGTGGTCATACCGTGACAGTACACATCCATATACAGTTTGGTCATACCGTGAGTGTACACATCCAGATACAGTGTGGTCATACCGTGACTGTACACATCCAGATACAGTATGGTCATACCGTGACTGTACACATCCAGATACAGTGTGGTCATACCGTGACAGTACACATCCATATACAGTTTGGTCATACCGTGAGTGTACACATCCAGATACAGTGTGGTCATACCGTGACTGTACACTGCCCGATGCAGTGTGGTCATACCGTAACAGAGGGAGCAGAAAGTATTTAAGAGGTCTTATATATAGGACTAATGTAAGCCGTATATGACATTTTGTTCATGAAAATAATGCATGAAAAATAAACATACTTTTTCACAACGCGTTAAACACCCCCCCCCCCACCGTTGTAAACTCCTGTGTGGCCGATGCACGATTTGGAGAGAACATATCACAACAAATTCAGTACATAGTTTGCTGTTTGCTATTTATTAACATATATACAAATAAATATAACAATATGAATATTTAAATACAGTAAAATACTTCTAATACGGATCCAGTACCGAACAAAAAGTCCGGTTTATAGGGGTTCCGGATTAGAGGGATTTTTATATGTAATACAACGTACTATGATGTACAGTATAACACATGGACACAAACATAAAATAGTAATAAAGAGATATGTGCATGTAATCAGTTTAATGTTGTCCTCTAAAGATAAAAAAAAACTTCTCCACATGGGCTATGTACAATGCCTCACATTGTAACCAAGTTACCGTTAACCCTTTCAACACCACATACCTCTAAATAGGCTTTACAAAAAGTGTAGATCCAGATGAGCCGGCTCGTAACGATCTACACTTTTTGCCAGTAATATTACTATTTTTAGACAAAAATACCCATTTTGATAAATGAACTGGTTCAAATGCAATTTTCTTATTAATATATTGGTCTAAAAATATCATGCACAAGTCCATGTCAGTTACTTGGTGTTGAAAGGGTTAATCAATATACTGCAATACGTTTTATTAACATTGTTCATGTTTGCATGATAATCTACTGCAAACGGATCCATTGATGTGAAGACAGTCGATCATCTTTCATTTCTGTAAAAAAATATACAAGTAACAACCAGCATAAACGCAAACCTGTAGCCTGTGATCAGATGTCGATATATTTTGCCTGGTCAGTCAAATAAATATATTTTAACACCGGGCCGAATTGAGTTTCTGATAATATCATTTTGCCGGAAGTTAAAAAGTAAAAAATCGACAGACTGGAACCCAGGCCAGCAAATCTGATCTAGTACTTGATTAAAACTCCCTCGACCAGGGACTGAACGTGTTGGTTCCTTGCTCAAGTTAAAGCAGCATTACATCGTATGAAATAAAATATATTTGAAAAATTCAATTTTTACGTATGGGTAGCAATGCTGCTACAAATTCTAACGTTATACTTTGTATGCTTATGTTCATTCGGTAAACAGTGTTTTTTTTGCGATAAAACAAACTCGAAACCGAAAGTAGGACTTTCCGAGTCGATCGGTCACGCACTTGTTTACAACCAGAACGCATCGTCCGCACTTGTTTACATTCAGAATGCATCGACCCCATTTGTCCCACATTGTCTTTTTTTTATTAAATTACTTGATATGTTGATTCATACCTCTGTTAGCGTCTTTTAGGGACATTTCTACATCCCCGCGAGGGGTTCGACATTAGAGGAAGATAGATAGATAGTATTTCATGTTTTCTACATCCTCTGTTGTTTCACGCATGCGCGCTGTGCGTGTTTTAATTTCGTGTGTTGATAAACAAATTCGCGTATACGACGGTTTAAATTTATTGGAATTTTATCGTTTCTGATCGACTATTTCGATTTTTATAAACACACACATATTAGTATTTATATTTTACCCAAAGCATCCTTTATTACGATGTAATGCTGCTTAATGTTACTGTCCTTCGGCTCGTATTTTCAAATGTTAATTATTGCACCAGGTGGCAATGTTAGTGGCTAAAACTAATGTCATTTGTTTATAGCTTAAACACATTTGTTTTTAACTCTATTGCGAAACTGGTTCTTACAACTTAACTTAAATGCTCTCGAGACCTCATTCCTGATGCAATCCATCGTCATGAGTGAGAGAGAAAAACGACAATGTGGAATATAAGCGCCTTGTCTACGGGCACAATCGTAACTGCATCAGCTGGGCGCGAACTCCGGGTATTTCACACATGAGGCGAACGCGCTACCAAAGCGCTATCACGGCTACAGTCGTTCGTTTGTGTATGCTGCAAACATTGTTAATTGAATGAGTTGAGCAAAGAGAATACACGAGAGCAGGACTGAAACCATCAAATCCATGATCTCCGGATATGACCCAAGTACTTCCGGCTGACTGGTTTACATAATACTATCTATACGTGGCTACACGGATGATCGGTGGGTAACACATTATATATACAGGCGGATCTGTAGTCCAGTGGTAACACGTTGGACTGGTAGTCCATGGATCGCAGGTTCGATCCCCCGTCTGACCCTAATAAAATTAACAGTCGTTCAGATGGGACGTTAAACCGAGGTCTCGTGTCGGTGCTTTACACCGTGCACGTAAAAGAACCAGAGGAGATTCTGGAATGGGTCGCTGTCTGTATCATGCACTATCCTCCAAAATCTAAAATAACTAATCTCTTCAGGAGGCATCGCTCATATGGGCAACCGGTAGCGACGTTACATAAACGTAAGAACACACACACACACAACACATTATATTGAGTCAGTATGATGCGGCCATCCCGCTGCTGGAGTAGTAAACCCAAAGCACACAACATTAAAAGCAGCTTGTAGTATCAGTCATAACTCTAACCAATCTGTCATTTAGATAATTTAACGTTTACCATATATCTATATCTTATAGTATACATTCAGATTTATTGCTTGGACACCATGTAAATGTGTTATTGACTTACCTTGTCATGCGTTCTATACTTGTTTTTGTTTCAAATAGTTTTCCTGGTCTGTAATTGTTTCAAATTTCTTACTATCATTTCATCATGTTATTAGCAAGTCATTAAAGCGACACTACATCAATGAACATGCAAAGGAGAGGACAATCATAAGCTTACAGCTTTCTGTCCAATTCCTTATATCAGTTGTTGTAAATAATCATGTATTGACAGAAAATAAATATGTTTAAACTAACATGCAATTTTTTGCAGAATGTAATTTCGTATTATATGGTATAATCCCCCCCCCCCAATATTTGCCTCAAAAACTGAGTATTTCAACTAATAAACAAACGTCGTATACACGGTTTGTTTACATAACAAAATAATGTAAATAGGGTCGATATCCATGCATAATACAACGCTTGTATCCTGAATAACCCGAGGTATAGTAGAGATTATAACACGAGGTATGGTAGAGAGTTATCGTTATATCGATGTATGGTAGAGAGTTATCGTTATATCGAGGTATGGTAGAGAGTTATCGTTATATCGATACATGGTAGAGAGTTATCGTTATATCGATACATGGTACAGAGTTATCGTTATATCGATACATGGTAGAGAGTTATCGTTATATCGATGTATGGTAGAGAGTTACCGTTATATCGATACATGGTAGAGAGTTATCGTTATATCGATGTATGGTAGAGAGTTACCGTTATATCGATACATGGTAGAGAGTTATCGTTATATCGATACATGGTAGAGAGTTACCGTTATATCGATACATGGTACAGAGTTATCGTTATATCGATACATGGTACAGAGTTATCGTTATATCGATACATGGTACAGAGTTATCGTTATATCGATACATGTTAACAGATTATCTTTAATATCGATACCTGGTACAGAGTTATCGTCATATCGATCACATGGTACAGAGTTATCGGGGGGTTTTTTATATCGATACATGGTAGAGAGTTATCGTTATATCGATACATGGTACAGAGTTATCGTTATATCGATACATGGTACAGAGTTATCGTTATATCGATACATGGTACAGAGTTATCGTTATATCGATACATGGTACAGAGTTATCGTTATATCGATACATGGTACAGAGTTATCGTTATATCGATACATGGTAGAGAGTTACCGTTATATCGATACATGGTACAGAGTTATCGTTATATCGATACATGGTACAGAGTTATCGTTATATCGATACATGGTACAGAGTTATCGTTATATCGATACATGGTAGAGAGTTACCGTTTTTATCGATACATGGTAAGACAGTTCACCTTGTAGACCGAGGTAAAATGAGGGAAAAAAAAACGCGGAGGAACGCTAAGGTAGAGAGGACCACGTGTATATCGATACATGGAGCAGAGTTACCGTTATATCGATACATGGTACAGAGTTACCGTTATATCGATACATGGTACAGAGTTACCGTTATATCGATACATGGTACAGAGTTATCGTTATATCGATACATGGTACAGAGTTACCGTTATATCGATAAATGGTACAGAGTTACCGTTATATCGATACATGGTAGAGAGTTACCGTTATATCGATACATGGTACAGAGTTATCGTTATATCGATACATGGTAGAGAGTTACCGTTATATCGATACATGGTAGAGAGTTATCGTTATATCGATACATGGTACAGATTTACCGTTATATCGATACATGGTACAGAGTTATCGTTATATCGATACATAGTACAGAGTTATCGTTATATCGATACATGGTACAGATTTACCGTTATATCGATACATGGTACAGAGTTATCGTTATATCGATACATGGTACAGAGTTATCGTTATATCGATACATGGTACAGAGTTATCGTTATATCGATACATGGTACAGAGTTATCGTTATATCGATACATGGTACAGAGTTATCGTTATATCGATACATGGTACAGAGTTATCGTTATATCGATACATGGTACAGAGTTATCGTTATATCGATACATGGTACAGAGTTATCGTTATATCGATACATGGTACAGAGTTATCGTTATATCGATACATGGTACAGAGTTATCGTTATATCGATACATGGTACAGAGTTATCGTTATATCGATACATGGTACAGAGTTATCGTTATATCGATACATGGTACAGAGTTATCGTTATATCGATACATGGTACAGAGTTATCGTTATATCGATACATGGTACAGATTTACCGTTATATCGATACATGGTACAGATTTACCGTTATATCGATACATGGTACAGATTTACCGTTATATCGATACATGGTACAGAGTTATCGTTATATCGATACATGGTACAGAGTTATCGTTATATCGATACATGGTACAGATTTACCGTTATATCGATACATGGTACAGAGTTATCGTTATATCGATACATGGTACAGAGTTATCGTTATATCGATACATGGTAGAGAGTTATCGTTATATCGATACATGGTACAGAGTTATCGTTATATCGATACATGGTAGAGAGTTATCGTTATATCGATACATGGTACAGAGTTATCGTTATATCGATACATGGTAGAGAGTTATCGTTATATGAAATCCTACTTTCAATTTTGAAAATTTGTAGACCACAAAACACTGTTTTGATTCAATGTTAGTGTTCGAAAGTATTCGAAAGCATTTGTAGTAGCAATGCATTTATACGTGAAAAATGCATTTTATTTGCTTTTTGCGATGTAATGTCGCTTTAACCCATTTCATTCTGGATACATTTAAAGGCCTTTGCAAATAATATTGATCCAGATCAGCCGCAGCGTGACGCTGCGTGCTGATCAGGATCTATGTTGTTTGCTACATAGCTAGCCAAATGTCTTAGCAAGATCATCTGATTAGCAAACAGCAAAGGGCCTGATCAGACGACACGTTCCATGGCGGCTGATCTGGCTCTATGTTCTTTGCAAATACTGTTTGAACGGTACATGTATTCACAATCAAACGGGTTAATCCAATGGATATAATCTCTATACTAAACTATTTAAAGCGATATAAAAATCCGGAGAGCATAATTTCTATACAATAGAATTTTCTATTACAGCCGCATAGTTATTTCCCCAGATATTCGAAACAGAAACGAAATCATTCAACTAATGACAAACGTCCTCGTATACAACATAGTTTTTGGCATATCATACTTACCGTCTCACCATTAGCAGATGGGTATAAATTAATTATGTTTGAACTAGTTGGAATAAAAGTATGCTTTAAGAGACATTGTCACATGAATAGAATAAAATTCAATACTATATCATATGTCGCTTCTGGAGCATGGCTAACGGTTAATGGAAATTCCTACATGATGATTGTTGAAACTTATTTCGGAAGAATGTGTAATATCAATTAATGCTATCTATATATGGGAACAGTATATTTTACTGTTTCCGCTGTAAGAACTACATGTATGATTGACATGTTCAATCAGGGATATCAATTAATGCTATCTATATAGGGGAACAGTATATTTTACTGTTTCCGCTGTAAGAACTACATGTATGATTGACATGTTCAATCAGGAATATCAATTAATGCTATCTATATATGGGAACAGTATATTTTACTGTTTCCGCTGTAAGAACTACATGTATGATTGACATGTTCAATCAGGGATATCAATTAATGCTATCTATATATGGGAACAGTATATTTTACTGTTTCCGCTGTAAGAACTACATGTATGATTGACATGTTCAATCAGGGATATCAATTAATGCTATCTATATATGGGAACAGTATATTTTACTGTTTCCGCTGTAAGAACTACATGTATGATTGACATGTTCAATCAGGGATATCAATTAATGCTATCTATATAGGGGAACAGTATATTTTACTGTTTCCGCTGTAAGAACTACATGTATGATTGACATGTTCAATCAGGGATATCAATTAATGCTATCTATATATGGGAACAGTATATTTTACTGTTTCCGCTGTAAGAACTACATGTATGATTGACATGTTCAATCAGGGATATCAATTAATGCTATCTATATAGGGGAACAGTATATTTTACTGTTTCCGCTTTAATATACTATTCTATATTCTATTCTAGTTGTCTTATAATATGAGCAAATTGAACAGTGTTGTGCTTCAAGATGATTTATCACATACTTCCATGCATATAATCGTGGTCATTCTATAGGTCAGACACCGCTATTGCAATTTCCATAGGCAACCCTTATAACACACAGTGTCATTAGATTAATAGTTTGGCACAAACTATTGTAGTTTTCAACAGACTAGCCTTTGAGCCACAGGAAAATTTCAAATGTCAATGGGGTTTACCAATTGCGTTTTGTTTAATTTCCCACTAAAGGCAACCACCCCCTAAGGTAATTTGATGGTGAATGTTGCACTGACACCTGCATTTATAATATGGTGTTTATTTGTCACCAAATAGTATGCAAATATTCTAAAATAATCCAAAATGCAGCTCATATATTTGTAAGTCATTTTCACTATTGCTGACAATACCTACTAAGCCAATCAGTTCATGTATCAATAACTCTTAAGGGCTTCCCTACACTTTTCAACCAACCCCAGACCACTGTATCAATAACACCGTCTGATCTAAAGAACACAGTCATATGCAAACCGGTGCAACACTTTGTCTTTACTGTGAGATGCTGGTACAATGAAATTTGAAAATCGATTATCGTAACAAAAATTCAATGCGCCGACTGTTTATTTTAATCGTTTTTCGTTGCATCAATTATTCACCGTAAAGACATTGTATTGTATCGCGTTAGCACGATACAGCATGCTATTCTACAACGAAACGCAGATACCACTTACAGCGATGTCACCCTAAAATTAAAAACAGTCGTTTGCATATGTACATTAAGCCACGAATTCGCGAGTTGTATCTTATTTTGTTGTTCGGTAAATAAGTGGTATACAGTTTCATAGTTAGCTTCAAATTCTCAAATTCTGATCAAATCCACCATCGAGTCCGAAATGCATGTTAGTTAACGCTGCGGCTGCGTCAATAATGTCACGTGACGGTGTCCGAATATTCTGATTGGCAGATACTCCACGCGGTGTTTCGGCGGTTTCAACAGTTATCACGGTGTTATCATATGGCGCAGCTATTGCAGTTCGAGTAGTGGGTACCGACATAGGTGGTGGATGATCAATTGCAGAATTGATTGATCGAGGATCAATTCCAAGCAGCGCAAGAGTACCAGCTCCAAAATCATTGTTTCTATCAGTGACGTCATTTCCACCGCCTGGAATGGGATTTATGGGGGAATGTGGATTGACCGGGAATACAGGGACACTCTCCCGTGGTACACTATCAAATATCTGGTTATGTGATCCCGCATTCTCTAGCTCTGCCATAATATCTATCCACGAACTGGAGCCCAGAAGTTCCAATCCTTCAATAGGTCCAATATTCCCATCAGCAACTATGTTATCAGTCTGTGTATCACCTAGAGCTGTTACAATATGAGGTTTGTCTAAGACTGCATCATCGATTCCACCCAGTGGTCTTATTGTGTTTTCGTGCATTTCGTTGAAATCATTATTTAACCTTTCATTCAAATCCAATCTATCATTTAGATCCAGTCGATCATTTAGATCCAGTCTATCGTTTAGATCCAGTCGATCATTTAGATCCAGTCTATCATTTAGATCCAGTCTATCGTTTAGATCCAGTCGATCATTTAGATCCAGTCTATCATTTAGATCCAGTCTATCATTTAGATCCAGTCGATCATTTAGATCCAGTCTATCATTTAGATCCAGTCTATCGTTTAGATCCAGTCTATCATTTAGATCCAGTCTATTTAGATCCAGTCTATCATTTAGATCCAGTCTATCATTCAGATCCAGTCGATCATTTAGATCCAGTCTATCATTTAGATCCAGTCTATTTAGATCCAGTCTATCATTTAGATCCGGTCTATCGTTTAGATCTGATCTCTCATTTAGGTTCAATCTAATGTTAAGATGACTACGTTCATCATTCACAAGATTCAATCTATTGACAATTACATCATTAAAGTCGTCTAAGTCATCTATGTCGTTATCCTGAAAGCGATCGTCACCTGCTATACCAACAACTTGGGGGTTTCCCATCCCACTATTTCGAGTAGTAAAAGGTGATGCACCGGGCGATTCTAAAATTCCATCGTTCATGGACACGGCTCTATTGATCATATTCGGCAATCGTCCATTAGATGAGTATCCAATAGGAAACATGTTGCGCGAAATACCAAGTGCACCTGCGTTACCATTCCCACGCATCCATGTAGAAGAAGGCTTTCGGTCTCTATCAAAAGTACCACGAATTCCTGCATTAATATTACTTTTTCTATCAAAAGTATTAACAATCCCGGCATTAATATTGTTTTTAAACCGGTTGGGCGAGTTACCAGAATCTGCACGTGATGCTCCGATGCCCACCGTATTTGCATTAGTTTTGGGATGGTTGTTCATTTTTGAATAATAACCGTTTACGTCACGATCTAGGATACCGGCATTTATGGAAGGATTTCGTAAATTCCTACTGGCCTTCTGAAGTGGTTTCCGTGGTAACGGACGTGCGGGTCCTCTAATACCTACTCGTGCGATATTCGAGTCTCTGTTTAGCCATGAATTAGTGTCTCTAAAACGTTTACCAAATCGATCATTAACTGTATCGTCGATTTTTTCCAAATCATTTTTCCTACCAAAGGAAGCATCTCTGAAATCATTAAATGCACCGTTTCTATTACCAACCCTTCGCCCTATCATGCCATTTCTACTCAATGATAGCATTCTATTAGTTCGCCACGGAGATAACGGAGAGGGCTGTCGAATAAGACCTTGTCCGAGAATTCCGGCTCTACCAGTCACACGAGGAATTGGAACCATCGTTCTCGGTTTTCTATTGTAACCCATGTTACGCCATTGACCTAAAATCCCGCCTGCTGTTACATGAAGATCTCTATTGCCCCGTTCCCTAGAACCGCCCAATATTGCATTTCGAATTGTATTCCTGAAGGCAAGGTATCTAGCTCTAGCAATATTGCTCATTCTCATATTTTGAACAACTCGTGCCTTTTTCGCAAAGTGATGACGAATGGCTGGATTAATAACGTCACGCTTTCCCATCATGACATTAACCCAGGCGCCTGTACGAGGATCGAACTTCCTCACCCAGATAACACTAGTCGGTGGACGCAACCTTGGTGGAAGACGAGGTCTAATATGCGAGACTGGAACCTGTCCTAGAATACCAACATGCCCTCGTACGGGGCCCGAGGACATGTGCGGACGGTGGATCTGTCTACGATAGACATTTGGATGACTTGCAGCTGTTGCTAAATAAAGCAACAGTGTGAGTAGGACGGCCGGTAACATTTCTAATTGGTCTACTCTTCGCTTCATCCGTCACTGAAATAAAAAGTTTAATGTAAGAACAAACAGTAAATTAAGGAACGCACTTACCTGAATGAATACTTTGGAGTTGTGTTTAATGAAATGCTCTGTGCGTTTATCATAATCAACTAGTTTGCATTTGTTACATAAGCATACATGAGTGACCTAACATAGACGGGTCAGTAGTCCAGTGGCTAACATGCTATACTGCTAATCCAGGGATCGCAGGTTCGAACCCCCGTCTGACCCTAATAATATGCAGTCTTTCAGGTGGGACGTTAATCCGAGGTAACGTGTCGGTGCTTTACACCGTGCCCGTAAAAGAACAAGAGGCGTCACTGGAGTGTGTCTCTGTCTGTATCATTGCACTATCCTCCAAAATCTAAAATGGCTAATCTATTCAAGAGGCGTCGCACATATGGGCAACCAGTAGCTGATATGGGCAACGTATAAACACACTAATACATTCATTGATATGCATATTCGTGTAGGGCGATCTAGACAAGAAATAGGTGAGATGTACTCTTCCGGAAGCAATTATGGCACTATGAAGTTAGTGTAGATTTTAGTGACACGCAAACAGTTGGTAGAGGAAACACGACATAAGGCGCCACCTTCCCCTAACAAAATGGCCGCCTATATTCAAAATGGCCACAATTTCTGGAAAATAGTGGCAACCTAAAATTGTTTTCTCACTCAATTTATGGACAGTATCCAGATTTAGCATATTATGTTTAATAGTAGGTAAATATACTTATATAGATTGATATGAGTTTTATAGAGGTTATATTAAGGTCAAAGTCATATTAAAGGTCAACATGTCATTTTAAACTCAGCATTCTACATACCAAAATGTATCCTCGTGAATTTATATGTATGGAATGATCATGATCAGATGCACGCATCAAAACGCGAGGAAAGATTCACTTCGCCATTTAACAAGTACATACTAACAAATACTGTTGTTAATATAGTATGTGGACTCTGAAGCTGCGACAATCTCACTAAGTGAGTCAATCAGAAAAGGTTTATTTAAAATATATTTAAGTGAACATGTTCAACATTTTGAACCCTATGTTTGCCTTCATACATGACCTTGCGTGATAGGCCACTCACTTTACAAGTTGCAATAATGCACTCCTTGAGTGATGTGTTTGTCTACTTGGCAACATTCATATGCATGTTTTCTAAATGTGTTGACCTATACATCAGATGATGTTCTGGTGTATAAAAGGACTGCAAATCGGTCAATGGGCGCCATATGATCCTCGCCGATAGCTTCTGGTGCTGATGGCATGTGCTTGAACAATGACATATTTCTGGCGTGTTTTTTCCACTCTTTGAAAGCAGTCCTTTTAGCAATACAGCTAGATATGTCATATAGAGCCAGCAAAGGGAAAACAGAAAGGGTGTGCTTAGCACAGATTGTTGCTTAGCCAATGTCATATGTATAATAAGCCACATTATTGAGAATATGGAAACTGCCTGCTTAATGCATGTACATTGCTTAATAGAGGTTACCACAAAGACAGGGTTGAATGTACCTGCAAATGCATAGACTGTGTAAACAGGACTTCCATTTGCTTAATGTGGATTCAATGGATGTAAGCGGGTACGGGGGCTGGCTCCCCGTAATATGTGTTGGCCTAGATCGTATGTGGTGCACTCTGAAGGCATTTACGCACTAACATAATGTTTATTTGTGCCTATTATATACCTATATTTTTCTTAGAACATATTTATCCCAAGTCGGTCATAAGAGGAATTCCTAGAAATTTATAGCACATGTGGAATATGGTGGAATACATATTATAAACCAGTGTGTCAAACATCCGTGTCAAACATAATCTGGTCTATAGTTCCATGATTTATTTCAGATAACCGTTGCTAGTAAACGACGTACCTGGAAAATAAATGATTCGGCATTGTATAATAAACGTCAGTATTCGTACATTATGGATGTCAAGTAGGCCCTACTAACATAAATCTGATTAGCTGTAAATTCCAAAACTCTCAATATAGAGTACACAATTCTAGATGAACTCTGATTTCCTGACTTTTGCACCTGCGCATTAGTAATTATCTTTTTCATAAGGTATTATGTTCGTGCCTGTAACTATGTAACATGGCAAGTCCGGAAAGACATTCAGATGTCATGGTCTGCCTCAGGTAATTATTCACTGCACGCATAGCACTGAACGATATTTCCGCACTAGCAGTGGCTAGTGGCATTGTTGCAAGTACAGCCAGGAAAACCTGAATGTCTGGGTACCAATATAAGGTTTTTTGGTTTCAATGAGTACGGAAGACAAGCATTCCTTTATTATTTTATATTAGGTGGACTCTGTATTCTTGTTTACAGGCAGCTATGCTCTTGTATATGGTGATCCGGTTGCGTCCACGATACGAATAGCAACACTATGTTACTGATGGCGTATATAGAGTTTGCAAACGTTTGACGTTTTAGTGAGGAACAGTTGATGGCTGCTGTCGCAACAATTCCGTTCATAGTGCACGTGCTTACAGCCTGTGGCGTTTTATTTAACCATATTTTATTGCAAATCAATATTACATATGCCATACACATACATATCATGAAAATACAAATGGTTTGGGCCACAAGTTTTAACAGCATTAGACAACGGCTCGCACCAGAAAGTCAAGCTAACGTTTGATTAAATTAAATGACTGAGTTTCTTTCTTGAAAAGAGTATGCACAATAGAATCTAAATAAAAATCACAAAAAATATTGCTTAGATTGATACATGTATCTCACGATTACACCTGTTGTTTTCCCACACCACGCCTATACCCGAACCCACGATACAGTCTCACAAGCAAATAACGTATATTTAATCAAGAGATGCGTGCCGAAAAGGTTTTGTTCTCCTCATTTTTAACACAGGGATTCGGCACGTTTGGAGGTACTAGTATATATATTTAAGTACGTTTGGAGGTACTAGTATATATATTTAAGTACAGGGATTCTACTCTGTGGGATGTCAGATTTCGCATCGATCAGTAAAATGAAACAATTTTGTACAAATCTGTCCAAATATAACGCCTATCCCGAGTCTTTATATTGTTCTTCAAATAAAACACAACTTTAAGCTGCATGCATGTATACTTTGCAAACAATTGCCACAGACATTGGCCATAGCAGGTCACATTTCCATACTAGGACGCGGGTTCTGTCAGCAACAAAAAAAAATCTTCGACGGGAGAGTTTTAACAGTGAATAACATTATCAATAACATGTGTTAACACTAACGTGTAGGTTTATTCGGCAAAAATGTACGTCAAAAAGAGATTTCGGAGAATTTTTCAATTTGTTTTGAAAATTTCTCAAGCGGCGCAGTTCTGGTCGATGCGAACTCTGACATCCCACAGAGTAGAATCCCCGTACTTAAATATATATACTAGTACCCCCAAACGTGCCGACTAACTGTGGTTTTTAACGACTCTAGTGTGATGTAATTTTATGGAACTTAGTGGTTGGAATCTACGAGTATTTACGAAAAGTGAATGAGGTTCAATTCTATACCTATTACATTTAAAGAAAAAGTATTCGGCATCTTCAATACCTTGATTGCATAAACATATTGGAGAGTCACGCAAATGGTTAAAGAAAAGATCATTGTTGCTGCATGGATTTCTGATACGAGATTGCATTACAGTATAGTATCGTTCCCCAGTTGAATAATATGATGGAACCCCGGAAACTTTGAACTTGCTTTTCAATGTGTTCTTAAATGATTGGAGTGTGTTAGCATTACGTCTAGATGTATCTAGGTCATTTCATAATGTTATTGAGTCGGGTATGACAGATCTTGAGTATGCTTCTATGCGTCTTGGCAAAGTAATAACACATGCGCCAGATCGTAAAGGATATTGAGTAAGATCTCCAATAGTAGGAGGGAAAATATTATGTAAATAACTAGGGAGAAGTGCGTTAGGAGGGAAATATTATGTAAATAACTAGGGAGAAGTGCGTTAGGAGGGAAATATTATGTAAATAACTAGGGAGAAGTGCGTTAGGAGGGAAATATTATGTAAATAACTAGGGAGAAGTGCGTTAGGAGGGAAATATTATGTAAATAACTAGGGAGAAGTGCGTTAGGAGGGAAATATTATGTAAATAACAAGGGGGAAGTGCGTTAGGAGGGAAATATTATGTAAATAACTAGGGAGAAGTGCGTTAGGAGGGAAATATTATGTAAATAACTAGGGAGAAGTGCGTTAGGAGGGAAATATTATGTAAATAACTAGGGAGAAGTGCGTTAGGAGGGAAATATTATGTAAATAACAAGGGAGAAGTGCGTTAGGAGGGAAATATTATGTAAATAACAAGGGAGAAGTGCGTTAGGAGGGAAATATTATGTAAATAACAAGGGGGAAGTGCGTTAGGAGGGAAATATTATGTAAATAACTAGGGAGAAGTGCGTTAGGAGGGAAATATTATGTAAATAACTAGGGAGAAGTGCGTTAGGAGGGAAATATTATGTAAATAACAAGGGGGAAGTGCGTTAGGAGGGAAATATTATGTAAAAACAAGGGGAGAAGTGCGTTAGGAGGGAAATATATGTAAATACAAGGGGGAAGTGCGTTAGGAGGGAAATATTATGTAAATAACTAGGGAGAAGTGCGTTAGGAGGGAAATATTATGTAAATAACAAGGGGGAAGTGCGTTAGGAGGGAAATATTATGTAAATAACAAGGGGGAAGTGCGTTAGGAGGGAAATATTATGTAAATAACTAGGGAGAAGTGCGTTAGGAGGGAAATATTATGTAAATAACTAGGGAGAAGTGCGTTAGGAGGGAAATATTATGTAAATAACTAGGGAGAAGTGCGTTAGGAGGGAAAATTATGTAAATAAAAGGGAGAAGTGCGTTAGGAGGGAAATATTTGTAAATAACAAGGGAGAAGTGCGTAGGAGGGAAATTATGTAATAACAAGGGGGAAGTGCGTTAGGGGGAAATATTATGTAAATAACTAGGGAGAAGTGCTAGGGGGAAATATTATGTAAATAACTAGGGAGAAGTGCGTTAGGAGGGAAATATATGTAATAACAAGGGGGAAGTGCGTTAGGAGGGAAATATTATGTAAATAACAAGGGAGAAGTGCGTAGGAGGGAAATATTATGAAATAACTAGGGAGAAGTGCGTTAGGAGGGAAATATTATGTAAATAACTAGGGAGAAGTGCGTTAGGAGGGAAATATTATGTAAATAACAAGGGGGAAGTGCGTTAGGAGGGAAATATTATGTAAATAACAAGGGGGAAGTGCGTTAGGAGGGAAATATTATGTAAATAACTAGGGAGAAGTGCGTTAGGAGGGAAATATTATGTAAATAACTAGGGAGAAGTGCG
>CM026401.1:10284209-10307570 GCA_014843695.1 Archivesica marissinica | reverse complement strand
AATAGAAATGATAGTTGATCCTCTGAGACTGTAATAGAAATGATAGTTGATCCTCTGAGACTGTAATAGAAATGATAGTTGATCCTCTGAGACTGTAATAGAAATGATAGTTGATCCTCTGAGACTGTAATAGAAATGATAGTTGATCCTCTGAGACTGTAATAGAAATGATAGTTGATCCTCTGAGACTGTAATAGAAATGATAGTTGATCCTCTGAGACTGTAATAGAAATGATAGTTGATCCTCTGAGACTGTAATAGAAATGATAGTTGATCAGATAGGCAATTACTTTGTGTGTTTTAGTTTATACAAATTATTTTAGCTGGATTGCGAAACAAGTTCTTACAACTTATATTAATCACTCTTGAGACCTCATTCCTGATGGAATCCATCGCCACAAGGGAGAGAGAAGTGGCGACATGGAAGCCGAAGGGCACAATCATAACGGCTACAGTGGGGCTCAAACTCCGGACTTTTCGCACCTGAAGCAAATATTGTGGGGGTTTAAAGTCGAACGAAGAGCTTAGGAAGACCAAGGAACCCCCCCCCAGTTGTATTTCAAGCACAGACAGCCACCGAGTAGAACCACCTATCTTCCAGCTGAATGAAATAATTTAACACCTCAAGTTGGATTTGATTGAAGTAAATGAACCGAAACTGCTATAATATAACAGGGTTCATTCTAGGTCAGGGACCCTAGGGTTCATTCTAGGTCAGGGACCCTAGGGTTCATTCTAGGTCAGAATTTTTGGGAGAAGTGAGAAAGCGCGTAATCGCTTCCGAAACTGCTATAATATAACAGGGTTCATTCTAGGTCAGAATTTTTGGGAGAAGTGAGAAAGCGCGTAATCGCTTCCGAAACTGCTATAATATAACAGGGTTCATTCTAGGTCAGAATTTTTGGGAGAAGTGAGAAAGCGCGTAATCGCTTCCGAAACTGCTATAATATAACAGGGTTCATTCTAGGTCAGAATTTTTGGGAGAAGTGAGAAAGCGCGTAATCGCTTCCGAAACTGCTATAATATAACAGGGTTCATTCTAGGTCAGAATTTTTGGGAGAAGTGAGAAAGCGCGTAATCGCTTCCGAAACTGCTATAATATAACAGGGTTCATTCTAGGTCAGAATTTTTGGGAGAAGTGAGAAAGCGCGTAATCGCTTCCGAAACTGCTATAATATAACAGGGTTCATTCTAGGTCAGAATTTTTGGGAGAAGTGAGAAAGCGCGTAATCGCTTCCGAAACTGCTATAATATAACAGGGTTCATTCTAGGTCAGAATTTTTGGGAGAAGTGAGAAAGCGCGTAATCGCTTCCGAAACTGCTATAATATAACAGGGTTCATTCTAGGTCAGAATTTTTGGGAGAAGTGAGAAAGCGCGTAATCGCTTCCGAAACTGCTATAATATAACAGGGTTCATTCTAGGTCAGAATTTTTGGGAGAAGTGAGAAAGCGCGTAATCGCTTCCGAAACTGCTATAATATAACAGGGTTCATTCTAGGTCAGAATTTTTGGGAGAAGTGAGAAAGCGCGTAATCGCTTCCGAAACTGCTATAATATAACAGGGTTCATTCTAGGTCAGAATTTTTGGGAGAAGTGAGAAAGCGCGTAATCGCTTCCGAAACTGCTATAATATAACAGGGTTCATTCTAGGTCAGAATTTTTGGGAGAAGTGAGAAAGCGCGTAATCGCTTCCTTAAATGGTGTTCTTTAATACACTTCTGCAAAATAGGGTTAAAATGCACAGTACAACCATTAAATACAACATTTGAATAGAAGGAGTGCTTAATAATGGGCCAGTGTATCTTACTAGACAAAATTTTGTTTGAAAAACGTAAAAAACCAAATTTTTTTATTTTTAAGGGAGAAGTGGGGCCCCCAGAGGGCGAAGTCAGGGTCCCTAGGGCGACAATTTCGCCCACATCGCCCTCTAAACTGATCCCTGATATAATAATATTATATGAATATAAGATAATTATTGTGTATTGTTGATCTGACAGTATAACATGGCATCTGAATGCTGCAATGCGGAGCACATCAGCATTAGTTGTGTAACCTATTGTGTGGTTGAGCAGTACTCACCCTATCTAACCTGCTACTGCCTAATTGCTTCAGTAATCTAGTCGTGTTGGTCACTGTTTTGGAGGTGTCCTGAGAAACATGGTGACTGAAATGGAGAAGAAAAACAGTGTCTTAATGTCATGATCCTGTTCAAACTGAGTTACTGAGTTACAATTCAAACTGAGTTACTGAGTTACCGAGTTACAATTCAAAATTAGTTACTGAGTTACAATTCAAACTGAGTTACCGAGTTCCAATTCAAACTGAGTTACCGAGTTCCAATTGAAACTGAGTTACCGAGTTCCAATTCAAACTGAGTTACCGAGTTACAATTCAAACTGAGTTACTGAGTTACCGAGTTGCAATTCAAAATTAGTTACTGAGTTACAATTCAAAATTAGTTACTGAGTTACAATTCAAACTGAGTTACCAAGTTACAATTCAAACTGAGTTACAACTCAAACTGAGTTATCGAGTTACAATTCAAATTGAGTTACTGAGTTACAATTTCTAAAAATGTTGTTTTCATACAATTCTAAATATATTTGTTACAAAACAATTATTACCCAGGTACTACAGAATATAAATCCACCCTTCTTAAAGTTTTAAATGTAGAACATTGTTGAAAAATATATTATCCTTTTTTAATAGTCATTTTAGTTTGACTCTTCATTATTATTATATACCAAACTTATATACCAAACTTATATAGCGCTCTTTTCATCTAAAAATAAAAAGTTCAAAAGCGCTTTACAGCCTAAATATCACAAATATTGATAAAAACGTCCACATACAATGAGATAAAACAAGACAAAAATAGCATATACAATTACAATGGATTCTAAATATGCTATAAAATATTCGGATCTAAAATTATAACAATTAAAATATAGGTAATAATTAAATAAAATGTGTTCATTTGCAGTCTTAATCCTGATTGAGCACAGACACAGTTCGATATTTATGTTCCATATGAACATTTAAAAAGGTGTGTCTTCAAAGCCTTTTTGAAAGAACACAATGTTGTTGCACTTCTAAGATTTGATGGAAGAGAATTCCAAGGTTTTGGGGCAGCAGTCATGAAACTTCTATCTCCGTATGCGACAGTCCGACTTCTTGGTAACACAAGAGTAGCTGCTTCATTTAAAGACCGTAAGTCTCTCCTTGGTATATAAACCTCAACCTTCATAACTCCGTTTCTCCGTACAAAATAATCACAGCAAAGAAATTAATGAGCTTAGACAACATTTAGCATATTTTATTAAAATAAAAATAAAAAATGTATCTATGATTTAGCAAAACGTGAAAATAAATCTTTCTCAATTTCATTTTTGTAGTTATAATTTTTTTATATTTAACCATTTCCTTCATAGAGGTTTAGGTTAATATACTATTATATCTCCATACAAACGACAGCCATTTAGCTATCATGCAGTGGACAAGTAGTCGCAATATCTATCCCACCTCCATAGATATTACTGGGACTTCATAGAGATTTAGGTTAATATACTATTATATCTCCATACAAACGACAGCCATTTAGCTATCATGCAGTGGATAAGTAGTCGCCATATCTATCCCACCTCCATAGATATTACTGGGACTTCATAGAGATTTAGGTTAATATACTATTATATCTCCATACAAACGACAGCCATTTAGCTATCATGCAGTGGATAAGTAGTCGCCATATCTATCCCACCTCCATATATATTACTGGGACTTCATGAGATTCTGGCCTTTATTATGTTATATGTTATGTTATATTTCGGGTTTTACGCCTGCATCAGCACCATTTTGGGCTATATCGCCGGCGGGCAGTTTACTTAACAACACCTTTCCTGGGCAGGCTCCAGCGGTTAACCAGTACTTGGGTGCACCAACCTCCGTAAGAAACTGCCAACTTTTTCATATAAATGAGACACGGCCTGAGCGGGGCTCGAACCCGTGACCATCAGTGATGATAGGTTACAGTGGTATACAAGTCAGCGACCTTAACCACTCGACCACGGAGGCGGACTTCTGGCCTTTATTATGAATATTGGTTTGGCTACTACATTGTCAATGTATGTTGTATTGGTAATGGCGCCAAGAGGTGCTTCTATGAGGAAAAGGGTTAAGTTTATTTAATGTCTCTACCAGTTGCCCATTTGAGCAACGGCCAGTTTACCTAACAACACCTTTTCCTGAGCAAGCTCCAGCAGTTAACCAGTACTTGGTGCCTCAACCTCCCTAAGAAACTGCTAACGTTTTCATATAAAGATACACGGTATGAGCGGGGCTCGAACCCATGACCATCAGTGATGATAGGCTACAGTGGTATACAAGTCAGCGACCGTAACCACTCGATCACGGAGGCGGATGGTTATTAATCATATTTGCATAAAAAAAACAGGACAAGCGCATACTGTACAGTTTAATTGTTCTAACAACAAGATGATATTAAATCATTTTAGGGTTTCTTCTCAACCCTGCCATTTAGCCCCACCCTTTTGCCTTTTAGCCCCGCCCGTTTGCCATTTAGCCCCACCCTTTTGCCTTTTAGCCGCGTCCTTTTGCCCCACCCTTTTGCCATTTAGCCCCACCCTTTTGCCATTTAGCCCCAACCTTTTGCCTTTTAGCCCCGCCCTTTTGCCGTTTAAATTTATTTACCCTTTTTTATAAATATATATGCCTCAACAGGTGAGTGCCACAATTAACCCATTCAACACCAAGTAACTCACATGGACTGGTCCATGATATTCATAAACCAATAAATGAATCAGAAAATCACATTTGGACAAGTTCATTTATCAAAATGGGTAATTATGTCTAAAAATGGTCATATCACTGGCAAAAAGTGCAGATCCTGATGAGACGGCTCGTCACGAGCCGGCTCATCTGGATCTACACTTTTTGTAAGCCTATTTAGAGGTATGTGGTGTTGAAAGGGTTAAGCAGCCAATCGATGTTAAAGCCTATTAGCCAATCGATGTTAAAGTCGCCAGTTTCCAAATATATTGTTTTAATATACATTTGCTCTCTATTAAGCATCCACCTGTGCTAAGCAGCCATTTTCTGTGATTACTTTTGCTGGCTGCTTAACACAGGTTTCACTGTATTTCCATTTATGGCTTGTCTTCAAAGTTGTTCAAAACATGCGCTAATTAACCCATTTCATTCTGGATACATTTAAAGGGTTTTGCAAACAACATAGATCCAGATCAGCCGCAGCGTAACGCTGCATGCTGATCAGGATCTATGTTGTTTGCTACATAGCCAAGTGTCTTAGCAAGATAATCTGAATAGCAAACAGCATAGAACCTGATCAGACGGAACGTTCCGTGGCAGCTGATCTGGCTCTATGTTCTTTGCAAATACTGTTTGAACGATATCCAGAATGAAATGGGTTAAGCAGTAATTGCGAGTTCACATACGTACATTTTTTCACCTGCTTGTCCAGTATCTCTGTCTGTTCCTATGACTTTGGCTGCTTTTTCTATAACATTCGCTGAAATACCAAATCCACAATTCTACTATTTACACATAGAAATAATTCTGTCCTACCAATTTAATGCAGTCTATGATACAATATCAAATATGTATGTGGTGAAAGAGTGTCGTAATTCATGCAACACGGTCACAGCCGCCTTCGCCGACTCGCGAGGGAGATTTAAGACAAATAGCCTTGCTGAGTTGCATCACGAGGGAGAGTAGGGAGACATGGTTTCCCGGAGTTGCATCACATGGGTAGAGTAGGGAGAAATGGTTTCCCGGAGTTGAATCATGAGGGTAGAGTAGGGAGATATAGTTTCCTGGAGTTGCATCACAGGGGTAGAGTAGGGAGAAATGGTTTCCTGGAGTTGAATCATGAGGGTAGAGTAGGGAGATATAGTTTCCTGGAGTTGCATCACAGGGGTAGAGTAGGGAGAAATGGTTTCCCGGAGTTGCATAATGAGGTAGAGTAGGAGAAATGGTTTCCCGGAGTTCATCACGAGGGTAAAGTAGGGAGAAATGGTTTCCCGGAGTTGCAGCATGAGGGTAGAGTAGGGAGATATAGTTTCCTGGAGTTGCATCACGAGGGTAAAGTAGGGAGAAATGGTTTCCCGGAGTTGCATCACGAGGGTAAAGTAGGGAGAAATGGTTTCCTGGAGTTGCATCACGAGGGTAAAGTAGGGAGAAATGGTTTCCCGGAGTTTCAGCATGAGGGTAGAGTAGGGAGATATAGTTTCCCGGAGTTGCATCACGAGGATAGAGTAGGGAGAAATGGTTTCCTGGAGTTGCATCACAAGGGTAGAGTAGGGAGAAATAGTTTCCTCGAGTTGCATCACAAGGGTAGAGTAGGGAGAGATAGTTTCCTGGAGTTGCATCACAAGGGTAGAGTAGGGAGAAATAGTTTCCTCGAGTTGCATCATGAGGGAGAGTAGGGTGAAATGGTTTCCTGGAGTTGCATCATGAGGGTAGAGTAGGGAGAGATAGTTTCCCAGAGTTGCATCATGTGGTAGAGTAGGGAGAAATAGTTTCCTGGAGTTGCATCACTAGGGTAGAGTAGGGAGAAATGGTTTCCCGGAGTTGCAGCATGAGGGAGACTTACTTAGGAATGGGAAAAATAGTGTCCCTAACTGCTCTCTCAATGTGCAATCTGGGGTCATCTGACACCCATAAAACTGGCTACATTTCACATGATCTTTCGCAACAGTATCATACATTGTACACACAGCCATAGAACATAAATACAATGATTTATAAATCTACAGAGAATGTAAATTAATCCTCAGTGAAAACACTGTGTGTTTTATGTTTATTTATCGTCGCAACCGGTTGCCCATATGTGCGACACCTCCTGAAGAGATTAGTCATTTTAGATTTTTTGGAGGATAGTGCAATGATACAGACAGAGACCCATGCCAAAGTCTCCTCTGGTTCTTTTACGTGCACGGTGTAAAGCACCGACACGAGACCTTGGTTTAAAATCCCATCTGAAAGACTGTTAATTTTATTATGGTCAGATGGGGGATCAAACCTGCGATTCCTGGATTACCAGTCCAGCGTGTTACTAGCATGGACCACAGATCTGTCTGTAGTGAAAACACTGCACTTACCTCCAATGTTTATGTTGGATATATTTCATGAAATAAAATACACAGCCATAAAACATAAATACAATGATTTATAAATCTACAGAGAATAAAAGTTAATCCTCAGTGAAAACACTGCACTTACCTCCATTGTTTATGTTCGATATATTTCTGGTGACTTGTGAAAACTGTTCATCAAATGAAAAACCTGAAGTTTTAAATGTATCATTAAATACTGAGAGTGTGTAATCTCTTCTGACAAAATATGTATATACAGGAGTCACAGCTGGGGCCTCAGGGGCAACGGTTCCATTATCAGGGCTCATTCTAGAGGACGACATGGGCGAAGCAGTCGCCCTAGGAACCCTGACTTCACCCCCTGAGGGCCCCACTTCTCCCTAAATAAAAAAAATTGTAACAAATATATTATATTAAAATATACACTGGCCAATTATAAAGCACCCCTTCCCTTCCATTCAAATATTGTATTTAATGGTCATATTTTGTATTTTAACCATATTATGTTTAAATTTATTAAATAATACCATAAGATGATGCAATCACGCGCTTTCTCACTTCTCCCAATAATTTGGGTCAAGCTTGAGCCCTGATTATTTGGCACTGCGGTCCCAGCATTTTGACGGCCCAATGCTAGTTCAACCCAATGTGTATGGCTATCCAACTTCAGTACTACAAACGTGTACATGGATATTGTCCTGTTCGCTCATACACACATTAAACATGGAAGTCGTGATAGCGCAGTGGATGCGCATTCGCTTCAGGTGCGAAAGGTCCGGAGTTCGAGCCCTGCTGGAGCCATTACGATTGTGCCCCTAGGCAAGGCATTTAATTTCCACGCTGCCTCTTCTCTCTCCCTCGTGACGATGGATTCCATCAGGAATGAGGTCTCCAGAGTGATTAATATAAGCTGTAAGAACTTGTTTCACAATCAAGCTCAAATAAATTTGTATAAACTATGCATTAAGACGGAGCTAGCGTCTGCTGGCATTCACTGCCTAGTATTTAGCCTTCTAACATTGTTCTCGAAATCAGAAAGTGTGGCGGCAAAAAATCCTTTGAACCGGTTACTTGTGCAAGTTGCAGCAGGTCAAATAGTGACCTATATTCCGGGAAATTGCATCCGAGATCAAATTCCCAAATCCCCCCCCCGACTAATTTTTTGGCTTGTTTCTCATCCATATGTCAACGTAGTACTTTCATCACATTTCTGGATGAGACAAAGGTCGAATTATGTCCGGAAATATAAACGTTAAAAATAGAATATGGCGACATGATAATAACATTACAGTAAACCCACACAGATAATATATATATACCTGAATTGTCCTGGTAACTGTGGAAGTTTGGGTCATCCCTGTATTCTCTCACAGCTCCGTAACCCTGGTGACTCCCTTTTGACATTGCCATGGTAACAAGGATAACACTGTTTCACGTTTCAAAAGAATTTCATATCTGTGATCCACATAAAATTGTAGAATATACTAACAGTTATTTAAAGTTACACACATTATAATCAAGCAGTCAGGACATGTTTAAGTTTAAACTTATTTTACAACACTTGCAAAACAAGCTTTAACAACTTATATAAACCCATTTCCCTCATAGAAGCACCTCTTGACGCCATTACCAATACGACATACATTGACAATGTAGTAGCCAAACCAATGTTCATAATAAAGGCCAGAATCTCATGTAGTCCCAGTAATATCTATGGAGGTGGGATAGATATGGCCACTACTTATCCACTGCATGATAGCTAAATGGCTGTCGTTTGTATGGAGATTAAATAGTATTTTAACCTAAACCTCTATGAAGGAAAGGGTTAATCACTCTCGTTGGTGCGGCTAAAAGCGTAAATACGGTTATTCATGTGGGAGGAAACCATTGTACTCGGAGAAAACCCACCTGTCTGATTTGGCGACCACCGTTCCATCTCACATACTTCCCGGTCCGACAACCACTGCGCAATTCGGACAGCCTTACGACATGTTATGTTGAATGCAATACGGTGAAACCCCTCAAAACCAGAACCCCTCTAACTGGAATTCCCCCCAAACAAAACAAATTTCTTGGTCCCAAATGATTTAAAAAGTTATATTAGGTCCAAGGTTGCTGGTTCGATACTCGGTAAGGGCATATATGTAGTGTCCTTGAGCAAGGCACCTCACACACATTACTTGGTAGTGGTTAACCGCTAGGCCTCCGTGGCTGAGTTGTCAAACACCCTATCATCAGGGCTGCTGGTTCCCTCCCTATTAGGGACAAGTGATATGTGAGAAATTTTATACAAATTGGACTTTGTTAAGTACTGGCTGCATTTGATAATTGTAAAGTGCCCGTCCCCCATGCAACGTCACTTGATTGCCGTATAGTGTTTGTTTATTATAGTGTCACCCCTATTTAAAGGGCCAGTCATTACTGACCCGTCTGACCCTAACCCGTCTGACCCTAATAAAATTAACAGTCTTTCAGATGGGACGTTAAACCGAGGTCTCGTGTCGGTGCTTTACACTGTGCACGTAAAAGAACCAGAGGAGACTCTGGAATGGGTCTCTGTCTGTATCATTGCACTATCCTCCAAAAATATAAAATGACTAATCTCTTCAGGAGCCGTCGCTCATATGGGCAACCGGTAGCGACGATAAATAAATGTAAAACACACACATGACTTATGAGATACCTTTTTTATGAACATCAGTATTTCCCGATTCCAATGCCAAGTGATCGCTGTATATGTCATGTACTGCTATTGGCTTAAATTTATGAAGCGAAATTGACATCATCACGGATAATTGGTATAAATAAAAGATGGAGGTCGGCACTGTTGCTTTCTCTTTGTTTTTGATTCAATTATGATTTAATTCTTATTAACCGATATTGCACCTAATAAAATACATATCATAATGCTTTTTGAAACACAAATACACAGGTTGTATGTATGTATCTTCTATTAATGTCAAACCCTTAGCGAGGATCTGGACATGTGGTCCTAGGCAGGCTTAGCCAACCTAAGCGGTTAATCAGTACTAAATAATGTGTGTGAGGTGCCTTGCTCAATGACACTACATACGTGGCCTGACCAAGTATCGAACCCGGGACCGGTCGATTCCAAATCCGACGCTCTACCACTGGAACACGGATGTGTGTGGTATACTCTATGCCACCATGGCCTAACCGTGCATAGAATCCAGGACAGTTCAATCAATTCCAAATCCGACGATTTACCACTGGACCAGGGACGTGTGTGGTATACTCTACCCTACCGTGGCCTGACCATGTATAGAACCCAGGACAGTTCAATCAATTCCAAATCCGACGATCTACCACTGCACCACGGACGTGTCACGTGTGTGGTATACTCTACCCCACTGTGGCCTGACCGTGTATAGAATCCAGGACAGTTCAATCAATTCCAAATCTGACGATCTATTACTGGACACGGACGTCACGTGTGTGATATACTTTACGCCACCGTGGCCTGACCGTGTATAGAACCTAAAACAGTTCGATAAATTCCAAATCCGACGATCTATCACTGGACCACAGACGTCACGTGTGTGGTATACTCTGCACCACAACAGGACGACCTCCAAATAATATCAGAAAATGATTGATGGGCAATATTAGAAATAAATAACATGTGCCGTTTTAACCAATTCCGGGACGTTTTTGTATTTGGGTCGTTGTGTACATGGGCCGTTTTCAGGTTTTGACATGCTTCCATTTCACACCCACATTCAGTTTAATACATCGACATCGGGTATGATTTCGATATAGACGGGTACTAGTTCTTGCAACATCAATGAAAAAACAATTTAAAACAGACTTAGTAATTTAAAATAAATATAATTAGAAGATATATACCTTTTAAAAAATCATATGACACTGACGGGACGTTTGTTTACATTCTAAATGAACCGAAATGACATTTAAATACAACAAAGTTTTAAAACTACGCTGAAAGCAAACGTAAAATAAGAAAATCTCCTTGTAGTTACTAATTATTCTGTGATTGTAGCTAGATACATACAACTTATGTTATAGCAGAATGTATATCAGCTAAGTCATCTATATCAACAAAGAAAGGCTTATTATTGGTTCTGCTTACAGAGCTATGACCATTCCAATGATGAAAACTACACTACAGACTTACTTAGCACTATTTCAACAGTCTACATGTCAACAATTTGAAAAATCAGCTCATCTGGATAGCTGACAATTACAACCTACAAGACATAAATTTGTCAACAATACGATCCAGTCACCAACACAGAAATACTATAAAAGAACATTATGCTTGCCTCCGTGGTAGAATGGTTAAGGTCGCTGACTTGTATACCACAGTAACCTATCATCACTGATGGTCACGGGTTCGAGCCCCGCTCAGGCCGTGTCTCATTTATATGAAAAAGTTGGCAGTTTCTTACGGAGGTTGGTGCACACAAGTACTGGTTAACCGCTGGAGCCTGCCCAGGAAAGGTGTTGTTAGGTAAAGTGCCCGCCGGCGATATAGTCCGAAATGGTGCTGATGCAGGCGTAAAACCCGAAATATAATATAAATATAACATGAACCTGACCTAGGATCGACTCACACAAGTAGTCGAGTACCCAACCAGATGGGTCAACATTTTAGATATTTTCTTCACACACAGGTCACCACTTATGAATAGATGCACACCTAGTCCTAGTCATAGACACTAACATCTGAACACCCGCCGTAAACCAGCAGAGACTAAATGCACAGTCCTCTCCAACTCCATCATAGAATATCTCCAGACGAACAATACTATCAATGCCGCATGGGACCTGTTCAATAACGACCGTTTGAACATCATTGACGACGTCCTTCCATCCGGACAAGCTCCGCAGATATTGAATCAACCATGGATCAACATTCCGCAGAATGACACGATTGAAGAAGAGATGATTGAAGCGAGCAAAGTGGTACTGTATATATTGTAATTAAAGTTTAAACTTTATTTATTTATTCACGGGTTCGAGCCCCGCTCAGGCCGTGTCTCATTTATATGAAAAAATTGGCAGTTTCTTACGGAGGTTGGTGCATCAAGTACTGGTTAACCGCTGGAGCCTGCCCAGGAAAGGTGTTGTTAGGTAAACTGCCCGTCGCTCAAATGTGAAACCGGTAGCGACGTTAAATAAACTTAAATAAAAAATATATTTTACAACGATTGCGAAGCATGTTTTAACAACTTATATTAATCACTCTCGTTGGCGCGGATGAAAGCTTATATGTTGGTATTTGTGTGGGAGGAAACCGGAGAAAACCCACCTGTCCGATCTGGCGACAACCATACCATCTCACATGCTTTCCGGTCCGAGGATCGAATCCCGTGTTGTATTAGTGTGAAGCCAGTGCGCTAACCACTGCGCTAATCGGACAGCCAATTATGATCAAATGTCTGGGTTCCAGTCTGTCGATTTTTTCACTATTTTACTTCTGACAAAATGACATTATCCGAAACTCAATATGGCTAAATTAATGGTCGTTGGTGTTAAAAAATATATTTAAATGACTGACCAGGCAAAATATACCAACGCCTGTTCCGATGCTAGTGTTTTCGCGATGGATCTTTAAAATATTTATATATGCAGGCGACATGTGTACGCACGCTCACATGTTTGTATATATATATGCCTGCTATTTGATACAGACGGATATGTAGTCCAGTGGTAACATGCTAGACTGGTAATCCAGGGATCGCAGGTTCAATCCCCCGTCTGACCTTAACAAAATTAACAGTCTTTCAGATGGGACGTTAAACCGAGGTCTCGTGTCGGTGCTTTACACCGTGCACGTAAAAGAACCAGAGGAGATTCTGGAATGGGTCTCTGTCTGTATCATGCACTATCCTCCAAAATCTAAAATAACTAATCTCTTCAGGAGGCGTCGCTCATATGGGCAACCAGTAGTGACGATAAATAAACGTAAACACACACACGATGTGAATATGCGCTTACCCGCATGTGTGAGTGTGTGCACATGTGTTGTATATCCATTTTAATTCAGTTTATCAACACGATCACCGTACCATTGTTTAATATTAATACGTGTAGGCCGATACATGTACATTGTAGTACTACTGACATATACTGTATACCAAACCGCCTCCGTGGTAGTTTATACAAATTTATTTTAGCTCGATTGCGAAACAAGTTCTTTCAACTTATATAAATCGCTCTCGAGACCTCATTCCTGATGGAATCCATCGCCACGAGGGAGAGAAGAGGCAACGTGGAATTTAAATGCCTTGCCTAAGGACACAATCGTAACGGCTCCAGCGGGGCTCGAACTCCGGACCTTTCGCACCTGAAGCGAACGCGCATCCACTGCGCTATCACGACTTCCGTGGTCGAGTGGTTACGGTTGCTGACTTGTATACCACTGTAACCTATCATCACTGATGGTCACGGGTGCGAGCCCCGCTGGCCGTGTCTCATTTATAAGAAAAAGTTGGCAGTTTCTTACGGAGGTTGGTGCACCCAAGTACTGGTTAACTGGCTGGCTGGCTGGCTGGCTGGCTGGCTGCCTGCCTGCCTGCCTGCCTGCTCTACCTACCTAACTATCTATCTTCCTCTAATGTCACCACCCAAAAGTGGTTCCCGGAAAGAAATTACGCCAAAGTAACTGGATCAATTACAATACAAATACATCAAACGGAATGCTTAGAGGACCCGTAGGACCACACACGACAAACACATCTCGGACATATTGCAGGAAATCAACGAAAATCCAAAGGTGTTCTGGACTACATAAAATCCAGGAGGCAAGACAACTTCGGTATATCCACCCTGAAGAAGAACCACTTAGAACGAAATATAACTCCCCGAACAACCATCTTTTCCTAAAGAACATTGTAGAATCACCATTATGCAAGGGTGGTTCTATAGAAGATATCATCCACTTCTTTCAATGCCATTCCTATGATCAACTCCGTACAACTATCTTCAATTCTTCAATAAGCTGTCCACAACTTAAACACACTCCTTCTCGGTGACACTAATACAGATGGATCTGTAGTCCAGTGGTTAACACGCTGGACAGGTAATCTATGGATCGCAGGTTCAATCCCCCATCTGACCCTAATAAAATTAACGTCTCGTGTCGGTGCTTTACATCGTGCAAGTAAAAGAACCAGAGGAGATTCTAGAATAGGTCTCTGTCTGTATCATTGCACTATCCTCCAAAAATCTAAAATGACTACATGTAATCTCTTCAGGAGGCGTCGCTTATATGGGCAAGACTTGTACGGATTTTGCAGCCAACACTGCGTAATTTCCCTTGCTGTACACGAATATATTATTGGCAGTGAAAGGTTCTGAGATGGATGATTTCTAAAATGTTCACATGGCGGATTCCAATCTGAATGCTGTCGTTATTGACACAACCGATCCTATTCAACCACCTTTCTTTGAACTAATCTCTTCTTTTCGTGCTCCGATTGTATATTTCATGTTCTTGAACTTTCTTCAAATATTCATTTAAATGTTAACCATTTTCTTTTTAACATCCAAAACTATTTACCGTACTCACTAACACAAAAACGTGTGGTTCACATAATAATATGACATTTTTAGCATATAGTCAAACTTGTGCTAAACCTCCGAATAAAGGCCGCATATGAAAAACCTGTCTCTAAAGACCACCATTTTTCTTACGTTGAGCCATTTTTTCAATGCATTTTAACCCTCTATTGAGAGGCCACCTGCCAACAAATGCCACTTTTTGACTTTCCCGAGGGTGGCCTTTATAGACAGGTTGGACTGTACCTAGAATATATTTCATGTATATATATTCCTTGTTATATATATTATTCTCCTGCCTATTGTATATCAATCAATTGATAGGGAGAAGAACTATATAAGTTTCGTTTTAAATTGTTAATTCCTTTCAGTCTACTGCTGTTAAATTATATATAAAATGTTCATTTCTTGATTACATGTAAAAATACTGAAATAAATAATGTTTAACCCATTTGATTCTGGATACCGTTCAAACAGTATTTGCAAAGAACATAGAGCCAGATCAGCCATCATGGAACGTGCCGTCTGCTCAGGCTCTATGCTGTTTGCTATTCAGATGACCTTGCTAAGACACTTGGCTATGTAGCAAACAACATAGATCCTGATCAGCATGCAGTGTCATGCTGCGGCTGATCTGGATCTATGTTGTTTGCAAAAGCCTTTAAATGTATCCAGACTGAAATGGGTTAAACTAAGAAATACGGTCTTACATACTGTGAAAGCGAGCAAAAGGCAAACATCATTAATGTTCAGATTTCGTCAGTATTTGCCAGAGGACAGAACAAGGCCGACACTGCCACTTAGTAAGATACCAAGCATGAATTCCATCCACGTCACAACTAATGGCGTCGAGAATCTCCTTCTGTACCTCAAACTACACAAAGCCTTCTGTGTTATATATGTTATAGTTCGGGTTTTATGCCTGCATCAGCACCATTTTGGGCTATATCGTCAGCGGGCAGTTTACTTAACAACATCAGTGATGATAGGTTACAGTGGTATACAAGTCAGCGACCTTAACCACTCGACCACGGAAGCGGAAAGCCTTATGTGACCTAAGACATGTTTAACTGGGCAGGCCTAGGCGACGTATGCGGTTAATCAATGCAAAGCAATGTGTGTGAGGTGCCTTGCTCAATGACACCACGAACGTGCCATGACCGAGTATCGAACACTGTACCCTTCGATTCCAAATCAGACGCAATGTGTGTGAGGTGCCTTGCTCAATGGCACCACGAACGTGCCATGACCGAGTATCGAACACTGTACCCTTCGATTCCAAATCAGACGCAATGTGTGTGAGGTGCCTTGTTGCTCAATGACACCACGAACGTGCCATGACCGAGTATCGAACACTGTACCCTTCGATTCCAAATCAGACGCAATGTGTGTGAGGTGCCTTGCTCAATGACACCACGAACGTGCCATGACCGAGTATCGAACACTGTACCCTTCGATTCCAAATCAGACGCTCTACCACTGCGCCACGGATGCCACTAGATGAGACAGTGACCCGGAATAAGTACATTGCCCATAATCATTTAAACCAGTGTCATGATTTTTCCTTTTTATTAAATTTGTTTATCGGTTTTTACGCCTGCATTAGCGGCATTTTGGGCTATATTGCAGACAGACAATTGATCTAACAACACATTTCATGGACAGGCTTCAGCGGTTAACCAGTACTTAGTACACGAACCTCCGTAAGAATATGCCAACTTTTTCATATAAATGAAACCGACCCGAGCGGGGCTCGAATCCGTGAACATAAATGATAGGTTACAGTGGTATAACAAGTCAGCGACAGTAACCACTCGACAACGGAGGCGGTCTTGTTTTATTAAACTACATTACACAGTTCAATACAATTATTTTACAGTTATGTTTTATGTCAGCGCAGAGAACCTGGACGAGGAAATATGTCTTAAGATGATTTGTTTCACGTCGACTTGTATGTCTTGTAGATATATCACGGAGAGGGTTTTCCTTAGTATAGCAGGTGCTATAACATCCAGGGTAATTCTTTCTTGAATGGCAATTGTTTATGGTCATCCAGCAGCAGTAGTAGTAGTAGCAGCAGTAGTAGTAGCAGCATCAGTAGTAGCAGCATCAGTAGTAGCAGCAGCAGTAGTAGCAGCAGTAGTAGTAGTAGTAGCAGCAGTAGTAGTAGTAGCAGCTTTAGTAGCAGCATCAGTAGTAGTAGTAGTAGTAGCAGCAGCTTTAGTAGCAGTAGTAGCAACAGTAGTAGCAGCAGTAGCAACAGTAGTAGTAGCAGCAGCAGCAGTAGCAACAGTAGCAGCAGTAGCAGCGTGAAAACGGATCCGGCATTCTGGTCGGCTAGGTCGCTTCAGGGTCAATCCATACCTCCACCATTTTTGTAGCGAGTGTCGGAATGTCCCTTGTCGCAATTTCGACAAGATCCCGGCGCGATGTGCCTCAGCTGCGCTACACACAATGAGGAGATCAGGAGGTCTTATTGTGTATGTACGATCCTTAAACATATACCAATCATATCTCTATCTAGAGAGTTCTAATCAACGTATGCTGATCAAGGGTCTCAACCTTTACTACAAGTATCTCTCAAGCTTTCTGATTGGCTATAACTGGTTCTCAACTTCTGATCAAGGGTCTCAACCTTTACTACAAGTATCTCTCAAGCTTTCTGATTGGCTATAACTGGTTCTCAACTTCTGATCAAGGGTCTCAACCTTTACTACAAGTATCTCTCAAGCTTTCTGATTGGCTATAACTGGTTCTCAACTTCTGATCAAGGGTCTCAACCTTTACTACAAGTATCTCTCAAGCTTTCTGATTGGCTATAACTGGTTCTCAACTTCTGATCAAGGGTCTCAACCTTTACTACAAGTATCTCTCAAGCTTTCTGATTGGCTATAACTGGTTCTCAACTTCTGATCAAGGGTCTCAACCTTTACTACAAGTATCTCTCAAGCTTTCTGATTGGCTATAACTGGTTCTCAACTTCTGATCAAGGGTCTCAACCTTTACTACAAGTATCTCTCAAGCTTTCTGATTGGCTATAACTGGTTCTCAACTTCTGATCAAGGGTCTCAAATTGTACTACTAGTATCTCTCAAGCTTTCTGATTGGCTATAGCTGAGCAAAGTTCTCAAATTCTGATCAAGGGTTTCAAATTTTACTACTAGTATCTCTCA
Source organism: Archivesica marissinica (assembly GCA_014843695.1). NCBI lineage: Eukaryota > Metazoa > Mollusca > Bivalvia > Venerida > Vesicomyidae > Archivesica > Archivesica marissinica. The sequence continues at coordinate 10,289,718 of CM026401.1, read as the reverse complement.
AGCTTTCTGATTGGCTATAGCTGAGCAAAGTTCTCAAATTCTGATCAAGGGTTTCAAATTTTACTACTAGTATCTCTCAAGCTTTCTGATTGGCTAAGCTGAGCAAAGTTCTCAAATTCTGATCAAGGGTTTCAAATTTTATTATTAGTATCTCTCAAGCTTTCTGATTGGCTATAGCTGAGCAAAGTTCTCAAATTCTGATCAAGGGTTTCAAATTTTACTACTAGTATCTCTCAAGCTTTCTGATTGGCTAAGCTGAGCAAAGTTCTCAAATTCTGATCAAGGGTCTCAAATTTTACTACTAGTATCTCTCAAGCTTTCTGAATGGCTATAGCTGAGCAAAGTTCTCAAATTCTGATCAAGGGTCTCAAATTTTACTACTAGTATCTCTCAAGCTTTCTGATTGGCTATAACTGAGCAAAGTTCTCAAATTCAACCAATCATAAAACTTGATCTAGAGACGTATAACATTTAGGTCTGAGGAAATATAAGTAGAGTGAAAACAAAGAATTGAAATAATTTTTAATAACAATTTTATTTTGAACAAATTCAAGCTTCCATCTGAACCGTTATATATAATTAACCCTTTGCCCGCGAAGTAAATAAATTCACATTTGCAAACAACATAGATCTAGATCAGCCGCGACGCATCTTATCAGGATCTATGTTGTTTGCTATTCAGCCAAGTGTTTTAGCCCCACTATCTGAATAGCAAACAGCATAGAGCCTGATCAGATGGCATGTTTTTTCTGATGTTCTGTGCCGTCTGATCTGGTTCCATGATTTTTGCGAAAGGGAAGCTACCGGTACAATTGTGATTAATGTAAGCAAATATAATTCAAACTCAAATTGTGCCAAATTACACGATTGCACGGTTACTTTATATTTATGTTATATTTCGGGTTTTACGCCTGCATCAGCACCATTTCGGGCTATATCGCCGGCGGGCAGTTTACCTAACAACACCTTTCCTGGGCAGGCTCCAACGGTTAACCAGTACTTGGGTGCACCAACCTCCGTCAGAAACTGCCAACTTTTTCATATTTCACGATTGCACAGTAACTCTCAATCAACAAGGTCAGTAAAATATTAGCATTGTTTGGGCAGAAAACCAATTCATTCACATCTAATGGCAACAGAAACATCTGTAAAAGAGAAATCTTCACAATTGTGTGCTGAATACATGTATTAACCCATTCCCACATAGAAGCAGCATGTTGTTATGTTATATGTTATGTTATATTTCGGGTTTTACGCCTGCATCAGCACCATTTTGGGCTATATCGCCGGCGGGCAGTTTACCTAACAACACCTTTCCTGGGCAGGCTCCAGCGGTTAACCAGTACTTGGGTGCACCAACCTCCGTAAGAAACTGCCAACTTTTTCATATAAATGAGACACATGTATGTGGTAAAGAGTTATGCTTCAATTCCAACCATTTTTGTGGAAGTCGCGATAGCTTCAGGTGCGAAAGGCCCGGAGTTCGAGCCTCGCTGGAGCCGTTACGATTGTGCCCTTAGGCATGGCATTTAAATTCCATGTTGCCTCTTCTCTCTCCTTCATGGCGATGGATTCCATCAGGAATGAGGTCTCGAGAGTGATCAATATGAGTTGTAAGAACTTGTTTCGCAATCAAGCTAAAATAAATTTGTATGAACCAACCATAGCGTTAGTGGAAGGTCATGGTTAACAACCATTTTGTTGAAAGGCGTGTCCTATAATAACTAACACTAGCTCCTCCCACTAGTCACGTGATCTCGGATCTCGACAAACAAACAGACAAAATGGCAGACGCTTGAGATTTAGCGAGTTTACGTAGTAGTTTTGGCGAGCAGTTTTTACCATATCAATGTACATTACGACAATGCATTCAGGCGAGGAGATGTACAAATAAGTTGTACATTTGTTCTGTACAATTATATCAAGCTGGTGGCTTATTCATTCAACGTTCAGGCCGAGAAGTACCATAGCCTTGAGTTAGAATGACCCACCTCACATACAGGCGTTACAAATAAGTCGTACATTTGATCTGTACAATCATATCAAGCTGGTGGCTTATTCATTCAACGTTCGGGTCGAGAAGTACCATAGCCTTGAGGAAGAATGATCCACCTCACATACAGGCGTTACAAATAAGTCGTACATTTGTTCTGTACAATTATATCACCAAGCTGGTGGCTTATTCAACGTTCGGAAGAGTGATCCACCTCACAGAGTGACCATCCCAGTGAGCCAGTCATGCATTACTGCATTGTACGTGTAAGTTGCCGAGAAAATGGCCGCTGTTTGATAGCGCTTGCGGATGCTGAAGGTGTGTCACTTTATCGATCGCCGATTGGCTAATAGGATTATTAGTTGCTGGTTTTTTAAATTTTTTTATTTATTTTGCCGCGATTGCGAAGCAAGTTTTAACAACTTATATTAATCACTCTCGTTGGCGCAGATGCAAGCATAAATGTGGTCATTTGTGTGGGAGGAAACCGGAGTACCCGGAGAAAACCCACGTGTCCGATCTGGCGACGATTGTATCATCTCACATACATCCCCGGTCCAAGGATCGAACCCGGGTTGCATTGGTGAGAAGCGAGCGCGCTAACAACTGCGTTAATTGATTGACAGCTCGCGTCATGTTAATTTACTCTTTCAAAATTCATTGATATCTGAGCAACTAGTGAACAGATAGATACATGTATTTACATCACGTAAATCAATATAAAAGTTTACGTATAAAATAGCTAGTACAAATTCTTCCGAAATATCTCGAAAACTAATTTCCAATCAATAAACAGTGTTCTTGCGGTCTTATTATTATATTTCGGGTTTTACGCCTGCATCAGCACCATTTTGGGCTATATCGCCAGCGGGCAGTTTACCTAACAACACCCTTCCTGGGCAGGCTCCAACGGTTAACCAGTACTTGGGTTCTTGCGGTCTACAAACTTACAAAAGTGAAAGTAAGATTTCATAGAACGGTCAACCACGACCTGAATTGTCGTTTGTTTATTATTGGAGCGAGCGCGTTATACTGTATAAAACAATACACATGCTCAGGCACAAATGTGAGATATAACGGTAAATCTGTACTATAAATCATGTTATTCAAGATACACGCGTTGTATTACACCTGTATGTTGACCCTATTTACATTATTTTGTTATGTCAACAAACCGCGTATATGATATTTAGTTTATACCAATTTATTTTAGCTCCATTGCGAAACAAGTTCATACAACTTATATTAATCACTCTCGAGACCTCATTCCTGATGGAATCCATCGCCACGCGGGAAAGAGAAGAGGCAACGTGGAATTTAAATGCCTTTTTTTAAAACTTTATTTATTTTACAACGATTGCGAAGCAAGTTCTAACAACTTATATTAATCACTCTCGTTGGCGTGGATGAAAGCGTTAATGTGGTCATGCGTGTGGGAGGAAACCGGAGTACCCGGAGAAAACCCGCCTGTCCGATCTGGCGACCACCGTACCATCTCACATACTTCCCGGTCCGAGGATCGAACCCGGGTTGCATTGGTGAGAAGCAAGCGCTAACCACTGCGCTAATCGGACAGCACTTTAAATGCCTTGCCTAAGGGTACAATCGTAACGGCTCCAGCGGGCTCGAACTCCGAACCGTTCGCACCTGAAGCAAACACGCTACCACTGTGCCATCACAACTTCCATATGATGCTTGTTCATTAGTTGAAATACTCGGATTCTGTTATAAACATTTGGACAAATATTAAACCATGAATCAAAACTTTTGAGTGGAACTGTACATTTAAAACTTCGTGTTATATAATTATAAATATATCTATATAGCTATGCATTATGAGAGCACTTTATATTACTGTTATATGCATGATGAATATTAGCAGACCGTTGATTGTCGACATAATGAGATGATTGGCAGTAAACAAACACTATATATTTTGTTGGCCTAAAATGATGCATACAGTCGTGACGTATCATTTAAATGATCAACGATTATCTATATTCGTATATGCATAGGACTTAGGCCGAAAACTATCTAAAATGCAAACTATTGGACTGTGCGCGGTGCGTCGCGCGTAGCTCTGGGCACAGCACCAATATTTAACATTTTGGTCCAGTTTGAGGCCTATATATTACTTATAACACAAGCGTATATAATTATCAAGATCTTATTAATCAAAATGTCGTAACATTACGTATATGATTTAATGTAATACTCCGACCTTTGGACAGCAGTTCAATATTGATAATAATGGACTGCCAGTAAAAAGGTATGACGTCACGATTGTATTTGAAGGAACGTTGAAATATGTCTATTTGAAGTCTATATGTCATAAACAAACATGCCAATATTGTCGTATAGTAAGTAATTCTATCCAAATGTAATGGACTATATTTTGTTTTTTTATCTTAGACCACGAGACTGGATTAAATGCCACGGAATATCAACGTGAATTGATCAATTGTTATTGAGGTATCCCTCACAAACAATTCCTATTTTTTCGTTTCGTTAGGTTTTTGCCATACAGGGCTGATAGCTTAGACTGACAATTTGATCTGTGTAACATCCACTTGGTGTCTGTTCCGAGGAGTGTATCACAGCTGTGGTGATATCTTGTTGGTAGAGTTTGACTCTATCACTTGAAATATACTCTGTAATGCAGCCCTTGGAAGCAGATTATATTTGGAGTGTTCTAACTTGCCATAAATTGACCAGCATATATTTGTCTCTGAATGTTTATATGCCTAAGTTATTATTTCAATTAACGTTTAAATGCTATTCTTCCGTGAAGATGGAATAAAAGGCATGTGAACCATTCTTACAGGTGAAAGGATTGAGTAGTAGATACCGATTCAATCGGATTGGTACATACATGTATACCCTGTCATATTGATATATATGAAAGATACAATTTAGTTACTTCTGCATAACACGCAACATTATAATATTGGTGTTTTAGATATGTATATACTTACTCTATGCCCATCAAACATCAATTACCTATGTAAATTGTACTACATAGTTACTCATTTGCTTGTACTGGATCCGAGTATACGCCACATAATATATATATTTTATTTTTTTAAATTGAATTCTAGAAAAATCTTTAATGCTGCATGTAAAATTCTAGATCCTTTCCTGTTATGATACTTATATACTTACCCAATACACTACTATGTTACTCATTTACAGATGTAAATACTACATACAAGTACTACATTGTTTTACCGGATTCGAAAATATTTCCTATAAAGTTTTCGAACCTAATCCCAGACAAAAACCTTAATGATTCACGTACAATTCTAGATCATTTCCGGTTTTGATACTTATATACCTACCCAATACTCTAGTATGTTACTCATTTACGGATGTAAATACTACATAATGACATTGTATTACCGCATTCGAGTATATTTCCTATACAGTTTTCGAACCTAATCTCATTCAAGCACTACAATGTGGTCGGACATTTTCCTGGATCCTTTCATTACAACTACATACACTTATGCCCAAGCT
>CM026401.1:10261338-10283209 GCA_014843695.1 Archivesica marissinica | reverse complement strand
AGTATCGTTAAGTTTCACTCCCTTGTATGTCCCAGTAGTGACTTCACTATACACCGCTTGAAGTGTTGTTCCACTTTTGATCTTGTAAGCTTCAAGTGTTTCTTTCGTAGCGAGAACATCCATGCTGACAGTATCAACGTCAAGTTCATCCTTCTGAAAGACTTTGCACAGTTTGTTCACAGGTAATAATATATCCACAAGAATGCTGTTTTCAGTAGGAATGACACACTTTTGAAACGCTTCAATATAACTGTGGCCTCACTTACACCGTTTGCAGCCTCATTTTCAAGTGCCATCACGAGGGTGGGGTAACTATGGTATATGGCTTTCACTGCACTTTCAAGTGATAACCACCGAGTGGCTGCTGGCTCCTTAAGGGTCACATGTTTTGTGTCACCATGTTCATCATTTAGCACAGTCTCCATTGCACGTAGTGTGTTGTACCTAACAGCTGAATTGTGGAAGTATCTGTAGACCTGCTTGACGTTATCATGGTGCTCACTGAATGCTGCCACATCCCTGCATGCCTGCCCAGCACACAGAGCCAGTCGATGTGCTACACAGTGGATTAGCACTAGCCTGGGGGTTTTTCCCCCGAAGAAGCGCACCAACACCACCTTTACGGCCAGTCATTACACTTGCACCGTCGCTAGCCATTGATACAACTTTCATTAAATCCAGCCCCATGTTGACACAAACATTCTCTATTTCCTGTACTAGTGTATTACACTTACACTAATGACTATCCTCCAAAAAAATAAAATGACAAATACAATTTATACTTCTTGAGTCGGGGGGGGCGGCAATAAACAAATGTGTACAAGCACCACACCATGTATTGCCTGCACACAAGTAACAACATTCCTTAGTGCTCTTTCAATTGAAATTGATTAATTACAGGAAGCCAAGGTCATTGCAATTCTTAATTCATTTCTCAACAAAAATATGTGGTATAATAATGTATGTACTACACAACAAGTATCTGGTACATGTTCATGTATCCGTACAACACTATAGTTTGCAAATTATTTTATTAATTACAATGGTTCTGTTGTTAAAGTTACCACTTACATATTCTGTATTTCTGCTGCACTTGTGTTATTTCTGCTGCACTTGTGTTATTTCTGCTGCACTTGTGTTATTTCTGCTGCACTTGTGTTATTTCTGCTGCACTTGTGTTGTTTCTACTGCACTTGTGTTATTTCTGCTGCACTTGTGTTATTTCTGCTACACTTGTGTTATTTCTGCTGCACTTGTGTTATTTCTACTGTGTTCTTTCTGCTGCACTTGTGTTGTTTCTGCTGCACTTGTGTTGTTTCTGCTGCACTTGTGTTATTTCTGCTGCACTTGTGTTATTTCTGCTGCACTTGTGTTGTTTCTGCTGCACTTGTGTTATTTCTGCTGCACTTGTGTTATTTCTGCTGCACTTGTGTTATTTCTGCTGCACTTGTGTTATTTCTGCTGCACTTGTGTTGTTTCTGCTGTACTTGTGTTATTTCTGCTGGACTTGTGTCATAGCACAGTCCTCTTTGCTCAATACACACCCATCCACACCCAACCCTCCAAACTAGGGGTGAGATGGTACGATGGTCGCCAGATCGGACAGGTGGGTTTTCTCCGGGTACTCCGGTTTCCTCCCACATGAATGACCACATATACGCTTTCATCCGCGCCAATGAGAGTGATTAATATAAGTTGTTAAAACTTGCTTCGCAATCGTTGTAAAATAAATAAAGTTTATAATAAACTATGGTAGGGGTAACATTTTCAAAATGTGTTTTTTACAGAAATTGTTGAAAGCATGTGACAAGTGATTGTGACCAGTGATAGTTGCAATTCAATTATATACACTACATAATTATGGAGTATCCTATTCTAGGGGGATGTCCACCTTTGAGAGGTTCAAATTAAAGAGTGAAATTTCATCAGGATATTTTTTTATATTTAACGTCGCTACCGGTTTCCCATTTGAGCGACGGGCAGTTTACCTAACAACACCTTTCCTGGGCAGGCTCCAGCGGTTAACCAGTACTTGGTGCACCAACCTCCGTAAGAAACTGCCAACTTTTTCATATAAATGAGACACAGTCTGAGTGGGGCTCGAACCCGTGACCATCAGAGATGATAGGTTACAGCGGTATACAAGTCAGCGACCTTAACCACGGAGGCGGACGTCATATTTTTGTTTATCTACACGTATGTATGTTGCACGTTTTATGTAATTTGTACTGATATCATGAAACTATAGAACTCTAGCAAAATGTGCAGTGCTTCATATACTTATCTCTGAACTACATGTATATTGCTCTTAGTTGGCTCCAAGATTTTCAAATTGGCTCCAATTATTTTCAATTGGAGACAGAACTGAAGCAGATAAAAATTCAGACAGACGGAACCCGGAGACTATATGGCTATTAGTTGGCTCCAAGTTTTTCAAATTGGCTCCAATTTTTCAATTGGCGACAGAAGTGGTGCAGACAAACATTCAGACAGATGGAACCCCGAGACTGGTGTTTCAAACTCACAATCATACTCTGTATAATGGAAAACGATAAAAGGTTTTAACCCTTTCAACACCACAGGCCTCTAAATAGGCTTACAAAAAGTGTAGATCCAGATGAGCCGGCTCGTAACGAGCCGTCTCATCAGGATCTGCACTTTTTGCCAGTGATATTACTATTTTTAGACAAAATTACCCATTTTGATAAATGAACTGATCCAAATGTAATTTTGTTATTAATTTAGTGGTCTAAAAATATCATGGACCAGTCCATGTCAGTTACTTGGGGTTGAAAGGGTTAAGCAGCCAACTGTGCTAAGCAGTCACTTTCTGTGATTCTCTTGGCTGGCTGCTTAAGACAGGTTTGACTGTAGATCTTAATAATACAAATGTATGAGTGGGAGGTAGGTCAGTAAGTTATTTATTGGTTATGATTGATAAAGGTGGCCTCCATGGCTAAGTGGTTATGGTCATTGACTTCAAATCACTTACCCCACATTGCTGTAGGTTCGATTCCCACTTTGGACGTCAAATTCTTTTAAGTGAAGAAGTTATCCAGCTTACTTGAAGAAGGTTGGGTTCCTACCTGAGTACCAGTCCATGTATGAAATACTGCTCGAAGGGGTAGTACCCCTGTGCCTTCCTCTAGATGCCATTTAGTTTAAACATATCTTATTCAGATCAAATACATATATACATATATAAACACAATTTTTTATACATTCGAACCGATATAGGTCGAGAAACAAGCTTGTGATTTTCTGATTCATTTATTGGTTTATGAATATCATGGACCAGTTACTTGGTGTTGAAAGGGTTAAATAAACATTTTTCAGAATTGCAACTAATTCTCATGATGGAAATATATGGGATGGTAATTTATGAAGTGTAACCACGAAACCACAGACATTGTTGTTATGTTACATAGTCAGCCTCGTTGTAGGATTACAACCACGCATATAGCGAGTGATCAACTCACTCATTAATTACTCGTTTCCAGCTAGTTTTGGTTAATAACCTGAAACGACGGCTTCGGTTTCCATACATACTTAACCTAGCTGGTCCATTGTGGGTTTAATGTAGCACCAACAGCTTGGGTTATACGGCGACTCTCCAGCTATTATGGTTGGAGGGAGACCCTGGGTGCCTCAATGTAGTATTGCAGGCACGCCAGACGGGTACAACCACTGACCTACTGCACACATTCGACATCCACAGTGGGATTCAAACCTACAGCGGCGATGGGCAAGTGATTTGAACGACCATAACCACTCGGCCACAGAGGAGGTCCCATTCTTGCTGGTCCAATTCATGAAACGAATCAATGAAATTGTTGCTCATACAGTCATGTACATACACATTAGAAATGTACATCCCAAATGCAGTTGACTTGGTCATTTAATAAACCCATTCCATCTAACCTGCACTGCTTGTACATGTATATGGTAATGGGCTAAATCAATCCACACACAAGTGGTCACACGCTGGACTGGTAATCCAGGGATCGCAGGTTCGATCCCCCGTCTGACCCTAATAATATTAACAGTCTTTCAGATGGGACGTTAAACCGAGGTGCTTTACACCATGCACGTAAAAGAACCAGAGGAGACTCTGGAATGGGTCCCGTATTGTTGAGGCATTCAGGTCTAATAACTTCTTCTCAAGTTATGACCTCTTTTGTACTTGATGGTAGTATAACAATAACGCTGGTAGATACACGCATCTTGAAGGCTTATGAAATCTACTCTGAAAGACATTTATTTGTTCTACGGAGATCTTCAAAATGTTACTAAAACCCTGAATATCTTACTATACCCTGTCTGACCCTAATAAAATTAACAGTCTTTCAGATGTGACTTTAAACCTAGGTCTCGTGTCGGTCCTTTACACCGTGCATGTAAAAGAACCAGAGGAGACTCTGGAATGGGTCTCTGTATCATTGCACTATCCTCCAAAAGTCTTTGCCCCTGCACACAACACCGAGGATTATGGATCAGGTTGGAATGGTGTCCGTGAGTTTGATGAAAGTACCGGTACATCATACAAGAGACCACATACCGATAATATGATAAATGCAACTAATGTACAAACTTTGTATAATATTGTGACATTTTTACTTGTAACAATGAAGGGACCTTACACAGTCTGAGTCAATATGTTTTGTTTACTACTATAAAATGTTATTATGTTTCTGCTAAATATTTGGGCATTCCAAATAGCTTTATTTAACGTTCCCACAGTTTTCCATATATACAACGTAACATGCATGCAGGGTTCCCTCTGTCTGAATTTTTGTCTGCGCCACTTCTGTCGCCAATTGAAAAACAATGGAGCCAATTCGAAAAACTTTGAGCCAACTGAAATCCATATAGTTCACAGAATGTGAATTTGACAAAACATGTTGAACCAAAAATTTAAAAATAATTGTGCCAAATATTTTCGCCAATTTACAAAATTTAGCGTCAGCATTTGTGTTTTGTGACTTTTGTCGCAATTGGTGACCAACAGTGTGAACCCTGTGCATGTACAAACAAAACGCAAAACAAAACAAAAATGGTTCCGAGGCTGGCTTTAATTAAGGAAAAGTTTTAAGGCTTAAAAGCAGGGCTCGACTTTGGTCAAAAATTTAGGGGGAGGTGACTTCCCCCTCCAGTTAATTTAGTGAGAAGTGACGGGAAATATTGGACGGTAGAAGTGTGCATTTCACCTACATATTTTACTTTAAATCTACATTTTAGTGTTCAAAATCCATTTGATACCATAAATATTTAAATTCTTCAGTTTTGAAGCAGATACAAGGTAACACTTTACATTCCACCCACAACCCAATTGGTCGTGTTGAATAAATTATCTAAATTTCCGAAATGTCGTAAAACTGCTGCGCATTTCATTCAAATGTCATAATTATAATATTTGAAACATAAATATTTTATTTCAGCGGGGTGTTTAGACTGACAGATTGTTGTTGATTTAATCATAGAAATAAACATGTTCTTCCTTACTAATATCTGGCTTCCCAAATATTACGACAATTGAATGAGAATATAGTACGGTTTGCGGTGTGTTGCTAGAGCAAAGACATCGACAATGTACCTGTTAAACTTTGGCCTTAGCTCTGATAACAATGAGCCCGCATCAATTGGTAAGAGAAAGAAAGAGGCATCAGCAAAATACGAACTAAAACGTAAGCGCAGATTCAATGACAAGTCACAAATGACTTGAGGATTTCGCGTGGCTGCTGTATGATAAAGTGAAAAAAATGTTTAAAGTACGATCTAGTTGATCTCAGGTCCGGGCTAGTCCGCTTCCAGAGTTACTGGTCCGACTGGTTTAGTGATAAATAAAATTAATGTCGAACCCTGATGTGTTTCCAATAATCTGCAGGTTTACATGTATATGTACCGGTATGTCAAAAGAGACATCAACAGAAATGGAAATGGAATTTTAATCAGTTGTTTCGCAAACTGTGACAAATCCAAACATTTTCATGCATTATGTAAGATATGTATGTATGTTCCATTAATGTCAAACCCCTTGCGGGGACCTAGACATGTTTTCCTGGGCAGGCTTAGCCGACCTAAGTGGTTAACCTGTACTAAGCAATGTGTGTGAGGTGCCTTGCTCAATGGCACTACATATGTGGCCTGACCGAGTATCGAACCCGGGACCGTTCGATTCCAAATCCGATGCTCTACCACTGGACCACGGACGCCACACAGATAGCGACGTGAACAGTCGGAATTACTATGCCAAACAGTGATTTTCATAACATATATTTAGTTACAAATCAGGGATCATTCTAGAGGGCGATGTGGGCAAAATAGTCGCCCTAGGGACCCTGACTTCGCCCTCTGGGGACCCCACTTCTCCCTAAATTTTTATTTGGTTTTTACGATTTTCAAACAAAATTTTGTCTAGTAAGATACACTGGCCCATCATAAAGCACTCCTTCTATTCAAATGTTGTATTTAATGGTTGTACTGTGCATTTTAACCCTATTTTGCAGAAGTATATTAAAGAACACCATTTAAGGAAGCGATCACGCGCTTTCTCACTTCTCCCAAATATTCTGACCTAGAATGAACCCTGACAAATTGAAATAAATCAGTATATTATGTTGTTATCTTGGTTACAAAACAGTTTTATCCATCAACGGCATCCGATAATTGCAGGGTTCTCGCCGTCGGTAGCCAATTGCAGCAAATACTGGCGATAAATTTTGTGAGTTGGCGAAAATATTTGGTGCAACTGTGTTTTCTTGTATAATTTTTTGCGGCGGAATTAACCCGTATATGTTTAGACAAACTCCGCCAACTCTGATCGTATTTCACAGCAGCCTAGGTTAATTACCCTGCCGAGAAAATGTTTCACAACACTTGATCGCTCATCGACTTGGGTCACAGTTGACTAGCTTTCAAACAAGCGTATTTAATGATTTTCATGTGTCAAAAGAACCCGTGAGAATCGTCCACAAACGACACACATATTCCTTGTACGCATCAACCAATGTTAAAATAGTCCTGCACCCTTTGAGTGCATATATCCCGGTGTTACTGGTTTTCGACGACGTAGTACATAACAGACTCCTATAGGTTTAGAATGTGCATACACTGCAAACAATTTTATGTCATCGAATAAACAATATTTTACCTTTCATTCACAAAAATCTCAAAGAAAACCGATTGTTTACATTATGAGAAAAGGTGACAAAATGGCGGCACCTCATTTTCAGAAATCCGGAATGACGTCACTGGTTTTCGCCTAACTGTGTAAATTGTCTACAGCGCCACCATTAGTATGTAAGCAACAGTTCTTTTTTAACAAAACAATAAACTAAGGAAGACTTACTTTAATAAGAGGCTTAATTTATCATTTTCACTGAAAATTCATTTGTTGGACAGCATTTTGTCTATATACTGTATCTAAAACACTAACATTTAATTTAACTAGGTCAAACACACGGGGCATAAGAAGTCGTCATCCCTCCTAATTACTCTGACTAAATGCAGAACCGTAAATGGACCCATCCATCGAACACATCACACGGTGCCCAACAAAGAAAAACTAGGTTTACACAACCTCTGTGACAACCCGTGGACCTGAAGGTGAAACACGGTGAAAATCGATATTATTAATAAGGACTACTTGTGTGTAATAACGAACATAACTCATAAACACGGAGCAGTGAGACTATAATGACATTTTTATTCGTAAATATATTGGCGTGGCAGACGATGTATATGTCATTTTGGAGAAAAAATTGCCAATTTCTTTAAAAAATGATATTTATATGGTGACATAAAACGGATATAGTGAAAATAGTGAAAACTGGGGTAGGTTTAAGTTTTCAGCGCTAATTTACCTTAGTAAGAAATAGATTGGAAGTGCACAAGGTATGTTTATTTATAATTCCGGTAAATGGAGCATGAAATATTGCGTGATCTCTCGCGACTTGCTATTCCCACAGTTAGGCGAAAATCAGTTCTGGGCGAAAACTCCTCACGCCGGGATATATCTAGGTCATGACTCACCTGTCATAAAACGATTTTTTCCACCAGTCTGATGCGTCGCCTTTAGTTATCCGGAAATTTTCGCCTGCAAATGAACCACTTGGATAGATGGCTTTTAACTCCGCTAACATATGCGAGAACACAAGACTCAGTTTAGTCAAATTTCTTCTATAATGTGAATTTTCATCAAACATCTTTTCTTTCCCTTCTTTGAACAATTTTATTGTGTTTTTGCACTTATTCATGAGGTTTTCAATAAAAATTCTAAAATATTCACATTCATTTAGTGTATGTAATTTGTCATCGTGTTTGTTATAGATCAGTCTTAGGTGCTGATATGTGTCAGGCAGAATGTCAAGTATAAACGGTGGACTGTTTCGTAAGTTCATCCTGTGATGTTGGCACATTTTCACCACTTTGTCCATTAATTTCCATGATTTTTCAATGGTCTTTTTATCCACGACCAATTTATTTGGTGTGAAAACACCCTGTAAGACACCTATAACGCCTGAAAGATTCATTCCTTGTTGATTTGACCTGGGTCTATTACCCTGCGCCATCTTGCATCTTCCTGGTTCTAATTAGTCGGGTTCACGATTTTTTGTGAAGTGAGAAACCACCAATTCATTTTCGATACATTTTATCTATTGGTACTGGCCCACCTATTTATCGAGTTTTATGAACATGATGGTTATTCACAAATCTACATGCATACATCAATGATGGGTCAGTGTGTTGCTTGTGGTCCAGTAGTAGGGCGTCGGATTTGGACTCGAAGGGTCCCGGCTCAGTCTAGAGCTAGATCTACCTTCCAAGTCTTAATAAAATGGTTTGATTGTAACCAAATGCAGGCCAACCCTGATAAGTTTCAGGCCATAGCCCTAGGTAAGAAAACCCACAAACAATTAAGATATTTTACCATTGCAAATGCTGATATTAAATGTGAAGACTCTGTGAAACTCCTAGGTGTAGATCTAGATTTTATGTTAAATTTTGATGAACAGGTTACAAAAATGTGTAAGAAGGCTGCTAGACAACTAAATGTACTTCTCAGACTAAGCAAGTTTTTAACACCTGACCTCAAATTGTTAATTTATAAATCCTTTATAAGATCAACTTTCAACTACTGTCCGCTCATATGGCACTTTTGTAACAAAACTAATACAGAAAAATTGGAGAAACTACAACATAGAGCTCTAAAAAATACTTTAAATGATTTCACCTCTAGCTACGAAGACCTTTTGAAACAAGTAAACATGCCTACATTACATCTTAGTAGAATAAGAACTATTGCAATAGAAACATTCAAATGCCTGTACCATGAATCACCTCCATATTTACATGACCTGGTTAAATTTCGAAATATAAAATATTCTTTCAGACATTCAAACACTGTTGAAGTACCAATTGTACGCACCACCTTGAACGGTAAGAGATCTTTCAGATACGAGGCCGCTCAGGTATGGAACAGCCTGCCAAATGACATTAGAAAAATTGAAAACCACAAGGAGTTTGTGAGGCTGGTCCGTGCCTGGACGGGCCCGTCCTGTAAGTGCTCAATGTGCTCTACCTAGTCGTGTCCGCTTATTTCCTCATGCTTAATGTGCTTAATGTGCTTATAAATGTGTGCTATGTGTTTTATTTGTGTTTTTATGTTTATAATTTATGATTTGTGCTAGCTTGATGTTCTAATTTGATTGTTGTAACTTAGTTTTAGTGTTCTATAAATTTGCATGCCACAAATAGTTGCTTTAACTGCTTTTTATGTATTTTGTTTTAAGATACCTGTGAGGTAATTGCTGATCAGTTCCTTTCCAAATCTGATTTGGGGGATAACTGTTTTTTTTAAAAACATATCTTAATTTCACAGTAGTGTACCTTTTTGCCTGTCAGTGTCTTAACATTTTTTGTTCTTTGCAGTTTTTAGGCCACAGGCCAAGATCAGCAACTACAACACAGTGTATCAATCAATAGTGTATTTCTATTTGAATTCTTAAGATTTATCTATATTATATAGTTGCTTGTATCTTAAGCTGTATGTTATCCTTAAATTGTTAAAACTATTAACACAATGTATTAATTTTATTTTTGTCTTTTAGGTGCTCGCTTTAACATGTTTTAATTATGCTATGTCCTGTGTTGTATTCATGTTTAAACCAACTTTTATTTCTTAGCTGTTTTTTCTTATGTTTTGATTATAATATATGTTTGTCGGAAAAATAGCTTATTAGCTAATGTTATTTGTAAATGTAATCCGACGTTAAATAAAGCTTCTTGTATCTTGTATCTTGTATCTTGTCTACCAAACCCTTGATAGTGTGCATCCTTCTGAGAACTGTATGTGTTAGTAGTAATAAAGGATAAGACAAATTACATAGCATAGTGAAATGCTTATGGTCACAGATAAAAGCAAGCGACTGTCACTGCTGTGACTGTCCTGAGCCTATACACATTCAAATCAGTTGTCCAGTCGCTCCATGCATCCCAGGCCTTGTGGCCTATGTAATGTATAGGGTAAATACAAATTGGTGAATAATATTTCTATCGTTTGCGTTGTCCAGACACACTCGGCCGTGCATGGTATTTTAACACTCATCAGTAGATGTAGTCAGTGGAGTATCTCGTTGAAGTTGACGAGATTAGGATAAAAGGGTAAAATGTGGTCAACAGTCGTGCTGAACTATGGGACCTTTGAAGCGTGAGGAATATCTGCAAGAAGATTATTCCAATAGTAAATCATCCTTGGAAAGAAAGAATATTTATAGTAGTCAGTTGTGGCCGTGATGAGCATTATTGAATGTTGTTTCTTAACGTTTATTTATGGTCGCTACCGTTTGCCCATATGAGCAACGCATCCTGACGAGATTAGTCATTTTAGATTGTTGGAGGATAGTGCAATGATACAGACACAGACCCATTCCGGAAGTCTAGCCCAAGCCAAGAGTTTTGAGCATCCCTGAGACACTCGAAGAATGTCCATATGACTACTTCGTGCATTGCCCATCCTGCGGCTCTACATTGAACTGCTTCAAGCTGGCTTATTTGGACTCCTGATCGAGGAACAATACTCTAGCTGCTGGAGAACAAGTATCTTGTATCATGTGGCGTTGAGTGGTTGGTTGCACGGGTAATGGACTTTGATATTTCTTTTTGAGAATCCTAGTGATACATGTATGTGATACATGTATATCAATAACGAGGTACTTAGCTGATGTTGTTGATTCAAGCGGTATGTTGTGTAAGACATAATTATTTCAGATTGGGATTTAGACCTTATAATGTGCATTACCTGGCATACAGAAGGGCTAATCGCCATGTCTCATTTGTCTCCAACATTTCTAGCAAATCAAGTTCTTTCTGTAGAATATGTTTATCTGTTGCTTTGATGATGGTGATGTAAATGCTGTATCATCGGCAACTTAGTGTACATTGGAGGAACTGATTTCAGATACATGTAGATCATTAACATAGACAAGAAATAGGGTTAGGACCAAGCCCAGAAGTATAGTTTGGGTAGTAATTTCTCGGGGTCTCTTTATCGAAGGATTTGCTACACTCTAGGATGATGAGGTCCACTTTATTTAAACTTGCAGACTGCCTTGAGAAGGTCATCAATAAGCATACTAAGTTTGGTCTCATAAGATATTGTATCACGGAAGCTATGCTGGAGGGTAGTCAACCTTCGTTGATGGATTTCTGAAATAGAATTGCAAGGATTGGAAAGATCTGCGATCTGCGAGTTTTAAGATTGACATGATTAGAACCGGATGCTTTTTGGGATTTACATTTTCCAGTAGCTTCTGTACTCCTTTACATCCGACGTTAATTCCTGGCATATTCTGGCGAGGACTGTGGTCTTGCATATTCGGATGATGTGTGTCGTCAATGTATTGTAGTTTCATTTTACAAATAGATGAGAGATGAATGTGATATTTATGGCTGAATACAGATTGAACTGGTCATTCAGGGCATTGCCTTTGGCTCTGTCTTCGTGGTGGACGGCATTTCCAGTGTTTAATGAGGCAACACAGCGTCAGTCTTGTTTTGGAGGGTGTATATGAGGGTGTATAGTGTCTTGTTTTTTGGGTTTGCATGTTCTGAATTATTCTGGTGTACGTTTAGTATGTCTTCTAAATATGTCTGATAAGCCTCCCTCGTCTGTTTCCTGGCTAGATGTTTCATTTTAGGTTCATGTATTATTCCCTATCATCCCGTTAGTCATAACGAAGTAGCATGGCAACGGATATGACAGTTGGCATCTAGTCCATTAGGTCCATTCTTCTTCTTCTTCTCTGTTAATGGCTAACAGTCAAACATGTAGCTATTATGGCCATGCGTGGGGGGTTAGAAAAGTGAGCTACCAGGCCTCCTCAGCTACTATAATTCCTTCAAAGCGGTCACTGGTAGTGTGATAAAAAAAGGTGCAAAAACCTAACACCTTAAACCTTAAAAGCCCGTAAGCCTACAATATGTACATATACTAGAAGTGTGCAAAGAGAGGTTAGTAGTTGTTAAGAAGAAGATAAAAACAAGTGTGTTCTGTTATGGTATCATCGATGCAGCCAGCGCTGACTTATATCAGATGAGATGGCAGTATGTTCCATTGAACAACTGTTCTCGGAAAATATGAGCACTTGAAATAGTCAACTGTTGTGAATGGAATGTGATATGCCAACTGGTGGTCTGCTGTAAGGTGTGATATAGTGTGGTAGATTGACAACCACATGCTTATTTATCATTTTATAGAACAGAGTAAGCCGGTTTGTTTTTCGTCTACATGTACTTTCTAGGGAGTTTCATTTCAGATCATTCATTATACATTTATTTGTGACTGTGCCCGGGATCTTGCTGTATGTGTTGGTGACAAAGCGTGCAGCCTGTTTTTGAATATTGTGTGTGTGTCTGCGTGCGTGCGTACGTGCGTGCGTGCGGCCCATACTGATGAGCAATATTCTAATGTAGGTCTGACAATAGAGTTATAAGTTTAGTTGGTTTGCGTGCTGAATGAAAATTCCCTTTTAAGAAGCCTAAGCTCTGACTGGATTTACTGGTTATTTTATTTATGTGCGGAGTCCATGAGAGATTGGATGAAATTTCTATACCAAGATAAGTTTCTTGGGATACGGTAGATAAAGATTGTTCGTACAGGGTATATACTGTTGTGATCTTTTGTTTTGATCTGATGATATGCATGCTATGGCATTTACTGACTTTGAAGCTCATCTTCTATTTCTGTTCCCATTCTGTTAGCTTGTCTAGATCATACTGTAATTGCATGGAGTCTTGGGCAGAAGGAATGGCTCTATAAATAACGCAGTCATCAGCAAAGAGTCTGACATGGGACTTTACAGTTGCTGGAAGGTCATTTATGTAGAACAGAAACTGAAGAGGCCCCAACACCGACCCTTGGGGGACTCCTGATTGTACAGGTGCCGAAGTAGATGTCGCCCCATCAACAACAACGTGTTGCGTTCTATGACCTAATAAAGCTGTCACCCAGGAAAGCGCACTACCCCCGATCCCATAGTGAGCTAGCTTATGCTGTAATCTACCATTATGGACCACATCAACCGCCTACTAAAATCCATTATGGCGACTTCCATTCACTTCTGAAGAACAGTGATGCTGGAGCGTGTGTCCCTTGTTGTAAGGTTCGATCCCCGTCTGACCCTAATAAAATTAACAGTCTTTCAGATGGGATGTTAATCCGAGGTCTCGTGTCGGTGCTTTACACCGTGCACGTAAAAGAACCAGAGGATATTCTGGAATTGGTCTCTGTCTGTATCATGCACTATCCTCCAAAATCTAAAATAACTAATCTCTTCAAGAGGCGTCGCTCATATGGGCAACCGGTAGCGACGATAAATAAACGTAAACAACACAAACATCTGATAGGTTCCTGATTACGGTGGTGGTTTCATACCTAAGACATGCAACCAGTCCGAAGTCGTTAAAAAGACAAACTTTATAAATGAACTAATTCTGCATGGTCTGTTAATTTATTGAGATATTTTAATGTAATAATTTCGAAAAACGTTATATATTCATTGCACATCTCTTAGAAACTAAAATAGATGACAACCAATATTTTACGACCAACTTTATGGCAAACACGTCAAACCGATCATGGCGGAAGTGTCAAATGAAACAGATTGGTATTTATCGCATTTAGTTACATATTTCTTTTACAGTATTTGCGGTGGATTAAGTTTTAGATATAGTTCTTAAATTGCGATGTTCCTACATCTATTTTTCCAGTTAGTTTTAATCGTATATGTCTTTTTTACCATAGCGTACTTTTCGGATATGCACAAATTCCGGATAAACATAAACATGTGTCCTTGTTGTACTAGATGATTGAGTGATCAGGGTTGGCACATGTGTATTCGTGGTGTGTTTTCCCATGTAAGCATTGGCTGGGCAATGCCTCTTGCAGTGGCAATACTGGGTTTTAGAGCTGAAGATCATGGCGTACATGACAGATTGAATCAGCAGCCTTTAGCGTGCGTCGCTAATTTGGTCGTTTTTAGTTTGTCACGAAATGGAGCTAAAAATTTAGCGAAATGGACACTACTAAAGCGTCTTACCTAATAGTCTTACTTTGTTCTTAGTATTTACTGGTCATCAACTGTTCTGTTCCAGTTCTAGCTTTGTTAGGGGTGTTGAGTTGGCAGCCGCATTCCTCCTTCCTCTCGCCTCTCGCCAAGTCTCCCGGAATCTCGTCTCGTGCTGCCGTGGTGATATTTCCCCGGCCTCCATCCGTACCGTACCGTAGTTATCACCACACTCTCCCCCACTTTATACAAAGCGTCTTGCATACAGTAAGACAGGAACCAGTCTGTTTTGGTTAGTATTTTATTGACTTTGCTCTCCGACATGTAAGAAACTATCGAAGAGCTGGATCGAGATGGTGTCCTCTGTTGATCTGACATGTACTTAACTATCAGATCGAACCTCTACACTGTTCATTTTACACAATCCGTTGATTCATATTAACACAGTAATCCGACATGTAAGAAACTATCGAAGAGCTGGATTAAGATGGTGTCTTCCCCTATGTTACATTAACACAGTAATTCGACATGTAAGAAACTATCGAAGAGCTGGATTAAGATGGTGTTTTCCGTTGATCTGACTAGTAAGAGACTATCAGATTGAACTTCTACTCTGCGCTACTCTAGCAACTGCCATGCAAAAAGGCGCTACTCTAGCAACTGCCATGCAAAAAGGCGCTACTCTAGCAACTGCCATGCAAAAAGGCGCTACTCTAGCAACTGCCATGCAAAAAGCTATCAGATGCTGAGTACTACAAACCGAATTATAAGACACCAACAGACGTTGCTTAGAGCTTTGCTCCTCCTCGTCCAAGAAGTCATTCTTTCTGACTGATTCTATAGTTATGCCTGAAAGAATACAATAACTACCCACATGGATTATTTTCGTTTACATGTTCCACATCGGTACTTATCTATGGACAGAGCGTCTGTCGCCGTCACATCCACACACGACCCATGGTACCATGCATCGCAATAGTCGCACTGGATCATGAACCGTCCCTGCCAAGGCTTCCTACATAAACAGTACAACTCACCAGCTGCTTGATCAGAACTTGTTTCATCATCTGGCGCTTCTTTCCACTGTTTAATCCAAGCTGGCAGCTTCCTGTCATTACAGGGCTTCAGTCTATCATGGTTCACTACCAATACGCTATTCCGCAATTTGACCCTAAAAAGAGAGACTGAAAACTTCTTCTCAATTATTGCTGGGCCCTTCCAAGGGGAGGACAACTTCTGCACTTACCCTTTAACGTAGCGGTATCTAATAGATAAGACTACATCGCCTACCTTATATGACCTTTCCAATATTCTCAGGTCATAATTCCTTTTCATCCGTTTCAAGGAAGTCTTCAAAGTCTTTCTCGCTGCGTTATGTGCTTCTTGCAATTTACTAGTAAGCTTTGCTACATAGTCATCTGCGTCGGCCGTCTTTTTTACAGCTTGTGGGAACATCAAATAAGCTGGTACATTTACTTCTCTTCCCAACATTAATTTGTTGGCTGTAAATCCAGTATTGCGATTCGCTGAAGCTCTTAGAGCTCCAGCTAACTGTTGTAAATGAAGATCCCACTGATTTTGAGACTTGCCTATAAAACATCGAACGGCGTCCATCAGAGTGCGGTTGTATCTCTCTACTTGACCATTTGCGGAAGCTCTATATGGTGTAGTTTTGTGGATTTGTAGAGCTTCACACAAGGCAGTAAACAGCTTAGATTCGAAGTTACGACCTTGATCAGAAAACAACTGCAACGGGTACCCGAACCTAGAAAAGAATTGGTTTACCGCAGCCCCTGCTGTCACTTCTGCTGTCTGAGACGGCAAAGGCACACATTCCACCCATTTGGTAAATTGATCTACCATCATGAGGATGTGTTCATTTCCCAATGGTGTACGGGGCAATGGACCCATGAAAGTTATGTGTACTCTCTCCATGGGTGCCCCTGCTTGGTATTCCTTCATTCCACAGTGTCCGTATCTATTCGTCTTCTTATTTCGATTACATAGATCGCACGTTGACACGAAGTTAGCTATCTCTTGACCCATGCCCTACCAGAAGAATTTATCTTTCATCCTGGCCTTGGTTCTTGAAACTCCTTGATGACCTGCAGAGGGCAAATCATGATTCCACTGCAGAGCTAACTCCTTCAAACTTCTTGGAATTACCAAAACTTTGTCCTCCGATGTACTCCCCTTGTTCTTGTACAGTACCTGGTCTATTAATAGATATTGTTCCTTGTTTAGCCAGTACGACTTTGTCGCAGGACTAGCAAGAAACAATAATTTCTCACTAGGCTGTTGTTGGTTGTTAAGCCAATTTAGAATTATCTCTAAATCTTCATCCTTGGCTTGAGCCTCTCTTGTTTCCGTCACGGTGAAGCCCCAACAAGACGGTTGTAGTGACACATCTACAATCACATTCTGTGCCGCTTTGCAGCTCAGAATGTGGAATTCCCCGTTGTTCATGATGATCTCCACCTCAGCATGTTCTCTACTTTTTGACAAGCCCCCAAGATTACACTGATCTTGGTCCATGTCTCTCACTTCTAGCACATGTGCTCCTATGGTCGCGGCATTATCACATTTACATGTACTACGATTTCCTTTATTACCATTCCTCACTAATAACTCGTGGTGATCGTCCGAATCGATGGAACCGCAATCACGCCCTTTGACACCATTTCCCGTCAAAGAAATTGCCTCACCGACATCAATGGAACCGCAATCTCCTTCTTTGACACCATTACCCGTCAAAGAAATTGCCTCACCGACATCAATGGAACCGCAATCTCCTTCTTTGACACCATTCCCGTCAAAGAAATTGCCTCACCGACATCAATGGAACCGCAATATCTACCTTTGACAGAAATTGCCTCACTGACATCGATGGAACCGCAATATCCATCTTTGACACCATTACCCATCAAAGAAATTGCCTCACCGACATCGATGGAACCGCAAATCTATCTTTGACAGAAATTGCCTCACCGACACCGATGGAACCGCAATATCCATCTTTGACACCTGTATTCGTCAAAGAAATTGCCTCACTGACATCGATGGAACCGCAATATCCATCTTTGACACCATTACTCTTCAAAGAAATTGCCTCATCGACATCGATGGAACCACAATATCTATCTTTGACAGAAATTGCCTCACCGACACCGATGGAACCGCAATATCCATCTTTGACACTTTTATTCGTCAAAGAAATTGCCTCACTGACATCGATGGAACCGCAATATCCATCTTTGACACCCTTACCCGTCAAAGAAATTGCCTCACCGACATCGATGGAACCGCAATATCCATCTTTGACCCCCTTATCCGTCAAAGAAATTGCCTCACCGACATCGATGGAACCGCAATCTCCATCTTTGACACATTTACCCGTCAAAGACATTGCCTCAACGACATCGATGGAACCGCAATATCCATCTTTGACACTTTTATTCGTCAAAGAAATTGCCTCACCGACACCGATGGAATCGCAATATCTGTCTTTGACGTCATTACTCAAAGAAATTGCCTCACCGACATCGATGGAACCGCAATATCTATCTTTAACAGAAATTGCCTCACCGACACCGATGGAACCGCAATATATATCTTTGACGTCATTACCTGTCAAAGCAATTGCCTCATCGACATTACAATGGTCACATCCCCCATAAGGTAATTCACTCAACTTTTTGTTGGCCTCATATGCTAGACACTTCCCCCCTTCTTCGGGTATTCGGGACAATGCATCTGCATTTTCATGCTTCCGGCCTGCCCGGTGTTTCAGGATCATGTTGTACTGGGACAACTCCTCCATCCACCTGGCTAGCTGACCTTGTGGCTCTTTAACCGTAATAATCATGTTAGACTAGAATGGTCTGTTCGTCTGGTAAATGGCCGACCAAGTAGGTAATACCTATATTGCCTGGTAAACCGAACAACTGCTAAAAGTTCCCTGCGGGTGGTGCAGTATCTCAGTCTCAAAAGCTTCCTGTATCAATGCTATGCTCAATTTCAGTGACATGCCCTAGGTCGAATTTGGTTTTTGCTAATACATCTTGAAATTCAATCAAAATGCTAGCTAACTGAATGCTTTGCTCTTCAGTTATGTGTCTTAGAGGATTCCAGCATTTCCTTTAAATGTTCTGGAATCTTTAGTTCACTTTTAGAACTCCCCTGTTGACCTCTTTGCACACTCAATACTTGTGTTGCAATTTGTTCCTGTTTCTCGGGCTCGAGACACTCGTCTATCGGATAATCTCTTCCCAACAACTTAAATCTTCGTCCCGCTCTACCAGTAGTGTGTAGAAGTCTGTGGCTTTGCCACTCAAACTCCAACACATCCCGTTCGCGCACACCTCCTCCGTCCACCCGCATGCATTTGCATAGCGGTCAAATTTCTGTCTATATGACTGCCAGTTACCGGTGCCATTATAGTACAGAGCCTTTGGGATATTCCGCAGAAACTCGGCTGTTCTCGATTTCTGCCTCCTCGGGACTCGGTCCTCCTCCCCCGATGAATATTCTCGTGATGGACGGGACTGTCTATATCCTGGTCTTGGTTTACTTGGGACCTTGTCGTCCTCATCCGACGAGTATTCCCGAATTGGTCTTCTCTGTTTGTAGCATGTCCTTGTTTTAGATTTCTGCCTTTTAGGGACTTTTTCTTCCTCCCCCGATGAATATTCTCTTGTGGGTTTAAACGGCTTATAAGACATCCTAGCATCTTTGGGCCGCAATTGTGGGCCTCGTTGGCGTGATGAAGCAAGGTATGGCTTCTCATCCGAATCGTCTTCATACCTGACATCACGGTTCTTGTATTGTCTCGGACGTGCGCCCCCAAATGATTGCTTTGCCATCATTTGTTCGCCCCTACCCGAGGATTCGCCGTGCACTCCCACCCATTTCTTGGCTGATTCTAAGACCTTCTCGATCTCTCTCCATTCATCCCTTTTTGGGTCATGGTCTTTGGTACTTTGCTCCTGACCTCCCCTCCTTCCCTGATGGAGTTCCCGTTCTCCTACTCCTGAGTCAATTCGAGGGCAATCCGGCAAATTTTGGAACGTCTCCTCCCAATCCAACGGCAATTGGTCATTGGGTGTAAAATCCAACGTCTGGAGCATTTCCTCACTGAATTTTATCCTGAGAAATGTTTCCATTAATTCCGGGGTTAGATTTCCTCTATTTTCCCGTAGGCAAATTATTGCGGACGCTGATCTTGGACCTATTCCTGCTATTGTTTGCAGTTTTTCCGAAGATGCAAAATTCACTTCAATAAGCTTTGCTTGATTGAATGAGGCCATATCTGTTACAGTAGATATTAATATATGTACAAGGATTTGCTACAATTACTGTATATGGACTTTCCAAGATCACAACAAAACATTCATTGTCTTTGACCAGAATATTTTATTTAACACATGGGATATATTTGCTTTGCAAAATAGTCAAACATGTGAGAAAATACTTTACCGTAATTAATATAGCCAACCAGGGACTTTGCATATGTTGAACTATACTAACGCTGCCCAACTCAATACGCCCTTGCTTGTATCAATTTTGACGATATCAACAAATGTCTAGTAAAACAAATGCCAATAACGCAACAAAAAATGAACCATCCACAGTCTTTGACTGGATACTGGTATTCCAATTATACAACCGGGTAGATTTATACAACTCTTTCGAAAAATTTCCCGAGAATGAAAATTTTTTTGAACCACGTGCTATCAAAAAAATAATGTTTCACTCCCAGGTGATATCCTTCGCCAGACGTAAGTCGTAAAACACCGCTGCCACCATATAAAGCGTCTTACCTAATAGTCTTGCTTTGTTCTTAGTATTTACCGGTCATCAACTGTTCTGTTCCAGTTCTAGCTTTGTTAGGGGTGTTGAGTTGGCAGCCTCCTTCCTCTCGCCTCTCGCCAAGTCTCCCGGAATCTTGTCTCGTGCTGCCGTGGTGATATTTCCCCGGCCTCCATCCGTACCGTACAGTAGTTATCACCACACTACACGTCCAAACACGAGCGATTATTTGCCTGGTGTAAATTCTCTCTGATCGCGCGTACATGTCAGATAGAATCAGCGTTTTTCGTTCATAACGAAATGGAGCTAAAAATTGAGCAAAATGAAATGGACAATACACGCCCAAAGACGGGCGATTATTTGCCTGGTGTAAATTCTCTGATCGCGCGACTGTGCGAAATGAAATGGCCGTTGCCATTTGTGACAAATTAATTGAGTGTTACTACTTACAGCATATTTAGGTTTTTTATATTTAAATTGGGTTTGCTGAATACAGTATTTCCCAATGTTCACCACGAATATATAAACACTAGAATATAAGAGATTGCGGAATATAATGTTGAGAATGTCAAATGTCACACATGGCATATATATTTGCTTTGACAGCGTCACAGCAGATCTATTACATGTTTTTGGATGTTATATGGATGTGTTGTTTATAATTTTATAATCCTACAAACACCAAGTTAATACTAATATATGTATGTACAAGCATACTATCGTGAAATTCTTCAGGGCGACATGTGAGTGCCTTCGGGCGAGCAGACATAACTTGGAACTTGCATCAATATGTACTGCCTTACTGGCTCACCGTAAGTTAGAACAAAATTCTATAAACCTGGGGAAACTTGATTTCCTAATGCAGTGCCACCTACATTACACCTGTGTTTTCTAGGGTGTACTGTTAATCGAAGAACGACAACTCTTACCTGCAAGATACGAACACTAAAAATAGAAACAGAAACATTTTTTCCGGAAATCACCGAACAGGCACGGTTATACATGATCATTTCCGAAAATACACGAATGCTCCCATAGCCTCATTTACATTGCATAATTGTGTTGACATTTAATTTAACGTTTCTGCGTTATATCGACGAGATGGCGCGGATTTGAACTATTACGTTCATGTGGTAAAGGATCGAATCGGCGTAATTGAAGCAATGACAACTTCAATCTTGAGTAAATATGTCAAATCAGACGCACACTGTACTTTTTAAAACTATTTACCGTTTCGTTGAACCAGGGGTCATTCTAGAGGGCGATGTGGGCGAAATTGTCGCCCTAGGACCCTCTTCTCCCTCAAAAAATATTTTTTTTTTTAGTTTTTACGATTTTCAAACAAAATTTTGTCTAGTAAGATACACTGGCCCAGTATAAAGCACTCCTTCTATTCAAATGTTGTATTTAATGGTTGTACTGTGCATTTTAACCCTATTTTGCAGAAGTATATTAAAGAACACCATTTAAGGAAGCGATCACGCTCTTTCTCACAAATA
>CM026401.1:10216338-10256338 GCA_014843695.1 Archivesica marissinica | reverse complement strand
GTATGGTGTATGGGACCATAGTCAACATACACTCCAGTATGCTCGAATATACGAACTCCGTACACTCGGATATTATATATGAAACCATTTTTCACAGTGTTGATTATATAACCAATATCTAGTGTTGTTTGTAGGAATAAGGAATTAGAAGAGGCATTGTTACAGGAATGCGATTTTGGATCATTGCGCAATATCTGCAAGGGACGACCAGTTCTCCAAAAACATAGAGCAGAAGTTTGGCAGGTAAATGAATCTGTATTTGTACAACTGCCTAAGTAAGGTATAGCACTATCCAATGTCTGTGTGTAGTATTTAATTTAGTAATTGTTTATTCATGTCATGTCTCGGGTTGCCTGCAGCAGAAAAAGCGATTTGGAATGTTCACACTTCTACATTATATATGATACAGCATGTTGTATATATAGTTAATGTCTCTCTATGCATAATTTGATCCAAATAATAAAATAAAACATTCATTCATTTGCCAATTGGCAACAGGGAGGTTATGATTTGTTACGGAAATATGGAGCTCCAAATATTGTCTAAATGAAAAAAAAGTAACCTATAGTCTTTTTTATACCGGTATTTGTTGTTTAAGTTCATTTAACGTCGTTACTGGTTGCCCATTTGAGTGACAGCAGTTTACTTAGCACCTTTCCTGGGCAGGTTCCAGCGGTTAGCCAGTACGTGGTGCACCAACCTCCGTAAGAAACTGTCAACTTTTTCATATAAACAGACACGGTCTGAGCGGGCTCGAACCCATTATCATCAGTTATGCGTCATCGACCACGGAGGCGGACAACCTATAGTCTTGTGTGTTTTACGTTTATTTATCGTCGCTACCGGTTGCCCATATGAGCGACGCCTCCTGAAGAGATTAGTCATTTTAGATTTTTGAAGGATAGTGCAATGATACATACAGAGACCCATTCCAGAGTCTCCTCTGGTTCTTTTACGTGCACGGTGTAAAGCACCGACACGAGACCTCAGTTTAATGTCCCATCTGAAAGACTGTTAATTTAATTAGGGTCAGACGGGGGATCGAACCTGCTATCCCTGGATTACCAGTCCAGCGTGTTACCACTGGACTACATATCCTATAGTCAAAATAATATTATGTTCAACTACATTAAAACTGTTAAATATACATGTAATGGATTTCTTTGCAAAAATTGTATAATACGTCTCTTGTAATATAACAAATACAATTGATAGAAACTCTTTGCGACATCAGTTTGAAATGGAATATATCTTTAAAGGGAGGTAATACATTCAAACCTGTGTTAGTGGTCACCTCTATTAAGCAGCCAACCTGTATTAAGCAGCCAATTTTCATATTCCCAATATGTTGTTTTGTTATACACTATACCTTTATTAAGCAGCCACCTGTGCTAAGCAGCCACTTTCTGTGATTCCCTTGGCTGGCTGCTTAAGACAGGTTTAACTGTATACAAATAATTACTTCACAAATGCCACGTTCTGTACATGTTCTGTACATGTTCTGTACACGTTCTATGCATGTTCTGTACACATTCTGTACACACATTCTATATACACATTCTGTACACATTCTGTACACATTCTGTACACATTCTGTACACATTCTATATACACATTCTGTACACATTCTGTACACATTCTATATACACATTCTGTACACATTCTGTACACATTCTATATACACATTCTATATACACATTCTGTACACATTCTGTACACATTCTATACACATTCTGTACACATTCTGTACACATTCTATATACACATTCTATATACACATTCTGTACACATTCTGTACACATTCTATATACACATTCTGTACACATTGTGCACATTCTATATACACATTCTGTACACATTCTGTACACATTCTATATACACATTCTGTACACATTCTGTACACATTCTGTACACATTCTATATACACATTCTATATATACATTATGTACACATTCTATATACACATTCTGTACACATTCTGTACACATTCTATATACACATTCTGTACACATTCTGCACACATTCTATATACACATTCTGTACACATTCTATATACACATTCTGTACACATTCTATATACACATTCTGTACACATTCTGTACACATTCATATACACATTCTGTACACATTCTGTACACATTCTGTACACATTCTATATACACATTCTGTACACATTCTATATACACATTCTATATACACATTCTGTACACATTCTGTACACATTCTATATACACATTATGTACATGTTCTGTACACATTCTATACACATTCTGTACACATTCTATACACACATTCTGTACACATTCTGTACACATTCTATATACACATTCTGTACATGTTCTGTACATGTTCTGTACACATTCTGTACACATTCTGTACACATTCTATATACACATTCTGTACATGTTCTGTACACGTTCTATACACATTCTGTACACATTCTGTACACATTCTATATACACATTCTGTACATATTCTGTACACATTCTATATACACATTCTGTACACATTCTGTACACATTCTATATACACATTCTGTACACATTCTGTACACATTCTGTACACATTCTGTACACATTCTATATACACATTCTGTACACATTCTGTACACATTCTATATACACATTCTGTACATGTTATGTACATGTTCTGTACACGTTCTATACACATTATGTACATGTTCTGTACACGTTCTATACACATTCTGTACACGTTCTATACACGTTCTGTGCTGTCTTATTGACAGGTTACAGCTTTAAATGTACTGTCCTAACTCCTAAGTGAGATAATTTATGTTTCACAGTTCTTGTACCAGTATGATAGGACCTCAGTGGCTGTTGACTTCTACTCGCTTGCTCCTCACCATGTTAGGTTAGAATCCCACAGGAGGGTTTAGTTTATACAAATTTATTTTAGCTCGATTGCGAAACAAGTTCTTTCAACTTATATTAATCACTCTCGAGACCTCATTCCTGATGTAATCCATCGCCACGAGGGAGAGAGAAGAGGCAACGTGGAATTTAAATGCCTTGCCTAAGGCACAATTGTAACGGCTCCACAGGAGGGTGTTGATTCTGTTGAATTCCTTTATTTGAATAAGCTATCCAGCTTGCTTGCAGTATATGGTGGTTCTACCTGGGTGTCTGCCAGTTCTTAAAATACTGCTTGGAGTTGTACCAATAACAGTGGTAGTGCGTTCGCTTCAGGTGCGAAAGGCCCCGAGTTTGAGGCCCATGGGAGCCCTTACGATTGTGCCCTTAGGGGAGGCAATTAAATTCCACGTTGCCTCTTCTCTCCCTCGTGGCGATGGATACCATCAGGAATGAGGTCTCGAGAGTGATTAGTATAAGTTGTAAGAACATGTTTCGCAATCGAGCTAAAATAAATTTGTTTAAACTAAACCAATAAGACTTAGTCATAAGATCATATGATATGACATAAACTGTGGTTGTGACTTTAAACCCCAAGAACGTTACTGTTTCTTCAGGTAAATTCTGCATCAGTTATGACCATTAATAGGTATGGTTGAATTATGTGTGTTTTACGTTTATTTATCGTCGCTACCGGTTGCCCATATGAGCGACGCCTCCTGAAGAGATCAGTCATTTTAGATTTTTGGAGGATAGTGCAATGATACAGACAGAGACCCATTCCAGAGTCTCCTCTGGTTCTTTTACGTGCACGGTGTAAAGCACTGACACGAGACCTCGGTTTAACGTCCCATCTGAAAGACTGTTAATTTTATTAGGGTCAGACGGGGGATCGAACCTGCAATCCCTGGATTACCAGTCCAGCGTGTTACCACGGGACTGGTTGAATTATTGAGGTTCTGTATTGTTTATATAATGTTTCAGATATGCCTTCAAGTACAAGGTAAAGGTGATAACCTCGCATCATTTGATGGAGTCTTTGATCTACCAGAACAGGCCCAGATCAGGGAGGATTGTGCACAATTAGTCGGCAAGTATTTCTAATTATTGTCACCTAATGCATGTTTTAACCCTTTCAACACCACAGGCCTCTAAATAGGCTTATGAAAAGTGTAGATCCAGATGAGCCGGCTCGTGACGAGCCGTCTCATCAGGATCTGCACTTTTTGCCAGTAATAATTATTACCATTTTTAGATAAAATTACCGTTTTGATAAATGAACTGGTCATGAACTGGTCATGAACTGGTAATTTTCTTATTAATTTATTGGTCTAAAAATATCACGCACCAGTCGATGTCAGTTACTTGGGGTTGAATGGGTTAAGCCATATTGTATTCACTCACTTAGTCAGGTATACTACGGTAACATAGCTTTCAGTTTGGTGAACACTTGATTTCTCTCTCTCTCTTAATTGAGCCGTACCATTAAATATCTAAGACAATTTAAATGAATCCGATATCGTCTATAGCAACTCTATTTTGACATTTTCATTCAATTATTTGCCATTTCCATTGGAAACTAAATCAATTATATTCTAAGTCAATAAATTTAATTAAAAATAACCTAATAAACAGCCTAGCAATTGAATCAAGCGTCTTTTTTTATGAACATTTTTGCCATGAGCCACAGTGACATTACATTATACATGTATAGCATTACGGCCTATGGTAACAAAGCAACACAATTTTTGACTTTCAAATCAGATCAATAGATAACAAAAAAAATTGTGGAAGTTGTGATAGCGCAGTGGATGCGCGGTCGCTTCAAGTGCGAATAGTCTGGAGTTCGAGCTCTGCTCGAGCCGTTACGATTGTGTTCTTAGGCAAGGCATTTAAATTCCATGTTGCCTCTTTTCTCTCCCTCGTGGCCATGGATTCCATCAGGAATGAGGTCTCGATAGTGATTAATATAAGTTGTAAGAACTTGTTTCGCAATCGAGCTAAAATAAATTTGTAGAAATAAAAAAAAACCACAATAAAAATGTATTCTGATCTGCCAGCTATAGTTCAGTTTAATCATATTTTATTGCATTCTAAATATTCAATGTACAATATAAAACAAATGGAACAAACTTGTATAATTATGGATGATATACGTGGAATGTGGAAGTCGTGATAGCGCAGTGGATACGCGTTCGCTTCAGGTGCAAAAGGTCTGGAGTTAGAGCCCCGCTGGAGCCGTTACGATTGTGCCCTTAGGCAAGGCATTTAAATTCCACGTTGCCTCTTCTCTCTCCCTCGTGGCGATGGATTCCATCCTGCATAAGACTTATTCGGACGTTCGGGCGAATATTCAAATATTCGGTTATTCGTTGCCATCCCTAGTTCTAAGTCATAATTTGCCTTATGCCCACGTAATTTAAATTCACAACAGTGATATTTGTGCAGTGGTCGCTGTAATAAATCTGTGTGTGCCTGTAGGTCGAGTATTGATCATGCTAAGCCTGTCAGCTGTGTGTGCCTGTAGGTCGAGTATTGATCATGCTAAGCCTGTCAGCTGTTTGTGCTTGTAGGTCGAGTATTGATCATGCTAAGTCTGTCAGCTGTGTGTGCTTGTAGGTCGAGTATTGATCATGCTAAGCCTGTCAGCTGTGTGTGCTTGTAGGTCGAGTATTGATCATGCTAAGCCTGTCAGCTGTGTGTGCTTGTAGGTCGAGTATTGATCATGCTAAGCCTGTCAGCTGTGTGTGCCTGTAGGTCGAGTATTGATCATGCTAAGTCTGTCAGCTGTATGTGCTTGTAGGCCGAGTATTGATCATGCTAAGCCTGTCAGCTGTTTGTGCTTGTAGGTCGAGTATTGATCATGCTAAGTCTGTCAGCTGTATGTGCTTGTAGGCCGAGTATTGATCATGCTAAGCCTGTCAGCTGTTTGTGCCTGTAGGTCGAGTATTGATCATGCTAAGTCTGTCAGCTGTATGTGCTTGTAGGCCGAGTATTGATCATGCTAAGCCTGTCAGCTGTTTGTGCCTGTAGGTCATGTATTGATCTAAGCCTGTCAGCTGTGTGTGCTTGTAGGTCGAGTATTGATCTAAGCCTGTCAGCTGTGTGTGCTTGTAGGTCGAGTATTGATCATGCTAAGCCTGTCAGCTGTTTGTGCCTGTAGGTCGAGTATTGATCATGCTAAATCTGTCAGCTGTTTGTGCCTGTAGGTCGAGTATTGATCATGCTAAGCCTGTCAGCTGTATGTGCTTGTAGGCCGAGTATTGGTCATGCTAAGTCTGTCAGCTGTGTTGTGCCTGTAGGTCGAGTATTGATCATGCTAAGCCTGTCAGCTGTTTGTGCCTGTAGGTCGAGTATTGATCATGCTTAGCCTGTCAGCTGTGTGTGCCTGTAGGTCGAGTATTGATCATGCTAAGCCTGTCAGCTGTTTGTGCCTGTAGGTCATGTATTGATCTAAGCCTGTCAGCTGTGTGTGCTTGTAGGTCGAGTATTGATCTAAGCCTGTCAGCTGTTTGTGCCTGTAGGTCGAGTATTGATCATGCTAAGCCTGTCAGCTGTTTGTGCCTGTAGGTCGAGTATTGATCATGCTAAGCCTGTCAGCTGTTTGTAGGTCGAGTATTGATCATGCTAAGCCTGTCAGCTGTTTGTGCCTGTAGGTCGAGTATTGATCATGCTAAGCCTGTCAGCTGTGTGTGCCTGTAGGTCGAGTATTGATCATGCTAAGCCTGTCAGCTGTTTGTGCCTGTAGGTCGAGTATTGATCATGCTAAGCCTGTCAGCTGTGTGTGCCTGTAGGCCGAGTATTGATCATGCTAAGCCTGTCAGCTGTGTGTGCCTGTAGGTCGAGTATTGATCATGCTAAGTCTGTCAGCTGTGTGTGCTTGTAGGTCGAGTATTGATCATGCTAAGCCTGTCAGCTGTTTGTACGCTGAAGTTCACTTTATAAACATTGTTTTGTGTTGTTGCTATAGCGAATTATGTAGAATAGTCAGGTTTATCGTTGCTAGGAGACGTTGCTGTGGAGGTGATGGCTCAAAATGCGGCTTATGCCTATATAATGGACATATATTACAGATAGTGGAGCCTCCGTGTAGAAACGGATACAGTTTCTGCCTTGTAATCTAGAGGTTGCGAGTTTGAACCCCGCCAGAGTCATGGTGGTGACGTCCTTAGGCAGGACACTTATATGCACATTGTGTCTACTGCCTCCTTCATGACGATGGATTCCATCAGGAATGACGCCTCGAGAACAATTAAACTGATGTTGTAAGAACTTGTTTTTCGCAATCGAGCTAACATAAATTTGTATAAACTGTATTTCAGACAAACTTGGCAATGAAGAGGAAGAGAAGGTGTCGGTGGTGGGTGACATTGAATCCATGATCACGTTCTTCTGTAAATCTCGTGGAGATTTGTACAAGAGTGACAGTGGCTGGTTAGACATCCTACAGCCCCTACTGGCCCTTAAACTGAGCAAGCCTGAACTTTACAACTGCTTCTATTCTCTTGTCAATAAATACATAACACGGTATATATGAAATATTACAACGTACATAACATCTGTGTATATTTACTATTCCCAACATGGATCGGCATTTTGTCTGTATACGCAAAGATGGAATTTAACGTTGTTGAATCTGCAATAAAACATGGCTTAGCGTGTGATGTCAAATGTGACATCATGTTTGTAGTTTTGTGACATCATTTATATACTCTAATAAAATAACACCAACGTTTTTTTACGCTTTTTAGATGTTTTCGGCCATGTTAGAATCGAAATCATATTTGTATTTGCATTAATTATAGTCGAATAAAACACGGAAAGACAATTAGTATTTGTTAAATGAAATATAAAAGTATGAAATATCACAAGGTACGTAGAGTTCAAAATATGTTTGGCATAAAATGTGTGATTTGAATCAGTTCTGGAGATTTTCACTGTGTATGTATCCACCTTGATTAGATTGATGGAGATAGACATCTCAATATATTTCCATGTTTATTTCATCTGTATATATTTCCATGTTTATATCATCTCGATATATTTCCATGTTTATTTCATCTCAATATAATTTCCATGTTCATCATCTTGATATAGTTCCATGTTTATTTCATCTCAATATTTCCATGTTTATTTCATCTTAATATATTTCCATGTTTATTTCATCTCAATATATATATATATATCCATGTTTATTTCATCTTAATATATTTCCATGTTTATTTCATCTCAATATATATATATTTCCATGTTTATTTCATCTCAATATTATCATGTTTATTTCATCTCAATATATATTTTCATGTTTATTTCATCTCAATATATATTTTCATGTTTATTTCATCTCAATATATATTTTCATGTTTATTTCATCTCAATATATTTTCATGTTCATATCATCATCTCAATATATTTCCATGTTCATATCATCATCTCAATATTTCCATGTTTATTTCATCTCAATATTTCCATGTTTATTTCATCTCAATATATTTCCATGTTCATATCATCATCTCAATATTTCCATGTTTATTTCATCTCAATATTTCCATGTTTATTTCATCTCAATATATTTCCATGTTCATATCATCATCTCAATATTTCCATGTTTATTTCATCTCTCAATATTTCCATGTTTATTTCATCTCAATATATTTCCATGTTCATATCATCATCTCAATATATTTCCATGTTTATTTCCATGTTTATTTCATCTCAATATATTTCCATGTTTATTTCATCTCAATATATTTCCATGTTCATATCATCATCTCAATATATTTCCATGTTAATTTCAGGGATTGCAAAAAGAATGGGAAGCCGTTCCATTTATTTCGACTTCTGTTACAGTACCATGACCCAGAGCTCTGCTCGTTTCTTGACACAAAGCGCATCACCCCTGATATATATGCACAATCATGGGTAAGGAAATGTGCTTGATCATTTGGCACATACAATTATTCTCTGTGGAAGCAAGGCTCATCCTAGTTAAAAATATTCGGCAGAAGTGAGAAACTGCAAGATCGTACCCTTAAATGGTAATATTTAATAAATTTTAATAAATGTGGTTAAAATACACAATATCACCGTTAAATACAACATTAGAATTGAAGGAGTGCTTTACAGGTGCTAGTCTATTTACTAGTAGACAATATTTTGTATGAAAAAATATAAAAGTGGGGCGGTGACTATTCCGCCCATGTCGCCCGTGTCACACCCTAGATTGAGCCCTGGGTAGATTAATGGTCATTTATGCCACAGTGACATGGGGTTGGGCCCATTCATTTTACACTTGACACACTTTATACAGATCTGTTTTAATACGTCTACAGGGGTAAAACATTTCAGGAGAACCCTATTGTCGAGTGATTTATTAACATACTGTAGTTGACTAACCCACTTGCCCCTCACTGCTGTGGTTTGAACTCAATTAGGGTCAGATATGTTTAAGTGAAGAAACCATTCGGGTGGCCTGTTCTACCTCAGTACCTGGTTGCCCACCTGTGACTGCCGCACCTTCAAACCTGGGATCTTCCCACATGACTTAATGCAGGCAAGTTACCTCTGGCGTAGTTAAATCCAAGTAAAGATACACGCACCTCAGTTAGAAATCTGCTTTCTACGATGATGATGATTGAGCTTATTTCGGGCGAGCGTGCTACGATGGCAAAATAACATTTTATATATACCGGTAGGACTAACGTATTCATCATGGAGCTTCCACAGTGTAATGGATGCTGTGTCCGTTTTGTAGCCAACATGTTGTGAGTACAAGCCCTGTCAGAACCAGGGTGGTGTTGTGCTTGGGCATGACACAAGTCCTCATTGCCACTTCTCTCTCCCTCATGGCGATGGATTCCATCAGGAATGAGGTTTTGTAATTAATCTAACGTTGTAAAAACTTAATAAAAATAATCATAATTTGTATAATTTTGGATTGATTATTTGATATCTTATGTATGTTTACAGTTTCGGAGTTTATTTGCGTCTGTGTGTGATCTGAAGGTTATACTCAACAT
The DNA here is from genome assembly GCA_014843695.1 of Archivesica marissinica. Lineage (NCBI taxonomy): Eukaryota > Metazoa > Mollusca > Bivalvia > Venerida > Vesicomyidae > Archivesica > Archivesica marissinica. The sequence continues at coordinate 10,246,449 of CM026401.1, read as the reverse complement.
GTGGGACGTGTATCTGCAGACGTCCGATCCATTCCTGTCCTTCTTCATGGCCCTCGTTATCCTCGTTAATGCACGAGACCAGCTGCTTGAAGCCGAGGATAAAGATAAACAGTTTATTGTTGGTGAGTGGTGTTACATGCTGTGAGACGCTACAGTCTCGGACACACTATTGTATATTTCTAGACTGGTGCCGAGTTGCTACGGTCAGGCCCGAGTTGTTACGGTCAGGTCCGAGTTGTTACGGTCAGGCCCGAGTTGTTACGGTCAGGCCCACGTTGTTACGATCAGGCCCGAGTAACGAGTTGTTACGGTCAGGCCCGAGTTGTTACGGTCAGGCCCGAGTTGTTACGGTCAGGCCCACGTTGTTACGGTCAGGCCCGAGTTGTTACGGTCAGGCCCGAGTTGTTATGGTCAGGCCCGAGTAACGAGTTGTTGCTGTCGGGCCCGAGTTGTTGCGGTCGTTGACTTCAAATAATTTTAAATCACTTGCCCCTCACCACTGTAGGTTCGAAACCCACATAGGGGTGTGTCACATTCTATCCTGTGAGGAAACTATCCAGCTGGCCTGCGGAAGGTCGGTGGTTCTATCTGGGTGTGCATCTGTTCCTGAAATACTGTTCTGAGGGGCCTTCATCGTCCAATACTAGCTGGAGAATTGCCACATGACATCAACTGTTTGTTTCGACCTTAAGTCCGCAAAACAAACAAATAAATATAAATGAAATACTGTTCTGAAGGGCCTTCATTGTCCAATACTAGCTGGAGAATTGCCACATGACATAAGCTGTCAAAAAAACAAACAAATAAACCCAGAAAAATAAGCAAATAATCTGTGATGAGTATATAGATAGTTACTAGATCACAGACATCAGTTTGATAAATCCTGCGAGTTACTTAGAGATGTGCTTGATCTGCGATTTTCGTGGGGCCCACACGCATTGATTGATGACTGTTGTTTTAGCGTTCATGTAATGTATTTATTTTCACAGAGTTGATAGCCTCATTTCCGAGCGCCCTGGAAGCCGAGGATATAGAGGACTTTTGTTCGCTGGCACAGTACTACGCTTCCAAGACACCGCAGTCATTCAGAAGGGTAGGTCACACATGTGAACATCTGTACGCTGCTCTGCTTCTAAAACACATCGAGAGTGAGTCTCTGTATAACAAGATTGCATCACAAAAAGCCAAAATAATGCATGTTGTCAATGTATATACTGGTATAGCATTGCTACTACACATTCTTGCACAATTATTTTTTTATTGACCTGATGAATTGAACACGTGTATACGTAAAGTAAAGTGTTTGTTTATTATAGTGTCACCTTTTTTTAAAGGGCCAGCCGTTTCTGACTTATGAGACACCTCTTTTTAATGAACATCAGTAGAAACCTATGCTTGTATGCCAGGCGCCAGGCTGGTAGGCAATCGGTAACCATTATTTAACTAGCTGGAGGCTCACCAACCGGTCATATCAGAATGAACCCCTGACAAGGTTCGAACCTTCGACCTCCCGCTCCGTAGGTGGTATTGATATATTATAAAAAAAGGATAAAAACCCATGTGATCATGTTGTATATTTGTTTTATATTTTTTATGTAGTAGTATTCCTGTTCCAGGGCGATTTTCCATTGAGATTTTATATATATATATATATAAAGCTTTTAAAATAAGAAATCACATTTATTATTAATCATCACTTTTCTCTTCGTAATGATTATCATGTAATATGATGTATTTCTGAACTGCTCAAAATTGTTAAAACCTTGATGAGATAGCTTCATGTTTATCGCAATTTGAAATACTGCACAGTTGAAGATGCTGATGCTGATTAAGTGTGATACTATAAACCACCATTGACATACAGATAAATGAGATGTATTTATAATGATCAACAACTATTAATGTAATTGTTTATTATTAAACAACTGTTGTATGTATAAATGTATACATGTACCATGGACTCATGGGTTTATGACCTTTTCAAGTTTTGTTCAATAAATTTTTAAAAATCTATCTATCTGTATTGGGTTACTGTGTTAAAAATATAAATTTATTGGGCTAGTTGGAGAAAACATACACGACGGCACTCTATCGAGCTTTGTATTTTTCCAGAGACCAACCCAATACATTGATATTTATCAGAAAATAACATAATATTCTATTTATCCTATCTTATGATTCAAAAGAAGTTTTAGCAAGGAAACATTACAGAATATTGATTTACCATACCATCTGTGAAGGTATGGAGTCACTAGATTATCAGGCATTATAAAGCAATGTTTATTAGGCAGGCAGTTTTTGCACTTTATTATGAACAAATGTAGAATAAATGTACAGTCAAACCTGCGTTAGCCTCCATTAAGCAGCCAACCTGTATTAAGCAGCAAGTTTCCAGATTCCCAATATCTTGTATTATTATACATTTGCCCTCTATTAAGCAGCCACCTGTGTTAAGCATTGCTCTGATTCGCTTGGCTTTGACTTGTTTGACTGTATGTCAGTTGTCTAGAATTACAACATATTTCGTGGCCAATGGATAAAATCTCAATCTGCTAATATATGGGGGGAAATTAACTTAAATTGTATGAAATGCAAATGATGAACTGATTGTGAAATGTTAATTGTTACAGGATTATGAACGGCCATTATTTGGTACTAGTCTCGGTCAGATGAAATCCTTTGACGGCATTGATCATCAGCTCTCCCAGATGCTTTGTTTACCCGTTGGTCTTGGAGAACTTCTACAGGCGAACAATCCAGGGGTATAGTATTCAGTGTTTCTGTAGCAGTAATCCAGAGTAGACTAGCCAGTTAGTCTTCACTGTAACCCAGCCCACTAGTTTGGAGCCCGGGGCGTGTCATTTAGTTTTTGGGTCAGTAGAAATTGATGAATGTTTTGTTTTTGAACTATTACATATAGTAATGCATTAACCCATTTCATTCTGGATACCGTTCAAACAGTATTTGCAAAGAACATAGAGCCATTTCAACCGCCACGGAACGTTCCGTCTGATCAGGCTCTATGCAGTTTGCTATTCAGATGATCTTGCTAAGACACTTAGCTATGTAGCAAACAACATAGATCCTGATCAGCATGCAGCGTCACACTGTGGCTGATCAGGATCTATGTTGTTTGCAAAAGCCTTTAAATATATCCAGAATGAAATGGGTTAATCAGTCAGGCTCTAGTGCTGTGAAAATGTTGCAGTAATGACAGCATCCAGTAGCTTGCAGTTAAAGTTCAAAGGAATGTCTTTTACTTTTATTATTGTCCCATTCTAATCCAAAAACCAAACTAGCAACATTATTCTAATAAATAATTGATTTGTTCAAAGCCCCCTTTGTAGAATATGTTTGTTTGTGGGGTTTAAAGTTGCACCATCAGCTTAGGTGATACGGCCGTTCTCCAGCTATTATTGGTTTAGGAAGATCCCGAATGTCCCTCGGAGCAGTATTGCAGACACAGACGGACACTCGGGTAGAACCACCAACCTTCCACAATCCAGCTGGATAGCTTCCTCACATGAAATACTTTGACATCCCCAGTGGGGTTCGAACTTACAGCGATGATGGGCAAGTGATTTGAAGTCGACGACCGTAACCACTCGGCCATGGAGACCACTCCATTGAAGAATAGTGTGGGTACATGTTAGTTATTTATCTTTATAATTACTTTCTGTATGACTTATTTCCCTTGACTACTCTTTTTTGGAAACAAGAAAACATGGATCCGTATTATTTACTTTCCATCATAATTACTTTCTATGTTATGTTCTATATGACAATATAAATGATAATTCTCCATGTTTGTGGCATCTTGACCAAAAAACAACGATTTTTTCAGCATACGCGATATATGTTCTAAGCTCCATTGTGCTACTAAATTCATTTGCCGGAAACGATGTTGCTCAACAACATAAATTTTGAATAAAAGTCCACTTTTATTTGAGAGATTATTTAATTGTAGGTAGACGGAATGAGATATTTTGTAGTTGATTGTCGACCAGCAGAGCAGTATAATAGTGGACATCTACCGACTGCAATGCATCTAGATTCGAACCTGGTAAATACATTTCACAGTGAATTCTGAAAGTGTAACTTGACATTTTAATGGTTACAGTCTTAACCCGCCGAATAAATTGGAAGGAATATGCAAACAACATAGATCCAGATCAGCTCAATGGTGCTGATGCAGATGTAAAACCCGGGAAAAAACCAAAAAAACTTCCTCTATCTCAATATTCAGCCAGCTGAAGAAGTTCTGTAGTTCCATACCCAGATTAATGCATCAATTTCTGTTGCCAGTTGTAAATATATTCTATTTCCAGTAGGAGTCAAACTAATGTGATATAGCAGCTATGGTTAGGATAGAGGAATATTCCAGTTCCCTCACCTTGTTTCTGACACATGCATTCAACTGTAACATATGGCCTTCTTCGAGCCAGCTTAATAGCTTCTATATAGTGAAGGAAGATCCCAGATGTGGAAGTCATGATAGCGCATCCACCGTTCGCTTCAGGTGCGAAAGGTCCGGAGTTCGAGCCCCGCTGGATTGGATTGTATCCTTAAGCAAGGCATTTAATTCCACATTGCCTCTTCTCTCTCCTTCATGGCAATGGATTCCATCAGGAATGAGGTCTCGAGAGTAATTAATAGAAGTTGTAATAACTTGTTTCGCAATCGAGCTAAAATAAATTTGTATAAACTAAGGAAGATCCCAGTTGCCTCTACACATTTATTTCGGACATAGTTATTCTATTGAATATGTAACTTCTGGTGTGTTACGGGCCAGCTTGATAGGGCAAGTGATTCATGACTTCACCAGCTCGCCAACTGAGGCCGACATTTGTTCATGTAGTACTAGGTTAAACTTTATTTACGATTACGAAGCAAGTTCTAACAACTTATATTAATCGCTCTCATTGGCGCAGATGAAAGCGTATATGTGGTCATTCGTGTGGGAGGAAACCAGAGTACCCGGAGAAAACCCACCTGTCCGATCTCACATACTTCCCGGTCCGAGGATCGAACCCTGGTTGCATTGGTGAGAAGCGAGCTACTCATGTAGTACTAGAGACTAATACAGTCGATAGTTGTTTGTGCTACACATTAGTTATAGTAATGAATGAAATGAATATCGAGACTTTATTGCAGAAATTTCTATGCTGTCTGTTTACAGATGTTGCAGAATCCGGAGGAATTTAACACAGCTGTACAAGGTCTGTTTTCTGCACAGCAGCAGGCTATTACTGCTGGTAAGTTTCTTATAGACAGCTTGACACGTTAGACTGTGAGTCAAGGGATGGCAGGTCTAATAGTAACAGTCTTTCAGATGGGACTATGAACCAAGGTCTCTAGTATCGGTGTAATACACTGAACATTAGGTGTAATACACCGAGCATTAGGTGTAATACACCGTGCATTAGGTGTAATACACCGAGCATTATGTGTAATACACCGAGCATTAGATGTAATACACCGTGCATTAGGTATAATACACCGAGCATTAGGTGTAATACACCGAGCATTAGGTGTAATACACCGAGCATTATGTGTAATACACCGAGCATTATATGTAATACACCGTGCATTAGGTATAATACACCGAGCATTAGGTGTAATACACCGAGCATTAGGTGTAATACACCGAGCATTAGGTATAATACACCGAGCATTAGGTGTAATACACTGAGCATTAGGTGTAATACACCGAGCATTAGGTGTAATACACCGAGCATTAGGTGTAATACACCGAGCATTAGGTGTAATACACCGAGCATTAGGTGTAATACACCGAGCATTAGGTGTAATACACCGAGCATTAGGTGTAATACACCGAGCATTATGAGCATTAGGTGTAATACACCGAGCATTAGGTGTAATACACCGAGCATTAGGTGTAATACACCGAGCATTAGGTGTAATACACCGAGCATTAGGTGTAATACACCGAGCATTAGGTGTAATACACCGAGCATTAGGTGTAATACACCGAGCATTAGGTATAATACACCGAGCATTAGGTGTAATACACCTAACATGTAAAAAGAATCAGGGATGCTTCTGGATTTGAGTGTTTATCTAGCATCTTGCACTATCCTCTAGAACATAGAATGAGTAACATATTTCTAGGGGTGGGGGCACCGCAATTAACCAGAGGGCGACATTAAATAAACATATAAAAACCCGTACTCGACACGATCATTCGCCTGACCTCATTTTGTTTATGCACACTCAGTGCAGCTAAAGATAAAGTTTGTTCCATCAGTAGTAGCTCTATGTTTTGATGAAAAACGACATTCATATGTCGTTTGAGAGACCTGGATGTCCTTTATATGCTAGGATTCTATTCACCAGCACTTGTTTATTTCCTGTTTCAGGTTCGGCAGCAGGCGGGGAGCATCTGTGTTTTGTGGGAAGTGGTCGAGATGAGGAAGATCAGTATGTGAACATGGTTGTGGCCAACTACCTACAGAGACACCAGCAGTATGTCAGTGTAGCAAAGGGAGGATACTCTGGTGAGTAGCAAGGGGAGGATACTCTGCTGAGTAGCAAGGGGAGGATACTCTAGTGTGTAGCAAGGGGAGGATACTACAAGGGAAGGATACTCTGGTGAGTAGCAAGGGCAGGATACTCTTGTGTGTAGCAAGGGGAGGATACTCTGGTGAGTAGCAAGGGCAGGATACTCTGGTGAGTAGCTAGGGTAGGATACTCTGGTGATTAGTAAGGGGAGGATACTCTGGTGAGTAGCAAGGGCAGGATACTCTGGTGAGTAGCAAGAGGAGGATACTCTGGTGAGTAGCAAGGGGAGGATACTTTGGTGAGTAGCAAGAGGAGGATACTCTGGTGATTAGTAAGGGGAGGATACTCTGGTGAGTAGCAAGGGGAGGATACTCTGGTGAGTAGCAAGGGCAGGATATTCTGGTGAGTTGCAGTGTTGTAAGGAGAGGACACTGTGGTAAGTAGAAAGGGAGGGGAGGACACTCGACGAATAACAGTGTAGCAATTGGAGGATACTCGTGTGAGTGACAGGGCATCAAGGGGAGGGTACTATTGTGAGTATCAAGGGGATGAGAGTTATGTAGGTAATAAGGAGAATAGAATCTGATAAGTGACAGTGCAGAAAGGAGGGGATACTCTAAAAAGGAGGATAATCTTATGAGTAACATAGGGAGGAGACTCCTGTAGGCAGCAAGAGGAGCAGACACTGGTGAGCAATAGTGTAGCAAGGGAAGACACTCTGGTGTAGAAAGGGGAGGATACTCTGTTAATGAGCTGCTTACACATCATGACATGTATTTGGGATAGAATACATTTAGATATCAGTGGTGCAAGAGATGGCTTATTTGAAAAACATTTTAAGTCTGAAATGGAAAAATAAAACAATAAATTCATATACAAATTGACCCTAGTGTTAGCTTTAGCAAGTCCAGGTTTATACAGTTATTGATTATTCAGTTATTGCTGAATTTATTTGTTTCAAATCATCCATTTCTCAGAATATCTTGGTTTTCTACGTGACCTATAATGAAGCTTTGACATACATTCATGGTATCTATGTTCAGCTGTACTAAATGTTACTATGGCCATTTAAAACAACTTTATTAAATTGTTGTCGGAGAAAGTTGATACAAAAAAGTGTTTTGGTTTAAACATATTTATTTGACATTATATAACATAATTTACAACAAATAATTATGTACACAATAAATACAAGTAGATTGAAATGAAAGCTAAAAGCTTATTGGATTTCTCTCGTCATACGTTTGTGAAGTGTTTCAATGTATTATAATTATGTGCAGTACGGAGCGGGAGGTCGAAAGTTCGAACCTCGTCAGGGGTTTGTTCTGATATGGTCGGTTGGTGAGCTGCCAGCTAGTTAAATAATGGTTACCGATTGCCTACCAGCCTGGCGCCAGGCATACAAACATAGGATTCCTGAAGTACTGATGTTCATAAAAAAGAGGTGTCTCGTAAATCAGAAAAGGCTGGCCCTTTTAATAGAGATGACACTATAATAAACAAACACTTTACTTTTTATTTTATGTATTATTGTATGTTTATAGCGTTGCATCACCTGCTGAATGGTCGGATAGATGAAGGAATCGTGGACCACAATCCCAAGTCGTGTATCGTATGTGTACCGGAACTGGGTAATGTCAGTGATACAGAGTCAGGTGATGATTTCAAACCAAGGAATAGTAAGGTATGAAGTAATTATGGCATATATGTTTAAGTTTAAACTTTATTTAGAAGCAAGTTCTAACAACTTATATTAATCACTCTCGTTGGCGCAGATGAAAGCGTAAATGTGGTCATTCGTGTGGGAGGAAACCGGAATACCCGGAGAAAACCCACCTGTCCGTTCTGGCGACCACCGTACCATCTCACATACTTTCCCAGTCCGAGGATTGAACCCGGGTTGCATTGGTGAAGGTCCGCCTCCGTGGTCGAGTGGTTAAGATCGCTGACTTGTATATCACTGTAACCTATCATCACTGATGGTCACGCATTCGAGCCCCGCTCAGACTGTGTCTCATTTATATGAAAAAGTTGGCAGTTTCTTACGGAGCTTGGTGCACCCAAGTACTGGTTAACCACTGGAGCCTGCCCAGGAAAGGTGTTGTTAGGTAACTGCCCGCCGGCGATATAGCCCAAAATGGTGCGGATAACATATATATGCATTGGTGAAAAGCGAGCTCGCTAACCAATTGTAAATCCAGTTTAAAATTCGGGGGGGGGGGGAGTATGGGTTATTTTATTATTCTTCGGTTTCGAAACGTTCACGGTCCGTATTTTGGCTGATCACCCATCTGATGACTGCCTACATATTTTCGCTATAACTACTGTGATTGGTTGGAAATCCGGTCTGCTTTTACCATTCCACCAATAAGGTTGTGTGTTAGAAAGCAGACTTGCACAGCTTGCACATGTCCACCATGTCAACAGGACAGGTAAATTCAGAACAAAATCTAAATCCAATTAATATCTGTCTTTTTCAAAGCCATCCACTCTCAGTGTTCTGCTGAGGCCGCGTAATTGTGACATTATCACCATAAAAACGAAAATATGTCACATCAAAATTGGTCTAGGTGCGATTCCCATTGCGGCCGAATTGTCTGGGGATGCAGGGTGATACAGGGGATTCATTGTGTGTTGTATTGCAGGGGAATAGAGGGGATTCATTGTGTGTTGTATTGCAGGGTGATACAGGGGATTCATTGTTTGTTGTATTGCAGGGGAATACAGGGGAATTCATTGTTTGTTGTATTGCAGGGTGATACAGGGGGTTCATTGTTTGTTGTATTGCAGGGTGATACAGGGGGTTCATTGTGTGTTGTATTGCAGGGGAATACAGGGGAATTCATTGTTTGTTGTATATCAGGGTGATACAGGGGGTTCATTGTGTGTTGTATTGCAGGGTGATACAGGGGATTTATTGTGTGTTGTATTGCAGGGTGATACAGGGGTTCATTGTGTGTTGTATTGCAGGGTGATACAGGGGGTTCATTGTGTGTTGTATTGCAGGGGAATACAGGGGAATTCATTGTTTGTTGTATTGCAGGGGAATACAGGGGGTTCAGTGTGTGTTGTATTGCAGGGTGATACAGGGGGTTCATTGTTTGTTGTATTGCAGGGGAATACAGGGGAATTCATTGTTTGTTGTATTGCAGGGTGATACAGGGGATTCATTGTTTGTTGTATTGCAGGGTGATACAGGGGGTTCATTGTTTGTTGTATTGCAGGGTGATACAGGGGGATTCATTGTTTGTTGTATTGCAGGGTGATACAGGGGGTTCATTGTTTGTTGTATTGCAGGGTGATACAGGGGGTTCATTGTGTGTTGTATTGCAGGGTGATACAGGGGATTCATTGTTTGTTGTATTGCAGGGGAATACAGGGGAATTCATTGTTTGTTGTATTGCAGGGTGATACAGGGAATTCATTGTGTTGTATTGCAGGGGGATACAGGGGGATTCATTGTGTGTTGTGTTGCAGGGGAATACAGGGGGTTCATTGTGTGTTGTATTGCAGGGAGATACAGGGGAATTCATTGTTTGTTGTATTGCAGGGAGATACAGGGGGTTCATTATGTGTTGTATTGCATGGTGATACAAGGGGATTCATTGTGTGTTGGCTTGCAGGGGGATACAAGGGGATTCATTGTGTGTTGTATTGCAGGGGGATTCATTGTGTGTTGTATTGCAGGCCGATACAGGGGATTCATTGTTTGGAAGACTTTCAAATGTAGTGAAAAGTAAGTCGACAGAAATGAAGGAAAAACTGTCAAACTACATCAAGAATGATTCAACAGCGGAGGAACGACATATCAGTAACACTGACCGGGTGGGGAAGAGATACCGTAATATGGCGTCAGTGTTCACTATAGGCGATGACGATGAAGGTTTGTAACATACTTATTGTTTGTTGTTTGCCTTCAACTTAAACTGTAGGCCTCGAAATTGTCAAGAGATAGGTTTCAGAAGTTCTGTTGCCTGTGTGTTTTACGTTTATTTATCATCGCTACCGGTTGCCCATATGAGCGACTCCTCCTGAAGAGATTAGTAATTTTAGATTTTTGGAGGATAGTGCAATGATACAGACAGAGACCCATTCCAGAGTCTCCTCTGGTTGTTTCTGTTTTTACGTTTATTTATCGTCGCTACCGGTTGCCCATATGAGCGACGCCTCCTGAAAAGATTAGTTATTTTAGATTTTGGAGGATAGTGCATGATACAGACAGAGACCCATTCCAGAATCTCCTCTGGTTCTTTTACGTGCACGGTGTAAAGCACCGACACGAGACCTCGGTTTAACGTCCCATCTGAAAGACTGTTAATTTTATTAGGGTCAGACGGGGGATCGAACCTGCGATCCCTGGATTACCAGTCCAACGTGTTACCACTGGACTACATATCCTATAGTCAAAATAATATTATGTTCAACTACATTACCACTGTTATCAAGGCAATAGGAATTTATAATAAGCTGTGATATCAATTGTTAATCATGCCTTTGTAGTAATCATTCATTCATATATTACCTGTAATTAATATTACGTCTTTATAACTTCTTAGTATTAATTTTTACATAATGCATATACTTATATAGAATTTTATTTCATACACTCGACAATAAACATAACTTTAATGCGCGCTACATGACCTTAGATGTCGATGCACCGTAAAACACCATTCATTCATTCGTTACCACTGGACTACATATCTCCTCTGGTTCTTTTACCTGCATGTTGTAAAGCACCGACACAAGACCTCGCTGTTGCCTAGGTATACAAGTAGGCTTCTATAGTAAGGCATCCCAACCGGGAGAGATTTACTCACCACAATTGTGAACGAATTTTGTTATAGGTGACAATTATTTCCACCAAATTAGCCCAACATTTGCTGAGAATTGACTGCCTTGCCAAGAACAGGAAAACTGTTTTTAACTCCTATATTTGTAATCAAAATCAGATGAGGAGCTATTTTATTTCTGTCTGCCGTTACAGCATTCACTGCATGGTTCTATGGTTTGATTGAGAGTACTAGTTGGCCTGGTACCTCTCTCATCAGCTCTCTAGCAAAGTGTGTAAGGTGCTAGTTGGCCTGGTACCATTTTCATCAGCTCTCTATCAATGTGTGTAAGGTGCTAGTTGGCCTGGTACCTATCTCATCAGCTCTCTAGCAAAGTGTGTAAGGTGCTAGTTGGCCTGGTACCATTTTCATCAGCTCTCTAGCAATGTGTGTAAGGTGCTAGTTGGCCTGGTACCTATCTCATCAGCTCTCTAGCAAAGTGTGTAAGGTGCTAGTTGGCCTGGTACCTATCTCATCAGCTCTCTAGCAAAGTGTGTAAGGTACTAGTTGGCCTGGTACCTCTCTCATCAGCTCTCTAGCAATGTGTGTAAGGTGCTAGTTGGCCTGGTACTTCTCTCATCAGCTCTCTAGCAAAGTGTGTAAGGTACTAGTTGGCCTGGTACCTCTCTCATCAGCTCTCTAGCAATGTGTGTAAGGTACTAGTTGGCCTGGTACCTCTCTCATCAGCTCTCTAGCAATGTGTGTAAGGTACTAGTTGGTCTGGTACCTCTCTCACTGGCTCTCTAGCAATGTGTGTAAGGTGCTAGTTGGCCTGGTACCTCTCTCATCAGCTCTCTAGCAATATGTGTAAGGTGCTAGTTGGCCTGGTACCTCTCTCATCAGCTCTCTAGCAATGCATGTAAGGTACTAGTTGGCCTGGTACCTCTCTCATCAGCTCTCTAGCAATGCGTGTAAGGTACTAGTTGGCCTGGTACCTATCTCATCAGCTCTCTAGCAATGTGTGTAAGGTGCTTTTGGCATGGTACCTCTCTCAACAGCTCTCTAGCAATATGTGTAAGGTGCTAGTTGGCATGGTACCTCTCTCATCAGCTCTCTAGCAATGTGTGTAAGGTGCTAGTTGGCCATGTACCTCTCTCATCAGCTCTCTAGCAAAGTGTGTAAGGTACTCGTTGGCCTGTACCTCTCTTATCAGCTCTCTAGCAATATGTGTAAGGTGCTAGTTGGCCTGGTACCTCTCTCATCAGCTCTCTAGCAATATGTGTAAGGTGCTAGTTGGCATGGTATCTTTCTCAACAGCTCTCTAGCAATGTGTGTAAGGTGCTAGTTGGCCTGGTACCTCTCTCATCAGCTCTCTAGCAAAGTGTGTAAGGTGCTAGTTGGCCTGGTACCTATCTCATCAGCTCTCTGGCAATGTGTTTAAGGTGCTAGTTGGCCTTGTACCTCTCTCATCAGCTCTCTAGCAATGTGTGTAAGGTGCTAGTTGGCCTGGTACCTCTCTCATCAGCTCCCTAGCAATGTGTATAAGGTGCTAGTTGGCCTGGTACCTCTCTCATCAGCTCTCTAGCAATGTGTGTAAGGTGCTAGTTGGCATGGTACCTCTCTCATCAGCTCTCTAGCAATGTGTGTAAGGTGCTAGTTAGCCTGGTACCTATCTCATCAGTTCTCTAGCAATATGTGTAAGGTGCTAGTTGGCCTGGTACCTATCTCATCAGCTCTCTAGCAATATGTGTAAGGTGCTAGTTGGCCTGGTACCTCTCTCATCAGCTCTCTAGCAATGTGTGTAAGGTACTAGTTGGCATGGTACCTCTCTCATCAGCTCTCTAGCAAAGTGTGTAAGGTGCTAGTTGGCCTGGTACCTCTCTCATCAGCTCTCTAGCAATGTGTGTAAGGTGCTAGTAGGCCTGGTACCTCTCTCATCAGCTCTCTAGCAATGTGTGTAAGGTGCTAGTAGGCCTGGTACCTCTCTCATCAGCTCTCTAGCAATGTGTGTAAGGTGCTAGTTAGCCTGGTACCTCTCTCATCAGCTCTCTAGCAAAGTGTGTAAGGTACTAGGTGGCCTGGTACCTATCTCATCAGCTCTCTAGCAATGTGTGTAAGGTGCTAGTTGGCCTGGTACCTCTCTCACCAGCTCTCTAGCAAAGTGTGTAAGGTGCTAGTTGTCATGATGGATTATTGATGTAGCTTACGGCCGTTACAGTTGACAATGTCATGATGGATTATTGATGTAGCTTACGGCCGTTACAGTTGACAATGTCATGATGGATTATTGATGTAGCTTACGGCCGTTACAGTTGACAATGTCATGATGGATTATTGATGTAGCTTACGGCCGTTACAGTTGACAATGTCATGATGGATTATTGATGTAGCTTACTGCCGTTACAGTTGACAATGTCATGATGGATTATTGATGTAGCTTACGGCCGTTACAGTTGACAATGTCATGATGGATTATTGATGTAGCTTAAGGCCATTACAGTTGACAATGTCATGATGGATTATTGATGTAGCTTACGGCCGTTACAGTTGACAATGTCATGATGGATTATTGATGTAGCTTACGGCCGTTACAGTTGACAATGTCATGATGGATTATTGATGTAGCTTACGGCCGTTACAGTTGACAATGTCATGATGTAGTCTGTTGAACGTACCAGTAACTATATATCACAGTTAAACCTTGGCAACATTCATGAAATGCTTCCTTTGCAGGTGATGACGGTGACTTCACGGAACAGTCGGATGAGGAGAGACGCGAGATGATTTGCCTGGATACATGGTTGAAGAAACCAGATATAGTTTACTCATGCCAGTGTCGAGAACTCGATAATAACGGTTTCCTTCACCCGAGGTAAATTATCTAGAAAAATTCATAATTACATACTACCTCTGATGGGGTTTTGTTATCCCTTCAAATGTGATGGTCACACTTACATATTAACTATTTCACCCTTAGAAGGGCCTCTTGATGCCATTGTCAACATTGAAACATAGGAACCTACGTGGCTCAGTATTATAGCAATCCGGTGTTCATCATGGCCGCAGGTTCACTCCCTATCAGAGACAAGTTATAAAATTATGATATGTAAAAAAAAGTTGTTTGTCGCTTGCGGAGGTTGGGGAATGAATACTACATTCTACCCAGGAACTATGTGTGATCGCCTCCATGGTTACGGTCACTGACTTGTATACCACTGTAACCTATCATCACTGCCGGTCACAGGTTCTAACCCTGCTCATGCCGTGTCTCATTTATATGAAAATGTTTGCAGTTTCTTATGGAGGTTGGTGCAACAAATACTTGTTAACCACTGGAGCCTGCCTGCCCAGGAAAGGTGTTGTTAGATAATCTGCCCACCGGCAATATAGCCAAAAATGGTGCTGATGCAGGCATAAAACCCGAACTAACAAACAACAGATTGACCTTGTATGATACTGCTTCAGAGCGGGGCCCCGTATAAATTAAACACACAGAAACGAGATGAAAGTGAATTACATGTCTCATGACAAGTACAATATTATTATGTACAATGCTGCCGTGCACAATACTGCTGTGCACAATGCTGCCGTGCACAATACTGCCATGCACAATACTGCCATGCACAATACTGCCATGCACAATACTGCCGTGCACAATGCTGCCGTGCACAATACTGCCGTGCACAATACTGTAGTGCACAATGCTGCCGTGCACAATGCTGCCGTGCACAATGCTGCCGTGCACAATGCTGCCGTGCACAATGCTGTAGTGCACAATGCTGTAGTGCACAATGCTGTAGTGCACAATGCTGTAGTGCACAATGCTGCTGTGCACAATACTGCCGTGCACAATACTGCCATGCACAATACTGCTGTGCACAATACTGCTGTGCACAATACTGCTGTGCACAATGCTGCCGTGCACAATGCTGCCGTGCACAATGCTGCTGTGCACAATACTGCCGTGCACAATACTGCCGTGCACAATGCTGTAGTGCACAATGCTGTAGTGCACAATACTGCCATGCACAATGCTGCCGTGCACAATGCTGTAGTGCACAATGCTGCCGTGCACAATACTGCTGTGCACAATACTGCCATGCACAATACTGCTGTGCACAATACTGCTGTGCACAATACTGCTGTGCACAATACTGCTGTGCACAATACTGCCATGCACAATACTGCTGTGCACAATACTGCTGTGCACAATACTGCTGTGCACAATACTGCCGTGCACAATACTGCTGTGCACAATACTGCTGTGCACAATACTGCCATGCACAATACTGCTGTGCACAATACTGCTGTGCACAATACTGCTGTGCACAATACTGCTGTGCACAATACTGCCATGCACAATACTGCCGTGCACAATACTGCCGTGCACAATACTGCTGTGCACAATACTGCTGTGCACAATACTGCTGTGCACAATACTGCTGTGCACAATACTGCCGTGCACAATACTGCCATGCACAATACTGCTGTGCACAATACTGCTGTGCACAATGCTGCTGTGCACAATACTGCCGTGCACAATGCTGTCGTGCACAATGCTGTTACATGCACCACTTTCCTCCTCTAATGCTGCTTTCTCTTTTCTTACAGCTTTATTCTTGTCACAGACTCCCACTTGTACATTTTACGTGAAATTCCAAAGAAGAAGGGTATGGCATACATACAGAGTCGCCGAGCCTTGGGGACGATAGTAAGAATCACCTCGAAAAAACGTCATCCAGACTTAATAACATTTTCTTACGGTTCTAATGAAGACACTGGAATTAAGATTGCAAACAAAGACCGATGTATAATACCGGCCGCGGGAGAAGCAACCAAAGTCGTAAAGCAACAAATAATGAAAGTATTGGATGCTTTAGAAAGCTGATAAAAACCTGCGCCAATGTATCGAGATCATTGAAGTGATAAAAAGCAGAGTGTTGTTTGTATTGTTTGGTGAAGCTTAACAGTGCTAAATAGATTAAAATCCCTCAACGTAATTCCTTTCAGACATCAACAGTGCTTTCATTTACCCATTTGATTCTGGATACCGTTCAAACAGTATTTGCAAAGAACATAGAGCCAGATCACACGCCACGGAACGTGCCGTCTGATCAGGCTCTATGCTATTTGCTATTCAGATGATCTTGCTAAGACACTTAGCTATGTAGCAAACAACATAGATCCTGATCAGCATGCAGCGTCACGCTGCGGCTGATCTGGATCTATGTTGTTTGCAAATGTGTGACGCTGCATGCTGATCAGGATCTATGTTGTCTGCAAAAGCCTTTAAATGTATCCAGAATGAAATGGGTTAACAGGAATTGGACTTTAATTACTCCCTGAAAATGGCCCAAAATTGAATCGTGAAATTTGTCAACATTGTATTAAGCCACACATGGGATTGCCAAAACATGTTCTCTCACTGCGATTGTCTCTTAATACATTTTTGGTGATATATGTTGAACTGTTGATCTTATTACAGTGTACATTGGTTTACTTGTTTATCATTATTCAGAAATGCAGGGTTCCCTATGTCTGAATGTTTGTCCGCGCCATTTCTGTCGCCAATTGAAAAACACTGGAGCCAATTTAAAAACCTTAGAGCCAACTAAGAGCCATATAGTTCACATATGCCAAAACATGTGCCCAAAAAAAATAATTTAAAAAAGGGTTGCGCCAAATATTTTCGCTAATTCACAAAATTTAGCGCCAATATTTGTTTTTTGTCGCAATTGGCGCCATTGGCGACCGACAGCGGGAACCATGAAATGTCCGACAATTTTAGGCAGTTTCCCTGACCGACTGTCCAATGAAAACGTTACTTTGTGGTGCATTCTGCATTCGAATAATAGGACAGTCGGAAAACTACACTTTAAAATGCAGCTGAACAATCAATTCTGATTATGACTGGCAAGTCCCTTATTTATTTTTTGGGGAATCGCTCGATCACGCTGTAACCCACCCAGAAAGAGAGAGACAATGTGGAATTAATGAGCTTTGCATAAGAGCCCAATCATGGCTACAGCTGGGCATGAACTCTGGGCCTCATGAGCTCAATCGTGGCTACAGCTGGGTGTGAACTCATTAATAATCGTGACTTCTCTGTCGGCTTAGTACAATGCGACACTGATTGGTCGTATTTGGACATACCCTCATTTATTAGTTGTGTCTTCTCTGGACGCAAATATTAGCGGTACGATACGTTAGTGATTGAATAATTATAATTGGCTTGTCACAGGATACCATTTAAGACAGTTTTAAAAAATAATTTAATCAAACAATTTAATTGATTTGCTTTTTTTTTAGTGCTCCGTTATAAGACGGGTAGCCACTTTGAGGCAATACTCTGGTGGTAAAAAAACTTGTCTTATAGGCGAGTATGGACATAATACAATGTGTCGACCAATACCTAATTAATTGTTCATGCTCTTAATTCGTTCTTCAATCCCTTGCTCATTAAAGCCTACTCCATGTTGGATTCTCTGAGGAATCTGGCTATACCTGGCTTGTGCCTCAAACTGGCACAAGTAGTATGTCTCCACCATGTCAAGCTGCAAGGTTGCCAATCACATGATGTCAAATTCTTGCATGTGAGAAAGCTAGCCAGGTGCCTTATAGAAGGTCGGTGGTTATACCCTTGTGTACATTCGTACTAAAAATACTGTTTGTAGGGGCACCCGGGGTCTTCCTCCACCAACAATAGCTGGATATTTGCTGTATAACCGAGGCTGTTGGTGCAAAAACATCATTCAAAATGGTTTGCGTAGTTTACAACAAATAGTAAGAGATCATCGTGGTTGTATATAGCCGTGTATCTGGGATTATAATAAATATTGTACATTCTGTATAATAATGTAAGCGTCATCTGTAGGGCAGTAGATAGTATTTAAGGAATAAATCTTGGGTTAATAGTTTCCATTGGGGTATGAACTACATTGGACGTGTTTAAAGTGTGTGGAGACTGAAGGCATCGGTGCTAACTTTAAGCCATCGAGGTATGAACTACATTGGACATGCTTAAAGTGTGTGGAGGCCGAAGGCATCCGTGCTAACTTTAAGCCATCAAGGTATGAACTACATTGGGCATGCTTAAAGTGTGTGGAGGCCGAAGGCATCCGTGCTAACTTTAAGCACGTCCAATGTAGTTTATGCCCCGATGGAAACTATTAACCCACGATTCATTCCTTATATTTACATTAATTATTCTTTTCTAATGACACAAAGAAAATATAGCACACTTTGCATTTAATATTATCTTAGTCCAGATTTGCAACTTACCGTCTGCCGAAACAGGTAAATATATCATCCGTGGAACAGCATACTGTGTAAGACACGCCTTTTCTCGCGACTAATACTGCCTAACACTGCGAATGCGCATACCCTAATTTTCAAGTGGGTATGTCAGCTGCATATAATTAGTTGGGAAACCTCATACGAAAATGTATACAATCAGAAGTTCAGAACACATACGTTCATCGAATGTAAATATTTATCTATAAAGACACTGTGAAAGATTTTGGAGGAATGTTTTCTTTAAGTGAATGAAATATTGCACTATTGACAGTCTGATGTCAAATAATGACATTTCCCATACTGGTAATACAACAAAAACATGCTGCCGCAGCATACCTCTGTGGTGTAATGCTTTCTTCAGTGAATGAAATATTGCACTATTGACAGTCTGATGTCAAATAATGACATTTCCCATACTGGTAATACAACAAAAACATGCTGCCGCAGCATACCTCTGTGGTGTAATGAGTGAATTATCTGCCTTGTAACTGTGGTGTAATGGGTGTATTGTCTGCCTTGTAACTGTGGTGTAATGGGTGTATTGTCTGCCTTGTAACTGTGGTGTAATGGGTGTATTGTCTGCCTTGTAACTGTGGTGTAATGGGTGTATTGTCTGCCTTGTAACTGTGGTGTAATGGGTGTATTGTCTGCCTTGTAACTGGTGTGTAAGGGGTATTGTCTGCCTTGTACCTGTGTGGTGTAATGGGTGTATTGTCTGCCTTGTAACTGTGGTGTAATGGGTGTATTGTCTGCCTTGTAACTGTGGTGTAATGGGTGTATTGTCTGCCTTGTAACTGTGGTGTAATGGGTGTATTGTCTGCCTTGTAACTGTGGTGTAATGGGTGTATTGTCTGCCTTGTAACTGTGGTGTAATGGGTGTATTGTCTGCCTTGTAACTGTGGTGTAATGGGTGTATTGTCTGCCTTGTAACTGTGGTGTAATGGGTGTATTGTCTGCCTTGTAACTGTGGTGTAATGGGTGTATTGTCTGCCTTGTAACTGTGGTGTAATGGGTGTATTGTCTGCCTTGTAACTGTGGTGTAATGGGTGTATTGTCTGCCTTGTAACTGTGGTGTAATGGGTGTATTGTCTGCCTTGTAACTGTGGTGTAATGGGTGTATTGTCTGCCTTGTAACTGTGGTGTAATGGGTGTATTGTCTGCCTTGTAACTGTGGTGTAATGGGTGTATTGTCTGCCTTGTAACTGTGGTGTAATGGGTGTATTGTCTGCCTTGTAACTGTGGTGTAATGGGTGTATTGTCTGCCTTGTAACTGTGGTGTAATGGGTGTATTGTCTGCCTTGTAACTGTGGTGTAATGGGTGTATTGTCTGCCTTGTAACTGTGGTGTAATGGGTGTATTGTCTGCCTTGTAACTGTGGTGTAATGGGTGTATTGTCTGCCTTGTAACTGTGGTGTAATGGGTGTATTGTCTGCCTTGTAACTGTGGTGTAATGGGTGTATTGTCTGCCTTGTAACTGTGGTGTAATGGGTGTATTGTCTGCCTTGTAACTGTGGTGTAATGGGTGTATTGTCTGCCTTGTAACTGTGGTGTAATGGGTGTATTGTCTGCCTTGTAACTGTGGTGTAATGGGTGTATTGTCTGCCTTGTAACTGTGGTGTAATGGGTGTATTGTCTGCCTTGTAACTGTGGTGTAATGGGTGTATTGTCTGCCTTGTAACTGTGGTGTAATGGGTGTATTGTCTGCCTTGTAACTGTGGTGTAATGGGTGTATTGTCTGCCTTGTAACTGTGGTGTAATGGGTGTATTGTCTGCCTTGTAACTGTGGTGTAATGGGTGTATTGTCTGCCTTGTAACTGTGGTGTAATGGGTGTATTGTCTGCCTTGTAACTGTGGTGTAATGGGTGTATTGTCTGCCTTGTAACTGTGGTGTAATGGGTGTATTGTCTGCCTTGTAACTGAGTGGTTGTGAGTTTATGCCCTGGTAGAACCACGGTGGTGGTGATCTCGGGGCAAACAAGACACTTAAATCTACATTGCGTGTTCTCTTTCCTGCGTGGCGATGGATTCCATCAGGAGAGAGGTCTCGAGTGCGATTTATCAAATGTTGTAAAAACTTGTTTCGCAATCAATCTAAAATAAATTTGTGTAAATCAAAACATTCTACAAACATACAAAGTAATGTAATTTGTATTTACTGAAGCATGGCATTACACGAACATTTATAACGTGTATATTTATCAATAATTCCACCCTCTACTGTGACAGTGTTTCTGATTGGACTAAACATGTCACCTGACATTAACTGAAAGAGAGGTTACACAATCATCAATGAAACGAGATACCGGAGAGACATACCCACATTCCCCGAGCACTTTCATTGCCCCGTTACTGTCTCGCCACGGGACATGGTTGACCCCCCCCAATCCCACCCCATGTGCAATATAACCATGAACACTGACTGCTACCACACTGGCAGTAACTGTGACTAACTCTCATCAGTAGCACTAGATGGATATTACAGAATGAAAGTTAATCAATTTATAGGAAGGACAGAAGAAAAGAAAATATCTACGATATTCTTAGAATATTTGCAAATGTCTGAACATTTAACCATTCTCGGAATACATATCTTGAAATAATTCCATTCAAGCACGCCACAGAAGATTTGAAACTGAAGCTTTGTTGCAAGGGCATTTAGGGGGTTGTAGTTAGAATTATTACCGTAATTTCAATTTTTCTGGTGTTTATGCATGTGTAAAAGCTGTCCTTAGCATACACATTTAACGTAAGACCCCGAATTCCCTTCCAGACTTCGCTCTCTATGTGCGTTATTGGGCGGCGCTTCCACATGCATAAATACCAGAAACATATAATTAATCCTGTAATTTATCTATATTTATATAGTTTTACATCGTTTTATTTATTGCAATGTTTGTAAAAATTATGTACAATGTTTGTTGTTTCACACGGTAGTGTGTACCTTCTGTGTTTACGCTGTTCATTATTTTATTGTCAAGGATTTATTCAAAAGTTATTGGACTTTGTGAGTTTCAGCATTTATTGATTTCAATGCAAAACAACTCATTTTCTCAAACAGTCAGTTTGTTAACGTTCCACCAAATGAGAATACCGTCATTGAATATCAGTGTACTATGGTACTGTACATAACGAACGTTTGTATAGCTATACAATAGATATGTACGGTACATAACGAACGTTTGTATAGCTATACAATAGATATGTACGGTACATAACGAACGTTTGTATAGCTATACAATAGATATGTACGGTACATAACGAACGTTTGTATAGCTATACAATAGATATGTACTGTATATAATGAACGTTTGTATAGCTATACAATAGATATGTACTGTACATAATGAACGTTTGTATAGCTATACAATAGATATGTACTGTACATAATGAACGTTTGTATAGCTATACAATGGATATGTACTGTACATAATGAACGTTTGTATAGCTATACAATAGATGTGTACTGTACATAATGAACGTTTGTATAGCTATACAATAGATATGTACTGTACATAACGAACGTTTGTATAGCTATAAAATAGATATGTACTGTACATAACGAACGTTTGTATAGCTATACAATAGATATGTACTGTACATAATGAACGTTTGTATAGCTATACAATAGATATGTACTGTACATAATGAACGTTTGTATAGCTATACAATAGATATGTACTGTACATAATGAACGTTTGTATAGCTATACAGTAGATATGTACTGTACATAACGAACGTTTGTATAGCTATACAATAGATATGTACTGTACATAACGAATGTTTGTATAGCTATACAATAGATATGTACTGTACATAACGAACGTTTGTATAGCTATACAATAGATATGTACTGTACATAACGAACGTTTGTATAGCTATACAATAGATATGTACTGTACATAACGAACGTTTGTATAGCTATACAATAGATATGTACTGTACATAACGAACGTTTGTATAGCTATACAATAGATATGTACTGTACATAATGAATGAATAAATATGTTTAAACCAACATTACGCGGAAGTCCCAATCGCGGTCGGTCGACAACCATTCCGGTTTCTCTCTGATCACTAACAATATGTTCTGTAACATTCACACCGAACTGTATAGCAACACGTTGTTGCCTTTGACCTTGCATTAGTATTGCAATAGCCTGACCCCTCTGAATTTCAATCAGCCATACCATGATTGCGAAACGCTTAAAATTCATAATGGCGGAAAGCGATGTGTTTACCTCAAGAGTACCAAGTGATATGAGTAAATGTGCGTGTGTTTTACGTTTATTTATCGTCGCTACAGGTTGCCCATATGAGCGACGCCTCCTGAAGAGATTAGTTATTTTAGATTTTTGGAGGATAGTGCAATGATACAGACAGAGACCCATTCCAGTGTCTCCTCTGATTCTTTTACGTGCATGGGTGTAAAGCACCGACACGAGACCTCGGTTTAAAGTCCCATCTGAAAGATTGTTAATTTTAATAAGGTCAGACGGGGGAGCGATCCTGCGATCTCTGGATTACCAGTCCAGCATATTAACCACTGGATTGCAGATCCGCCGAGTAGATGTTTGACGAACTTGCTGTTTTATCACTCTCTATGTGACACGGTGCACTACATGGTTGAATAACTTTAGGCACCGGTTTGAGTGCACCGTGACCAAGATAGGCGGCTGATCGGTTTTCATAATTTTAGGCCAAGCATTTAAATAGTTGTTGCAAATTTTGTTATCCTACGTTTCTTTATCCTTTCAGTACTAGTATATATACCTTGATCAGATCACAGGGATTCGGCACGTTTGGGGGTACTAGTATATATATTTAAGTACAGGGATTCTACTCTGTGGGATGTCAGATTTCGCATCGATCAGGCAATTGTTTGCAAAGTATACATGCACGCAGCTTAAAGTTGTGTTTTATTTGAAGAACAATATAAAGACTCGGGATAGGCGTTATATTTGGACAGATGTGTACAAAATTGTTTCAGATAGGGCCATTTTACTGATCGATGCGAAATCTGACATCCCACAGAGTAGAATCCCTGTACTTAAATATATATACTAGTACCCCCAAACGTGCCGAATCCCTGTGGATCAGATCACAGGAGCTTGTACTAGTATATATACCTTGATCAGATCACAGGAGCTTGTACTAGTATATATACCTGGATCAGATCACATAAGCTTGTACTAGTATATATACCTTGATCAGATCACAGGAGCTTGTACTAGTATATATACCTTGATCAGGTCACAGGAGCTTGTACTAGTATATATACCTTGATCAGATCACATGAGCTTGTACTAGTATATGTACCTGGATCAGATCACATGAGCTTGTACTAGTATATATACCTTGATCAGATCACATGAGCTTGTACTAGTATATATACCTTGATCAGATCACAGGAGCTTGTACTAGTATATATACCTTGATCAGATCACATGAGCTTGTACTAGTATATATACCTTGATCAGATCACAGGAGCTTGAAATTGTATCCATAAGGCACCGGAAGCCTCGTACGTATATCCTAGGACCACTCCTGTATATAAAATAAAGATAGAGGTATACGGCTTTTGGTTCCTTATGGGTAAAATTTCATGCTCCTGTCATCAGATTTACAAACTGACGTAGAAAACTAGCCAGATATTATTAGGAAAAAGAAATTTGTTCGTTGGAATGCTGTTTTGTAAACCATCATCTTTAATCGAGCCTGATCGATTACTGTGGAGGTTTATTGTGTACAGTCGATCGATTACTGTGGAGGTTTATTGTGTACAGTCGATCGATTACTGTGGAGGTTTATTGTGTACAGTCGATCGATTACTGTGGAGGTTTATTGTGTAGTCAAATCTGTGTTAAAGAGCCAGCCAATGGAATCACAGATAGAGGCTGCTTATTGATGTCAAATGTATAATAAAACAACATATCAGGGTTCATTCTAGGTCAGAATTTTTGGGAGAAGTGAGAAAGCGCGTGGTCGCTTCCTTAAATGGTAATCTTTAATACACTTCTGCAAAATAGGGTTAAAATGCACAGTACAACCATTAAATACAACATTTGAATAGAAGGAGTGCTTTATAATGGGCCAGTGTATCTTACTAGTAACAATTTTGTTTGAAAATCGTAAAAACCAAAACAATTTTTTTTTTGGGAGAAGTGGGGCCCCCAGACAAATTCGCCCACATCACCCTCTAGAATGATCCCTGACATATTAGGGAATCTGGCTGCTTAATACAGGTTTGACTGTATTAACATACTATAGGTTACACGACACTAAATCAAATGGAACGGTTTGTATTTACATTACATTATGGGGCTTGTGATAAAATATTCACTCATCGCCAGAGATGTAGTAAAACCTAGTCTTAATACACGATGCTGTACACACATAAAGCAGTACCGGTAGGTAGCCAATTTCATGTGAATATCTTCTAGTTTTTATACTTTACATAATAATAATTGACATGCAGTTTATAATTCAGTTTATAATTGGTTTAACCCTCGGTATTCGTGATGCATTATTACATTACACAGGAATTACATGATCTAATTAAAAGTGCAATATACAAAGATTGTTAACGTGTTTTTAATGTCCCGATCCAGTTTATGTTTTAGACATTACAGCTGAGCATTGAGTGCAATCTGATTGAAGGGTACAAATGGCTGGTTGGTGATGATGATTGAGCTTATTTACCCTCGCCTCTGACGAACCATATGGGCGAGCGGTTGGTTTAATTTTATATCCAATTTATAACTGCCAGTTTCATTATATAACCGTCGTTTTCATTGTATATCCGCCAGTTTCATTATATAACCGGCGTTTTCATTTTATATCAGCCAGTTTCATTATATAACCGTCGTTTTCATTTTATATCAGCCAGTTTCATTATATAACCGTCGTTTTCATTGTATATCCGCCAGTTTCATTATATAACTGTTGTTTTCATTGTATATCCGCCAGTTTCATTATATAACCGTCGTTTTCATTGTATATCCGCCAGTTTCATTATATAACCATCGTTTTCATTTTATATCCGCCAGTTTCATTATATAACCGTAGTTTTCATTTTATAACTGCCAGTTTCATTATATAACCGTCGTTTTCATTGTATATCCGCCAGTTTCATTATATAACCGGCGTTTTCATTTTATATCCGCCAGTTTCATTATATAACCGTCGTTTTCATTGTATATCCGCCAGTTTCATTATATAACCGTCATTTTCATTGTATATCCGCCAGTTTCATTATATAACCGTCGTTTTCATTGTATATCCGCCAGTTTCATTATATAACCGTCGTTTTCATTTTATATCAGTCAGTTTCATTATATAACCGTCGTTTTTATTTTATATCAGCCAGTTTCATTATATAACCGTCGTTTTCATTTTATATCAGCCAGTTTCATTATATAACCGTCGTTTTCATTGTATATCCGCCAGTTTCATTATATAACCGTCATTTTCATTTTATATCAGCCAGTTTCATTATATAACCGTCGTTTTCATTTTATATCCGCCAGTTTCATTATATAACCGTCGTTTTCATTTTATAACTGCCAGTTTCATTATATAACCGTCGTTTTCATTTTATAACTGCCAGTTTCATTATATAACCGTCTTTTTCATTTTATAACTGCCAGTTTCATTATATAACCGTCGTTTTCATTTTATAACTGCCAGTTTCATTATATAACCGTCGTTTTCATTTTATATCCGCCAGTTTCATTATATAACCGTCGTTTTCAGTGTATATCCGCCAGTTTCATTATATAACCGTCGTTTTCATTTTATAACTGCCAGTTTCATTATATAACTGTCGTTTTCATTTTATAACTGCCAGTTTCATTATATAACCGTCGTTTTCATTTTATATCCGCCAGTTTCATTATATAACCGTCGTTTTCATTTTATAACCGCCAGTTTCATTATATAACCGTCGTTTTCATTTTATAACTGCCAGTTTCATTATATAACCGTCGTTTTCATTGTATATCCGCCAGTTTCATTATATAACCGTCGTTTTCATTTTATAACTGCCAGTGTCATTATATAACCGGCGTTTTCATTTTATATCCGCAAGTTTCATTATATAACCGTCGTTTTCATTGTATATCCGCCAGTTTCATTATATAACCGTCGTTTTATTAACGCAGTTTCATTATATAACCGTCGTTTTATTTGATAAAACTCAGTTTCATTATATAACCGTCATTTTCATTTTATAAAACTGTCAGTTTCATTATATAACCGTCGTTTTCATTTTATATAACCGCCAGTTTCATTATATAACCGTCGTTTTTATCCGCCAGTTTCATTATATAACCGTCGTTTTCATTGTATATCCGCCAGTTTCATTTTATAACTGCCAGTTTCATTATATAACCGTCGTTTTCATTTTATATCCGCCAGTTTCATTATATAACCGTCGTTTTCATTTTATATCAGCCAGTTTCATTATATAACCGTCGTTTTCAGTGTATATCCGCCAGTTTCATTATATAACCGTCATTTTCATTTTATATCCGCCAGTTTCATATATAACTGTCGTTTTCATTTATAACTGCCAGTTCATATATAACCGTCGTTTCATTTTATAACGCCAGTTTCATTATATAACGTCGTTTTCATTTATAACGCCAGTTATATATAACCGTCGTTTCATTTATATCCGCAAGTTTCATTATATAACCGTCGTTTTCATTTTATATCCGCCAGTTTCATTATATAACCGTCATTTTCATTTTATATCAGCCAGTTTCATTATATAACCGTCGTTTTCATTTTATATCCGCCAGTTTCATTATATAACCGTCGTTTTCATTTTATAACTGCCAGTTTCATTATATAACCGTCGTTTTCATTTTATAACTGCAAGTTTCATTATATAACCGTCGTTTTCATTTTATATCCGCCAGTTTCATTATATAACCGTCGTTTTCATTTTATATCCGCCAGTTTCATTATATAACCGTCGTTTTCATTTTATATCAGCCAGTTTCATTATATAACCGTCGTTTCATTGTATATCCGCCAGTTCATTATATAACCGTTTCATTTTATATCAGCCAGTTCATTATATAACCGTCGTTTCATTTTATATCCGCCAGTTTCATTATATAACGCGTTTTCATTTTATAACTGCCAGTTTCATATATAACCGTCGTTTTCAAACACAAAACCCATTTTATAACTGCCAGTTCATTATATAACCGTCGTTTCATTTTATAACTGCCAGTTTCATTATATAACCGTCGTTTTCATTTATATCCGCCAGTTTCATTATATAACCGTCATTTTCATTTTATATCCGCCAGTTTCATTATATAACCGTCGTTTTCATTTTATAACTGCCAGTTTCATTATATAACCGTCGTTTTCATTTTATAACTGCCAGTTTCATTATATAACCGTCGTTTTCATTTTATATCCGCCAGTTTCATTATATAACCGTCGTTTTCATTTTATAACCGCCAGTTTCATTATATAACCGTCGTTTTCATTTTATAACTGCCAGTTTCATTATATAACCGTCGTTTTCATTGTATATCCGCCAGTTTCATTATATAACCGTCGTTTTCATTTTATAACTGCCAGTGTCATTATATAACCGGCGTTTTCATTTTATATCCGCAAGTTTCATTATATAACCGTCGTTTTCATTGTATATCCGCCAGTTTCATTATATAACCGTCGTTTTCATTTTATAAAACTGTCAGTTTCATTATATAACCGTCATTTTCATTTTATAAAACTGTCAGTTTCATTATATAACCGTCGTTTTCATTTTATATAACCGCCAGTTTCATTATATAACCGTCGTTTTTATCCGCCAGTTTCATTATATAACCGTCGTTTTCATTGTATATCCGCCAGTTTCATTTTATAACTGCCAGTTTCATTATATAACCGTCGTTTTCATTTTATATCCGCCAGTTTCATTATATAACCGTCGTTTTCATTTTATATCAGCCAGTTTCATTATATAACCGTCGTTTTCAGTGTATATCCGCCAGTTTCATTATATAACCGTCATTTTCATTTTATATCCGCCAGTTTCATTATATAACTGTCGTTTTCATTTTATAACTGCCAGATTCATTATATAACCGTCGTTTTCATTTTATAACTGCCAGTTTCATTATATAACCGTCGTTTTCATTTTATAACTGCCAGTGTCATTATATAACCGGCGTTTTCATTTTATATCCGCAAGTTTCATTATATAACCGTCGTTTTCATTGTATATCCGCCAGTTTCATTATATAACCGTCGTTTTCATTTTATACCCAAAACCAAAACAGCCAGTTTCATTATATAACCGTCGTTTTCATTTTATATCCGCCAGTTTCATTATATAACCGTCGTTTTCATTTTATAACTGCCAGTTTCATTATATAACCGTCGTTTTCATTTTATAACTGCCAGTTTCATTATATAACCGTCGTTTTCATTTTATATCCGCCAGTTTCATTATATAACCGTCGTTTTCATTTTATAACCGCCAGTTTCATTATATAACCGTCGTTTTCATTGTATATCCGCCAGTTTCATTATATAACCGTCGTTTTCATTTTATAACTGCCAGTTTCATTATATAACCGTCGTTTTCATTTTATATCCGCCAGTTTCATTATATAACCGTCGTTTTCATTTTATATCCGCCAGTTTCATTATATAACCGTCGTTTTCATTTTATAACAGCCAGTTTCATTATATAACCGTCGTTTTAATTTTATATCCGCCAGTTCATTATATAACCGTCGTTTTCATTCGATCCGCCAGTTTTCATTTATATCCGCAGTGTTTCATATATAACGTCGTTTTCATTTATACTGCCAGTTTCATTATATAACCGTCGTTTCATTTATAACTGCAGTTTCATTATATAACCGTCGTTTTCATTTATACTGCCAGTTTCATTATATAACCGTCGTTTTCATTTTATAACTGCCAGTTTCATTATATAACCGTCGTTTTCATTTTATATCCGCCAGTTTCATTATATAACCGTCGTTTTCAGTGTATATCCGCCAGTTTCATTATATAACCGTCGTTTTCATTTTATAACTGCCAGTTTCATTATATACGTCGTTTTCATTTTATACTGCAGTTTCATTATATAACCGTCGTTTTCATTGATATCCGCCAGTTCATTATATAACCGTCGTTTTCATTTTATATCCGCCAGTTTCATTATATAACCGTCGTTTTCATTTTATATCAACCAGTTTCATTATATAACCGTCATTTTCATTTTATATCCGCCAGTTTCATTATATAACCGTCGTTTTCATTTTATAACTGCCAGTTTCATTATATAACCGTCGTTTTCATTTTATAACTGCCAGTTTCATTATATAACCGTCATTTTCATTTGATAACTGCCAGTTTCATTATATAACCGTCGTTTTCATTTTATATCCGCCAGTTTCATTATATAACCGTCGTTTTCAGTGTATATCCGCCAGTTTCATTATATAACCGTCATTTTCATTTTATATCCGCCAGTTTCATT